>WHUY01000037.1:0-587586 GCA_015179035.1 Tirmania nivea
TCTTAGTTCCAATTACTTCTGTTCCTGAAATTCCATGGATCCCCAGTACAGCTCAGTATCAAGCGCAGCGGGCGAACGTTGGTCCATTCCCAACACCAGCACCTGAACCGAATTCGACCCCATTTGGAATACCCGTCCCAGAGTCCCAGGTTGATCCTGCCAGTTCTCAATCAGCAAGTACAATTATGCTTGGTTACAAGGATTCCACCCCTCACCAGATACCCATTGGTGAGTTGAATACTGGTGGGTTGACACCTAGGGTCCACAGATGGCTTGATGGCTGCGACGATGAAGACGTAAATCCACCAGTAACCAGCGACCCTCGATTCCTAATTCGTGATTCTGATGACGTGGAAGACTTGTACTCCGTAGGGGTCCCGCAACACACAGAAACGGACAGGAGCACCGACATACAAGGGGATTCTCCCAGGGAGACTGAACGTGGAAAAGATAACCATATGGAGAATGACTGGTTTGATATCCCAGAAGATATTCAGGAACCAAGCCAATCCAAGCCAGATTCAGCCTTCGCTCCTCCGGGCGCGCCTCTGCTCGTGCTTAGGCCACCAGAAAGTAATTCTACCTCTCACTGTACTCTAGGCCCACCTAGATACGGGAGTTTCGTCAGAACTCTTACCAGTGGTCCGCGTAGGGGATCCGACGGAGTCCCAGCCCATAATACACACACGCATGCCTTGAGCAACAGGACTATGCCACTTGGATCAGAATCAATCGACATGAACTTGATATCAGGAATCCCAAGTGGATCGGTAAACCCCGCTATACCACGTAAGCTGGTTAAATCAACGCTCGCTGGGCGTCTACGAAGAGCGACCAGTAATTGGATGGCCGGTAATAGGAAACCTGCAATGAAACGCTTGTCTGCCATGAATAGCAGGCCCAACTCAGCCATTAGCCCAGCCTTAGAGTCATCAACTGCTGCGGAAGACGTCTTAGCACTCTCTGCAATGGGGTATATTGCTCCGCTCGGGTCTAACCTGGCAGGCAGCGATATTACGCTAGAGGAGAGATTTCACACAACGGAAGATAACCCCACAGCTCGAGGGTCTGGAAACAAAGGGGTATCGCGGCTGAAGAAGCTAAAAAGTTTTGCCTCACTTTCCAATTTGGCAGCGGCTTTTAAGATAGGGGATTCCGCTCAAGCGACAGTGGAAAAGAAATCAAGTCGCAACATGGTTATATCGGCACCAATCTCGACCACGGGAAATCCAGAAATGATCGAGCAGGCTAACAGAGTCCGACAACAGATGCTGGAGGCCATGGGAGGCCTCGAAGGGGTTTCCCTCGCCAGTAGTAGGTATGCGGGGACAATTCCGGGAACAATCCTTGGTGAAGGCGCGATCCGTGTGGACCCCCAAGATGGCTGTGGAAGAAATAATAGAGCCAACAGTAAGCAAAGGTCGAAGGACGGAGAATATCCTGGACTGGGTGAGAGACAAGATAACACTGGGGAGCATGAAAGTGAAGGGGTAAGAGATTCTCCAGAAATTTCTAGATTTTAATCCGCTGACGACTCTGCAAATGTGATCTAGGTTCTGGAAAGGGCGCTTCGAACGAGGACACAAAAGAAGCCGTTGGGGGCTCATTCGATTTTCAGCACAGTCGACAACGCGCCACGCATTACGTCTCCAGGAACAGTTGACCCACACGAAGGACGAGCATATGAAGGCATCTGGTCAGGTCCTGGTATAGCGGTGAACACTCCCGAAGGTGGTATTCGCGTTATCCAACAGCAAATGAGGGAGACCGAAGAGACATCGCCTTATCTTGATCCTCATCCAGGTGTGCCATTTTATATCCCAGAGGATGCCCCGGAACCGACTCCACTAGGAATTCACCGCACTGCTCGTGGTCACCCAACAAGCCAGGAAGGACCAACAATGGGTCATTTATTAGGGTCTCCAGGAATTAGTTTCCCGTCAGCTGCAACAAGCTTGTCTGATCCATTTGGGTATGTATTTCTCCACGTATGCTTCCTTGGCCTGGGTCAGTTCCTGATACTAAAGCTGTGGTAGGTGGGAAAGGGAATATGAGAGGACCTATGGTCCAACCTCTCCTCCAAGGCGTGCTGTTCCTTCTTGTGGAGGCAACTCTGGACAAACACATATGCCTGTTCGAGAGAACGCGCCAGTTTGGAGTCTTTTGCGGAAGGCCAATAATCGTTTTTTCGGACGAACTAAAGGAGAGTCTGGAGCAGCCCAGCAAGAAGATTCCATTGCAGGTCCAATAATTCCTCCGAAAAGTCTCCCAAAGAGTGCTCCCAAGACACCCAAAAGGAAGGGCTCATCAACGGCTGCGAGCGCAACAATGCCTTCCAGAACAGAACAACCAGGTAACACTAAGCTAACTTCCAGTGACGTAGAAGCAACTACTGCTCAAGGGGGTGTCGTGCAACCTCGGGTTATGCCTATGAGCATATCTAGCAGTCGTGAGAGTCAGCGATTTCCCGATTCAGTGGAGACTACTCCCTTCGTACTCCCGCAGACCCGGCGAGATACAGGTACGCAGCCAGGTTCCGACGACAAGCTAGGGAATCCCACAGCAACTTCCGAAGCACGCCAGAATGACAATACCAATGGTTCTGAGGATAAGGTTGTTGATGGGGTGATCGTTACATCCCCACAGCCAGAACAAACTGACACCAATTGGAGTGACACAGAGTCCGGTAGGGATGAAGCAGCTGCGACAACAGAGCACCACCGAAAACAATCGATTTCTAACTCTGATACATATGCTGCATTGCGTGTTATCTTGGATCAATCATCTTCAGATTCCGAACACGCAGAAGCGCATGCTCTTCCAGGTCCTATCACGTCTCTTCATAGGCCACTGACTACAGATGGGGTTGCAGATACTGAGCATATGTTAGCTGTGCACCAAATTGAAACAGCGCAACAAGAACGTCAAGTGGCTGTCGGAGTAGCTAAGGAAACTGCATGCAAGAGAGAGCAGGCTGAGGCCATAAACAAAAGTACTGAGAAACTCAAGGGTAGCGAAAACTTACGTCCACCAGGAAACAGTGGTACATTCCTCGTATCATCAACCCCTCAGGCAGGTGGTGGAGGTCAAACGGGCACCCTATCATCTCGCTCACCACCACTTCCCTTCGTGCTTGGATCGGAAGATGATCCATTTTATGATGCTGATCTTGAAGATTCAATGCAAACAGCATCTCGACAGCTGGTGACGGAGTCTTTGAATTCCGGTGAACCGACCTTATTCGCCAACACTCGCAGCCAATTATTAACCGCTTTCAGAAACTCATCCAGCGTCAACACTCCCACTGGAGGGCCCCTTCAGGAACATCGCATTCCATTTTCTCACGCACAAATGCCTGAAAATGCCTCGCAATGGATGCCTGACCGCAGTGAGGCCTATCATTCTCATCAAAGCCAGATTCCCGAAGCACAGCGAGTTCTTCTTGAACAACAAGGACTAGCCGATACGCAACTCTACCGACCCCCACACAGCCGTCTTGAACAGGAAATGATCGCGAGGCGGGTTCGAGAAAACAGGTTCCTAACTGAGAATCATAGACGGATCCTTGCAGGGCAAATTCCGTTGCTATCAATTGAAGAACAGGAGCGCTTAGCTCCAAGAAGTGGTCCATCTCCACCTCCTGCTTTTAGAGCTCGAAATGATACAACTGGTGCGTTATTCTTGAGACCAGTGACCCCTACTTTGACCAGTTCCCGAATGGAACGCATGGCAGTAAGCCCACCGGACAGCCCAACACCATTGGGTGATGGTGGCGTTGGGCGAGAAAGCCTCGTCTAAGTCCTGTCATTGGGGGGTGGTGAAGTGGCGGTTCGGAGGGCCGGTGAGGTGACAGGTTGCGTATTGTCCAAGGATTACTTTGCTTCGTGCAACGACTTGGAGCTTTGCTGGGATTGCAAGAATATGAAAGGGTTTCAGATTGGGATTTTGTGTGATTGCAAGCTTTTCGTGGTGGGATATTGTAGTCTGGTTGGCACAACACCAGAGGGTGTTGTGCCAACCAGACGTGGATTGCAAGAATATGGTAGGATTTTCAGAGCGAGGAATGGGAAAAGGGTTTTCATAGTGGGGTTTTGTGGTTTGCAATCTAGCACGCTTATGGCTACTTACTTAACTAAGGATTTGTGCTTTACATAAGTGACCCATAGTCTCGTGCTACCACTCACTTCCGCATGCCGGAAAACTCGCAGAGCGAAGCGTTGCGTTGTAATACTGACCCGTCTACGGTCTACCAAGTGCAGACCAATGAATTGGTGCGACATAGGTAACCACATTGGTGGCATTCAGCATGATTACCATGTTACAGCCACTGAACATGGTCCTGCCTGGAACGCATGGTCCTTGCGAGAATAAAACTGTGATTAATCCTATTTAAGCCCTTGAGCTGCTGGCTTTGAGTCAGAGTGATTTTTTGTTGTCCAATATAAAAACAGCGAGGTGAAAAGTTCTTTTTAGCGTTACAAAGATTTCTCCCTCGGCTCTGTGTGTTTTATAGATACATATGTGCTAGCTTTGCTATTAGATATACGCAACCCTCTAATAACAACCGTCTTTGAACGAATTGCGAATAGGAGATTTCAGGAACGATGGCTTCCCCGACGCGCGGAGAGATGCTTTCGAGTTAGTCTGGCGGACACCTTCCGAGTGCTAGCGAGGAGCGAAACAGCTGTTGGAGAGTAAATTAGCTTGCTAAATCTTTATTAGAGGGGTGTTGGGATGACGCCCTTGTGACGGGATCCACATGTAGAAGTTCGCTTCTACGTCGCGCACTCTTCGGAGTGAGAGTATATTGGCTTGCTTTCTAGCTAAAGGAGACGATGATAATAATAAGAGAAATACAGTGCGGAAATCCCAGTGCCTTAAATACCCATTTCCTCTCGATCGTCATCGTCTGATTGCTCCTTCCATCGACCGATGCTCGTCTGCACCAGATCACACCTTCCTGCTCTGCTGCCATCAATCAACGGATTATCTCGATTCAACACCACAGGCACGGGTTTAAGCGGCACAAAAGCAAAGGAGCTGGCCAGCGACATGTCGGCAACGCTAAAGGCGACATTCTGCCAGCACTGCCAAGAACAGCAATAGAATTTCTGGTAAATGAAAGCATCATATGGACAGATCCTACGGCTGTGACAGCAAACAAAGAAACTAAGGGAACAAAGGGAATAGATGGCACGAGCGACGATAAAAGCGCCCACACTGGAAGACATTACGAATTTACCGGGGATAGAGTTGCAAACAAGGTTACATAGGAATTCGAGCAGCAGGCAGATATGTCAGAGATTTCCATATAACAATGATGTTAATTGGGAAGGAAGAGTGTCGAGGGACCGAGAGACGCCGGGAGGCTAAATAAACTGAATGAGGGGAATTTGGGGGGATTTGAATACAGGGGGTCTAGCAGAAAGTTAATTACACAGGACTCGGCGACTGACCCACTCCCACTCCCGTCAAGAAGAGAGGTGGCAATACAAGCTACACCATTTACAGCTACTGACCTGCCCCCATCATCATCGAGGAGGTGGCAGTACAAGTGAAAACTCGACCAAAGACACATGCAGACGTAGCAGTGCAAGCAGTAGTGGCAGATCCATCAGAAAATAATACGAGGACAAATCTATGAGGACTTGAGTGGATACGACCAGGACAACAGCCGACTTGACAGCTGGTAGGAGCAGAGAAACCACCTCCGGTAAAATAAAAAGAAACAGGCAAAAGAAAAAGCAGCCGGAGGGATCACTAGCGAATTTTATTGGAAAGGAGAAAGGAAGAAAATTGTAAGGAGACAGGCGACAGCGCCACTACCTCCCTCTTTCACACAGGAGTGGGGTCTCTGTTACGGAAGAATGTTGAAGGGAAACAATGTTAGGGAATGTCAGGCTTGCAATGTAGTTCGGAGTGCAACACTATCACCACATTCATATAGGAGCAATACCCTACTACATGAATGCGCACATTGGCGCACGGAGTACCTACGACTGGCACGCACACTGGCAATGCATGGGGTGCCCAAAAGATTCAAACCGGGAAATATGCATTAATGGATTGAGGAGGATAATAAAAGTATGAAGTTAGTGGATTGAGGAGAATAATAAGAGAATAAAGATTTTCCACAAGCCTACGGTTAACTGGATGATGTTGTCAATTTAATCAACCTACTTTGCTCCCGGTGCTAAGTAGTCTGATGCCCAGGCCCTCATTGACGTCAATGGACAAGGTAGTCTGGTTGCTCGGACATGGGTTTACGATTATCACACTGATGGAGTTGGAGAATTTGAAGTGCAGCCGGTTACTTCTACTAAGAAGGAATCCAACATACAATAACAATACCATACAGTCATGATATGAATGGTGCCTGTGAAGTTTGGAACAGAGTTATAGTACAGACGGCATCTGCAATGCTGATTACAGCTAACTTACCATTAATTTTCTGGGGTCAGGCTACTTTGTGTGCAATATACATATTGAACCGTTGCCCAACAAAAGGATTGAAGTTAAAGAGTACGCCTTTTGAAGATCTTCTCAGCTACCGTCCGTATATCGGTCACATCAGAATATTGGGGGTGTAGGTGCTGTGCATATCTCAAAGGATAGCAAAAAGCGAAAAAAGTGGGATAGCCATAGTAGGGAATGTCTACTACGAATCGGAGAATGTATTTAGTCTATACGACGTTGAGGCAAATACCATGATTAAAGCTCGAGATGTGATATTCTTTGAAGATATACTAGGACATGAGAAATTCAAACGTTTCCCGTCTTTGAACCAAGGGACCAATATTCTCGGTTTGCCGGAGGAAGAGGAATCTGATGACTCTGATAAAGATATTGAGATCGTATCAGCCAACACAGAACATAAAGAAAATCTGGACATGATGATGCGGGAGAGAATGGAGAATAATACAGAAGCTCAACGGCTGGAAGATACCTATGAAAGATACATCTCCTATGTAAATGATGTATAGTGCTACAGAGTTCCCTGAAAACCAGACTAAGGTATCTCGATTTCAAGCTGCCTAGAACTTATACTCAGGCTCTGAAGTCACAACCCGTAGGGGGGTGGTAGTGCCAACCAGACTAACGAGAGGTTGTGCAACTAGACTAGATTTACGGAGGGGTCATGCAACCAGACTAGGTTGGATTGCCAAGTATTAGTAACATGCAAGAAGTTAAGTATGTTAGTCTGGTTGCACTACCCCTCGCAGGGGAAATGTAGTCTCGGCATCATGAAGATTAGTGACTTAACTCATTTGCGTCCTGGACTGCCGGGGTAAGCCCTACAGCAACGAAGTACGTACACAGACTTTAGAATCTACCAGACGTTACCAAGTATATTTCCTTGCTCTACCTCCCGTCTACCTCTTTCCCATCCATCATCAAAACCTCAAAATGAGAAAACTTCAAACTTTTTTTTCAAACCCCACTTTAAATGATCCAAATACTATACTAGATATATTCCAGATATCCATAGTCAGAATATGACAAGGTGAGATAACACAACCCTACCTTCACTCTGTTGTTAATGGAGTCTACTCTATCGATGGACATCTCATCAAAAATTTATCGGCATTGACTTATCCCTAGAACTACAAGCATGCCCTGAGAGAGTGTGTATCCTACATACTCTTGAATTTCAGAAACTACCAGCGGCTTGTGCCAACCAGCATGCCCTGAGAGAGAGTGTATCCTACATACTTTTGAATTTCAGAAACAACCAGCGGCTTGTGCCAACCAGACTAGAAATACAAACATCCAAATATACTTATCAGGTACTCAATCAGACTAGACACCAACATGTTCGGCCCTTCTGTTACAGTAAGTGGTATTCCCTTAAACCTTCCGTATTATGTAGTTTCCGGGCTGACAATATTGTGGAAGTGTTGGAGTAGTGCATATGTTTGACTTTATCTCGCGTTTCTAGTCATGGGGGTTAGAAGTTACCCTCAGGTAAGAATGTTCCAGTCCTAGTAAGTCATAGGATTTGTAATTCATGTGGATATGGCTAACAATATGAGGGTATCTTAGAACGTTCGAAATCGAGCTCGACATATTTGGCCGTCTCGAATTTCGTATGATCCTATCCTAGTGGCAGAGAATTGTCCATAGGAAAGTATATGTGTGCCATCCTGCATTGCGAAACGCCACGTGAGGGATGTGGGAGAGTGAGAAGGACTGTCCGCACCGAAGTAAATCCCTCCGCCTTGCGCTTTGACTTCTTCAAAATATAGCTAATAATCTATACTGCATCACAGGTAATCCGGATTGGAGCTGATATTTTCATATTTCGATGCGATTCCCTTGGTGCGGTTCATTAAACGAGAGGAAATCTACGTGCAACAGTTCTCGAATGTACATGAGTGCGAGTGTCAACGGCTTGTCGATTGCTGGCAGCGTGAGGTCTAGGAATAACGGCGGAGGAGGTATATCTATCCCATGTCGTATAGTTCTACCACCTATTGGAGGGTGGTCAGGTTGGCATTGGAGGCGTTGATGCTAATACATACGTACTCAGCAGGAACTTGATGTGTCGTCAGTCGGGTAATATTACTCAGCTACTATTGCTCTACATCTCACATCTGCCGCATGGTCCAATATCACGCTCGCTGGGCGTCTACGGACTGTGAGGGACGGGTAACCACAAAATGAGCATCATGAACCCCCTTACTTTTGGAAGATGACAATCCTGCAACCGGCAATCCTGCGACTAAGGAAATGGGCGATCGAAGGCCGCAGTTGAATCGAGGTAATCTGTCGATTGGGTAACCAGATCGGAGTGGTATCAGTCAGTAAGGATGGACATCGGTCGATGAGAGAAAGGGATCGGGAGATGACGATCATGAAGAAATGGGTATTTAAGGGATTGGGATTTCCTCGTTATGTTGTCTTTTATTATTATCATTATCTCCAGCTAGCAAGCAAGCGAATAAATTCTTCTCTCCACTCCGAAGAGTGCACGACGTAGAAGCGACTTTCATATATAGGAACCGAATATACTTTTGTCTTCTCAGCCCCATAACAGCTGATTACGAATATTCTCACCAATTTTTTTCTTTTTGGTAAATCATTACTCGCATTGAAGCAGGTCGCTCATGGCGCGGCACCGTATCCGCTCACACATAGTTTGAGGGATTATCCAACCCCTGGGCCGCTCCTTGCTCCGTATCAACGTACATTACTAAATACTCTCGAAATATGAAACGAAAAGGAGAAGAGAATACAGGAGAAGTACTAACAGCAGAACCGTACCATCCATCACCGGGATGAGGACCACCACCGGGATGTGGATCACTCGGTTATTTTAGCGCTTTCGATAGTTTCGCGACCAATAGAGGACCAAAGAGGCTCAAATTTTGGGATTCTATTGTGGATGTATGGTAGTTTGTTGAAGTTAGTGTGGACAGGCCAACGTGCATTACTGCTTGAATTATCCTGACAGAAATACAGGGGATCATGAGGTCGGTTGGTCATAAGAAAAGTAGATATATGGGGGTTATGAAGGCTGTAATCAAGCAAGGATTATTATTACAACTTTGTACTTATGGCCTGTATACATTATAGAAGCAATTCCATACAATACGTTGCCATAGAGGGCTGGTCTGCGAGGGTAGTCTTAACCAATAGTGCAGACGAGGTATTTCTTCTTATAACTGAACCAAAATCGGTTTAAATCAAGCTCCTAATAACGCAAAAGCACAATCATAGGCAGGGGGATTATCTAGCTACCCTATACATGATATTCTACCAGAAATTAGTGAGGCCATACTCCCAAGAGTAGATTAAGGCAAGATGTGAATAAATTATGTCTTTTTATAACTTAACCAAATCAAGTCTATATCAAGTACATAGCTCAAAATAATGGACATAGGTTGGAGAAACTTTCTGGTACTCTACTAATAATCTTTGCTTAGAACTGTATAAGGTCAGGTTGATAAAGGTATAATAAGTAAGGGTCCATATCAAATGCTATCTTATTATAACTCAATGAAATCAAGTCCAAACCAAGTAAGTTATAGCTTAAATAAATATGTTAAGGGACTAGATGCTTATATAAACTCTACTTAGTATATCTAACTTGACTTGGGAGAGATTATTCCTAGGGGGAACCTGCAAAAGTAGATCAACCTTAAGATAAGTCTTCTAAATGAATATGTTATTAAATATTCAATAGTCCAAAAGGATTGAAGTATATTAGCCGGAAATGACAAACCTTGGCATATACACCAGTACAAATTTAAATGATGTATTCAGTCTCTAACATGACCTCTCTTGACTCCTCATGCATATATAGATTCTTTAAAACTATTGAGGATCTGGTTTGGACTTGCTTTAGCCAAGTTACAAGAAGGAATACCTCATCTGTACCCCCGGTTAATACTCCAGTCCCTCTATAGCAATGTATTGCATGGAATTGCTTCTATAATATACAAAGGCCATAAGTACCAAGTCGTAATAATTATTCTTCCTTGATTACAGCCCTCATAGCTCCCATATATCTACTTTTCTCATGGCCAACCTACCCCATGATCACCTGTATTTCTGTCAGGATAACCCAAGCAGTAATCCACCTCGGCCCGTCTGCACTAGCTTCAACAAACTACCATACATCCACAATAGAATCCCAAAATTTGAGCCTCTTTGGTCCTCCATTGGTCGCGAAACTGTCGACACCGCTAAAAGAACCGAGTGCGAATATCTTCGACGGGGGGTACATATCTGGTCACGTGTACGTAGATACGGGGCAGGGAGCGGATCAGTGGTAGGACAATCCCGTCAGGCTTAACCTGAGGGGATGCGCTGCCTCGTCATAAGCGAGAGCTTCAATACGAGTACTGATTTACCCCCCCAAAAAAAAACAGCATTAGTCCAGCTTCCGGCTGTGTTTGAAGAGCATTGGGACTCTTCTTCCCGCCCCAATCTAGTCCATCTTACACGTGCGTTGGCCCACGACAGTTGTGATGGCACCCCACCTCTCACAACATCGAAATCACCCGGGAGGCGAGCTGAAGATAGAGATGTACTAGTCACCTTATACCTCGAACATCATCAGCGAGCGCACATGAAGACAGAGCATAAGCGCAGGACACACCGCCCTGATGGCACCTTGCGTGGGAGGTTTCACATTTAGGGGACTATATCTCCAACCGTTGAGGGCTATACGTTCCGAATGTATTAGCCTAGCGTTCTAAATCCATGTTACACCTCGGACGGTACTGGGACGATCGTGGGTTAAGCAGCCACTGGGACGAATATAAGTCCCACACCGACGCAACTGCAGGCGATTCCACATGGTAACAGCTGGTACGCAACGAGAAGGTCGGAGCACATATCTGACAAATGGGAAACAGGAGTGGGCTTGCTGACATGACAGAACTCAAGCCCGCACCGGCACTCACATTGAAACGCACATTCGAGAACGTCACTTTCGAGAGACCCAAGCCGATACCGACCGACTACGCTTACCCACCTCACCTGTACTACGAAAGACGGCAGTGGAATTTCGAGACCAGCTCCATAGCAAAGTAAAAGGAGCGATGTCCGGCCAGGTTGACGGATTAAAGGGACCACCTGAAGAGAGAAAGGGCTATATTGTTTGACGACGTGCACAAATCCCAGCCTATATTGAGGGAATGGCTGTTGCAGAAGGACAAAATGAAAGGAGGTGAAACAGCGGAGGGGGTTGAAAGGTCGAATGGTGGTGGCTAACCCCCCAAGGAATACAGACCAGCCTCGAAGCTCACTGAACCAGCCATGCTGCCATCACCAACGATGTGATCCCTCTACCGACCTACCGCCTGCACCACCGGTGCCGACCTATGCAACTATGTTGGGATAGGTAGTTCCCAAGTCAAGCCAGAAAAGAGCACATCACTGGGACAAATTATCGGAAAGTGAATATAGTTCCACGTCAACGCAAAACTCCTACTTACTTCCTCCTACATGCCGTCATGCTCTCTTTCACTCCTGGACCATAACAGGTTTACACCGTCGATATACAGAGTGGGAGGAATGTCGGTAACCTTCTTGGGCGGAGACCTGGTCTATTCGACAATCCTTACTGCACTGATTCCCCCGCCATGGCTGAACATGTATGTCGTGAAGAGACTCGGGCTCAGTGGGGGGCCTTGGCCATCCGCTGTTTTATGGCAGTGCCGCCTAGCACCCTGCCATCTACCTCCATTGTGAAATAATTATTTTTAATAAAAAACTACTTTCGGTATATAAGTAAAAGATTTTACAAATCTGTAAAATTCGGTGGTTGAGGGATAGCTTCGATCCATGGTGCTACGTTTGGGAACCCTCTCAGAATTTCTATCATGTTTTACTTTCTGGGCTATAGAATGCTGACCTGATGTCCCGTCCAGAGCTTTAGGTGCCCGTTCCTGTTCATCGCCTTTACGCTATCCATTACCCCTGTCCACTTCCTTCCGGTCATTGCTCGATAACGCTCCAGCCACTTCCCTCCTGCTAAGCTTCCGCTACTACCTTTTTTTCAATTTACTTACCAACCATATTTTCTAATACAATTGGCCTCCAACCTTTGACCTTTGAGGTATCCTTCGGTGCAATACACTGCGAATGAGGAGAAGGCGCCTCCGCATCAGCGAGTACGACTGGGAGAGACAAACACGAGAAAGAGAAAGGGAGACCAACATGAGAGCTGAGAAAGGGGGTGCTAGAATATATGCATCCACGATACCCCCCTCGTTACCCTGAACTCTCCGGATTCGGTTCCCATTCCCGGATCAGGTTGACACTGTTTCTTCTTGGTCCAATGTCCCTTATGTCCGAGCTACAGCATTTTCTTCGATCGGGTTCTTTTATGATTTCCGGGCGCCTGCATGCACATTTCACTCAGCACAGTATTTCCTACCTCGATCTGTCACGTGCTCACAGTTACCCTGAACCGAGCTCACATCTGCACATAGTTAATACAAGCAAGCCTTCATAGCTATATACGCTAATAGACCCTTCTATTCTTTAGCTACTCCTACAGTCCTGTATAGTTTTATTTGCATACTTAGCTATTTAGAATCTTCCACCATGCCTACAACATAACCTGATAAATGTTTATACGAGTAATGCCACTTCTTGGAAGTAAGACACGAATGACTTTTGGGACAGACAATGGCTGCTTTACAAGGCCAAACAACTAAACGTGTTGGCAATGCTCGCGGAGATTATGTGCATAGGTTGTGTAACAATATGTACCTGCTCAGGGTAATGCTTAGCTCCGCGCTTACTGAGTCAGGGATATGTCTGTCCCCTCGATACACGAATCTTATGCAGAAGGGCTCGTTAGTCTGTTTTCCCTTTGCTAGAGCACTATCGAATATCCCCACGTGACCCAGTTCACACACGACTAGAATAGGAATCCCCGGTCTCGCCAATATGCTATTTGACAAGGCTTGCCTGCGCCGCTACTACACAGCAGGAGATAAACCGTTAGGCCTTGTACAGATAGTGAATAGTCCAGCCAGTTGAAACTACAGCGGGGTGGAGTGAAACAAAGGTCAAAGAGGACAAACCGTGCAGGAAAAAAGCTCGCAATAAGGAAGCGACAGGAAAGAAGTCACCAGAGAGCACTACACGCTGCCCCCTGCCACCGTTTCACGCCCCAACCCCCCCTAGGTTCCCCCTTGCCTCTCCTAGCCTAACCGTAAACTCAGGGGGGTCGCAGCAGCAGAATTCCCGTGGATGCGTGAGGGTCAATGACCACACCAGGAGTATGCGAGGGCCAGGGATTTCTGTTTTCTTTTTCTTCTATAAAAACGCATTACTCGTGTGCCGCAACCTTAAGTACAGTATGACATGCCACCCGGAATTCCGGGTAGATTCAAGAGTCCATACAGCTGGCTTGCCTGCTGTGCGCAGTCTATGTACATAATATCCGACTGCGGAAAGGGAATGAAAACTAAGAAAATCAACAACGAAGACTCGTAAGGTACCTAGACGTCACATCTCGTTGCAAGTGACCGCTAGAGGTAGGTAAAGAAGGCATCTATCGCGTCCCATGGTTCCCTGTCTCCCTCCTTTCTCCATATGGGTAGGTCAGGTTGCTTTCAGATGCCGTAAGATCCGATCAGCTCCCTGGCGTTGGGGTGAAGAAATTCGCTTCTACGTCGTGCACTCTTCGGAGTGGAGAAAAAATATATTCGCTTGCTCGCTAGCTAGAGGATAATAATAAAAGAGAATACAGCGTGGAAATCCCAATGCCTTGAATGCCCATTCCCTCATAATCGCCATCGCCTGATTCCTTCCTTCTATCGACCGATGTCGCATTCAGCTGAACGATGCCTTCTCGATTTGGCCGTGTTAATCGGCTGATTACCTCGATTCAACATGGGGATAGTCGAAAGTGATGTGAGAGCCGTCCTCTTTAGGTCAGCCGCAGTGGGGACCTTCTGGGGACCCCGCTGTGCCTAGTACGCGGAGCCAGCCGTTTGATGGGCCCCTGTCGGTGCGGAGCCAAGGGTAGGCGGACAGGACCGGTCTGTTCCAGTCCGACCTACTGGATCCTGGCAGCAAGTGGGAGCGTCGGATTTTCCTTCCTGCCTTGGAAGCTGCTCGTATTCTGGCCTCAGCAGCTGTCATCGACCTCTCTGAGGGTATTTTCTAATGCAGGCTCGAATACCGCTCTGCGATTCACCTTTTCATTGCCTGGAATTCCGATGTGCTTACTGACCCAGGAGATTGCGGTGTCGTAATGGGCGCAATCCTCAAGGAGAGTTTGAGCCTTCGATACCCGCTGGGTTGTTGTCTTGTTGTGGATTGATAGGGCTGTGAAGTCCGTGAATAGGTCTATCCTTCCTTATGTGCTTCCAAGGCTGGGACGAGGCCTAATCTCTCTGCATCCGCCATGCTTGCGAGTGGTGATAGGTACCCCGTCCGAAGTTGGGGTTACGATTCCAGTCTTGACTGACGATGAGGCTCAGTCTTTGAGCGGCAGACCTCCATCGTGGGTGTTGCGGTCTCAAATGACAGCCTTCCGGCTCTGCTCTCAGGTGGAAGACAGAGTAGAGGGGGCCAGATACGCTATCGTCATGTACGGGTTCTGGGCGTCCTACACGCAGGGGTAATTGATGGTTCTACTTTTATCTTCCTCATTATTTCTTCTTTTCTTTTAATTTCTGTGCATCTATTGATGCACAGAATCTAAAAGATACAAAAAAGAAATAAGGATGAAGATAAAAGTAGAATAAGACTACCACCTAGAGAATGGTGAACCTTGTCTTTGGCTGGCTGCCGGTTGGCATGCGACTACTGGATGAGCAGAATAAACAAAAACACTGGTATTGAGAGTAACCAAACCGAGCCTGTGAGGGCCATTGGCATGGCAACAGCCTGCCAAGCTGGGCGAGCACAGCAGTAGTGCTGACGGCAGGAGACAACGGTATCCCACGTAGTCATTCGCCACGGTTCTAATTCATAGCAGTCACGATAGGTCTCTACCCTCCATTAGCGAGAATTCCTTCTCATTCCACACCCTTCCACACCCTTCCACGATACTTACATAAGGTACTGTCACCCTTCCTACTTAAACCACTGGCCATCCATCGTTCGCTCTCTTCCTCATTCCTCACGACACAAACTCCGTTTTCAATACGATAAAACACTAGAGCTGAAAGATACTATCTCATTGAAATCATATACTTTAAAGACATGAAAGCAAAATTAAAAATGTTCTATTCACATTCTTCATCATGACAAGCAACAAATTGTCTGGCATATGTCTCTGTTATGGTCTTTGCCACTAGGTACGTTTTCAAAATTCAGGTCACCAGCCATTTGCTAAATATATTTGAATAGGCTTATGCTGGGGATCGACTGTGCCTGCATTAGGCTTCGAAAAGTGGAGACATCACCGAAACACATACTTTTCAATATCCTATAGTATTCAACCAGACTACACATAGTGGATTCATCAACCTTGTTGTACATGCGCTATAGTGCAAGAAACCAAATAATAGGTATACTTTCATAATTTACAACTGCAGTACTTTTGCTAAGTATGCATAACACAGGACTATACTTTCTAATATTTCCGTCAAGTCTCTGAAGACTATAGTTGAGACCCGGGTTTTTATTCCAACATATTACATACAAGAATGGGGTACCTTGAGGTGTATTCCTTCAAAACTCATCTTGCAATTGTGTGCATTAGAGACCCAATCTTTCCGATTGGGTACTTTGATTGGGTATGTTTTCACAGCTCAACAATATAGTATATATGCTTACAGCCGACGTATCCTAAAATAAATAGCTCCCACTTGACAGCTACTGCAAGTCATCAGTCTCCCTCATGACTATCGCTCCATCGAGATCCACTATCTGTCTCAGCAACAACGATAGCACATTGGATTTCCTCCATCATAGCCATAACCTAAGTGTCAGCGGGCATTATTCTGAGGGCCAAATACAGGTCCTTCGCCGGAGCAAATACTCCGGATGAGGGACCTGGGCTTGTAAACTAGGCTCATAACCTAAGCAGATCTCGAGAGTATCAGCGGGCGTTATTCTGAGGGCCAAATACAGGTCCTTCACTGGAGCAAACACTCCGGATGAGGGACCTGGGCTTGTACAACTAGGCTCATAACCTAGGCATATCTCGAAAGTGTCAGCGGGCTGAGGGCCAAAAACAGGTCCTTCACGGGAGCTAACACTCCAGATGAGGGACCTGGGCCTGTACTAGGCTCACGTAAGCCCGGGTGGGAAGCGTGCCATAGAGATAATGGTTACATATGGGAGGCAAACAGGAGGGCGAGATGGATAGGGGCCTGGAACCTGGGGACATGTTATTTCGCGCTTGGTGGCAACATCATGGCATGTTACATATTTATTCTACATAACCTTCCTATGTTCTCAATCATCATCAATACGCATACATTTTTTCTCAACATATCGTACTTGGCTCAAGCCGTGACACATGCTTGCTCAGAAACCTCCGCTTCAAGTTCCGCCCTGGAAATCCCTCGCCTGAACGAAACTTGAATGCACGTGGCTGGGAATCACACAATTGCAGGCAGGAACCCAACTGAAGTGTTGGGAGAACTAGTCTGTAGGACAGTCTAGTCCCCGAGATGTAATTACGGGGGCGAGCTCATCAACTCATGTGAGTGATTTCACAAAACCTTCCTCACACCCCCCCATACATTGCTATTCCTGAAACTGTTCTAAAGCTACCTATAAGCGTCGAAGCTCATTTTGACCAGGGTGGTTTTTTTTTTTGGTAAATCAGTACTCGTATTGAAGCTTCTCGCTTATGACGAGGCAGCGCATTCCCCAGGTTAAGCCTGAAGGAATTATCCAACCACCGGGCCGCTCCCTGCCCCGTATCTACGTACATGACCAGATACTCCCCGGAATGGAATACCCCCCCCCCTTTTCCCCTTCCAACGTCACCCAAGGAAACTAACTCCGCAGCGCCCCCGCCAGCTTCTCGCACCACTCTGGATCTTCCCAGACCAGGGTGGGTAACTCTACGGAACTGCACCAGACCCGGATTGGTGATGCGGGAACACCGCGAGCAGCAACTTTACCCAGGGGTTCTATCGCTCTACCCCCGATCAACAGCTCATCCCCCAAGCTTTCACCCAAACGCCATCCATCAGCAGATTACAAATAACGCCTGATATATACGACGAGAACCTCTCCCTCCCTTTCTCTGCTAATACTGCATCTCAATTGAAAAACAGCAACAGTCAAACCCAGCCCATTGCATACAAACAATACAGGCATGCAGAGGACACAGGGAGCGGGAACCGACAGAACCCCCATCGTAGCAATTCCTGACATAGATATACAAAGATAAACAAAGTGTAAGTTCTTTTTGATGCACTCACCGGCACTCGATATGGCATACTGTAGCTTACGCAGAACGTAGGAAACTTCAACTTGAGGTAGTATCATTGGACCTAAGGGAGACAGGAAGAAAAGTTAAACTGTGTATACCTGTATACCTATGGGTTTGCTGCGAATGGAGCATGAGTGTCTCGGATACAGAGACTGGGGTGAAGCATAGCTGGAGGCCAACGAAGCGTCAAATGGCTTTATTGAAAGGGTAGCCTCCCTTGGCCAGTGACCCAAATTTGATGGCGAGCCGTGACTAGGTGCTTATCTCCAGAAGAGCACCTGGTGCCCAATCCAGAGTCAATAGCTTTATCGAAAGGGTAGCCTCTGTTGGAACGCTCCTCCAGCACACACCCGTCGTTACCCTCAACTTTCCGGATACAGCAGCCACTTCCCCTTTGGGTCACCACTGTGCTAGGTTTCTTTAACTCTTACATCGTTACATACTTTGTTTTGATTACGTTTTCCATAAATGCTGCTGTCAGCTTATATGCAGATATTTCTCTATAGTACTTCATATCTCGGATGTTCACATCCCGGAGTTACCTACGATAGCGTAGTTGGAAAAATAATATACAACACTTATCATCCCAAATGACTTCCGGCGGGTCGTGCAACCGGACTACCTGAACCTTTTGTCCATATATACACACAGCATTTCCTATGTGGATACTAGAAGCATGCATTACCCGGCGAAGGCCTCTCTACCTCAGGGAAATCAGTGCCTACTTTGCCTCCACAGGGTACCTCTAGAACTTCCTTCCGTCGTGCCTATTACAAGTTTAGTCACTTTGGCAGATTGGAGCGCAGGAAGAAACCAGATGTAGGCGAACCGGGGGGGGGTAGATGGAGGGACTGTAGGGACCCTGAGTGGTGCAGAGCGATTGCGGGGGCAATGGGAAGATAGGGAAGCTCGATTTGTTTACCCTTTTCTTATGTATTCGTGTCATGTGGGATATCTCGTGGATGTAGGGCACGGTCCCGTGCTTGGAGAGTCAGTCAATATCGTTACCCTGAAACAGCTCTGTCATCTTATTTCCGTGAAACGCAGGCCCGGAAGCCAGGAGGACGGCTACCATATCACTTTCGCTTGCCCCACCACCACCAGCAACGCCAGGAGTTCATCGGAGATGCAAGGACATGGGAAGATTTGGGCACACCAATCTGGAAGAAAGAAGAGGGGGAGGAGGAGGAGTGGGACGCGGTGGAGGCGTACTTCGTGTTGAAGCGAGATAATCGGTCGATTGATGGGAGGGCGCAATCTGCTGCAGGAAGACATCGGTCGATGGAAGGATTAATCGCACGATGGCGATTGACAGGAAATGAGTATTTAAGGCACTGGGATTAGCACGCTGTATTTTCTCTTTTATCATCATTATCTCCTTTAGCTAGAAAGCGAATATACTCTTGTCTTCACTCCGAAGAGTGCGCGACGAAGAAGCGAACTTCTTCACTTCGCCTACCTCTACCGCCCCCTTGCTGGACGCTAAGGCGCAGGCAGGGAGGCTTCAGGAGGGGGCGAGGCTCGCCGCTCACTCGTCGGATGTTGCGCATATTTTGGTTTCTCTTTCCTTTGCGTCCTCTTGCTATCTGTACATAGTTCGCGCAGGGCGTCAGACTAACTTGACCGTCCCTTGAATCCACCCGGGTTTCCGGGTGGCTCGTCATATGACCCTTAAGGTTGTGCATACGAGTACTGAGTTCAAAAAAAAAAAAAAAAAAAAAAAAAAAGGCCCGGAAGCCAAGTAACTATTATTCTTACCTGACGGAACTGAGCGATGATCCCTGCATTGTCCGCTTTGTTTACCATTCCCGCAGGGCAAAAACTCCTATTAATTTTGTTTTCCTAGCGCAAAACTCATTCCTTGTATGAAAAACATGCGGAGTATATGAGAAACCACTCGGAATCGAGTTTGATTAAAGGGACGTACAAGTACATGCACACAACCGTGGGAGGGAAAGGGGGGGTGGACCCTTTAAACTATCGAGAACACCCTTCGCAAGTAAAAGCTCCCGGGTTCCGATGCTATGGGTGCAATCTATCAAAGGACAATCAAGGCTCCACCTCCCCGCCCAGCACCGGTAAAATGAAACAAGAATTCTCCCCAGGGTCCCCTACTTCTTTTCCGTTTTCCCCTCCTCATGTTGGTCTATCCCGGCCGTATTGCGCCATGTGGGTGTGCTTTTTCGATTCGTAATGTCCATGCCGTGGGCTAGGTGCATGGCCATAGACCATGCCAGTTCCCCAGGATGCATGTATTACGGGTTTTCGTTGGTTTCCTCGGTCGAGGTAGCGGCGCTTGTGGCATGGCTCGTGTTTCGTGGGGGCTTGAATAAATATGATTCGTGCTCGTGGCGGGAGTGTCTGCGCATGCGGCGTCCTTTGGCTGCTGGAGCTGTGGGCTCTGCCTGTTCTTCATGCTCCGGGGTTGTTGTTTTTCTGCAGGTGCCCTCTGCATCGTGTGGGGTACCGTAGCTGCCGCTGTGGAACCTGTGGGCTTGGGCCCAGTGTCTGTTACCGTAAGCTCAGGAGTCTGTCCCTGCATTGATGTGGGTGGGGAGGAGGGTGAGGTCTGACCTTTTTTTCCCGTAAATCAGTACCAAGAGTATCTGGAGGCAGCGCATCCTCCGACATAGTCCTGAGTGACTCTCTATCCGCCCCGGCTGACACTCAGGACCGCGTATATGCCCAGATATCCCTTTGAAGACCTAACAAAAGCACAACAGCAAACACGCGCAGGTGAACACGATAGACGCGCAAAAGCACCCATTGCCAGACACGAAGGCAAGAACAATACCCCCAAGTGCGTTTGGTCAAGCGCCTTAATGCAGAAAGCCTCTTGCCTATCCGCCATGGCGCAAGCTCTACCAGGTCCTTCATGTAGATAGCCAAAGAGGACGCTGGCTTTAGGTAGTGCTGGGGCTGCCATGGTGAAAGGGTATGGATGGGGATCCCTTTCGCGGAGTGTCGCGACTTGAACTCGCATTGCGGATGCTGCACTACGGGAGTGTGCGGACTATGCGCACGAATCTCAAACGGTACCATCAAGGAGGAATATTGGTTTGGACTGGACGTACGCAGGTCAGGCACGCAGCCCTGGCCGAATAAAGCTGGAGTCATGCAAAGGTAGGCGGAAGAGGATATTAAAAGTGCAACGAATATCAGTGGTGCAGGGCGTGGGCCGGCACCGGTAGAGGCGTAGTGGTGGCGCTGCTGCTGATTCTGTGAGGGTGGCTGCTAACTCCGCCAGTCGTTTTTCCTTCTCCCTCAGGCAATCGTACCATGTATCGCTCCATCTTTAGCAGCTCGCTCTTCTCCTCCATCAACCTCTGCGGCTCTTTGCGCAGTCCGCCGTTTACCTTCTGAGCAGGTTGTAGGCATCTCGCAACTTCGCTGCAGAAGCCGCCTGTTTAACCGTCTACTCTTACGACCTTACGGTAGATCGGGTACAGTTTACATCAAGTACACCTTTCCGCGACCATAACCTACACCGCCACAGACGTCCGCGAGAAACCCCGGGGGCTACATATTCGTGAATACAAGCAAACTGTCTTACGCACGACGATTGGGCTACTCCAAAGGTGTTGAATATGGTACGAGTGCATTCCATTTGCGGCTGTGTCGGGTTTTGACGTTGATTAAACGATACAGGAGATTCCATATTCAATAGCCGGAATACCCAAGACGCAACTGCCTTGAATTGGGATTAGGCGCCCGTACTATGAACACACACATTGTTCAAGTTAGGTACTCTTCTGCCTCGCTTGACCTGTGGAATTATCTGCCTCCTGAAAACGATTAGGATTTCATAAGCAGTTGACTTGTTGGGCACCACCACATGGCCAAGGTTTAGTCATGCTGCGGGAGGATGATCCGTCGAGTTGGATGTGTGTGTTGTGTGTATACAACGCAATTGAAATGAGTCCAACAACTTCAGCTAGTAACTAATACATGGGGAGTCGCAATACGCTTCGGATCGCCTGGAATCAAGGGTGCGTGGAAGGTGTGTTGCAGAGGAGACGCACCAATGCCACTACACATGAGATTGGAACCTCGCCACCATTCTGTTGATACCCAAATCTAGCCACGACTGGCGACAAGGTCTCATGGCAGGCAAACGGGGATTGCCGGTCATATCAAATAGGGATGTCAAGCCGGAAGAAACAGGTGTACACAGCTATGACTTCGCCGGTGTCAGAAAAGAATATATTCTGCATGCTGACGTGGTGAACTAGTGTTGTTACTCTAGGATCTCGGGATACTCTACGAGATAACCAAAGAAATACGGTTTCGTGTGACCCCAGAAGGGAGCTTAATAGTGTTAGAGCATGGAACTATAAGAGCACGGCAGAATAATACGAAACTTGTATGATTTTAAGTTTGTCGAAGGTAACCTGCATTCCATGCCGCGAAATCCTAACGGCTGCTGAATACAATGGGAGCACAACTACGGCGTATCTTACGAGATGGTAGCGCAGCCGTCTCATAACCTCTGTCCGTACCTCTCGCGTACTAGTCACAAGACTCTGTGAGATGGATCGATTTCCGCAGATGCGAGGCTTTCAGGAGGTCGAAACATATTATTACTGGTGTTCATTGCCTGGACCGACATATATATATATATAAGGATTCTGCTGGAATCCGCTCAATGTGCAATCACATTCTAGAACCACCGGGTTCAAGGAGCATCGATAGATTTTTGAGAGGAACACTGACCGTGAGGCAATGACCGGCTCCTCAACCTGGAGTTGGATTTGGATCGTTGTGATCCTAGCCATTTGCACGTTTGTGGGGATCGCGTACGTAATCACCCATTGCTAATACCTGTTTGGAAATGTTTTCTAATCGCTCTAGGGTATAGTTTGGCGGTTCTCGACTTGCTTACGGGGCTCTCCATTTGGCCATGGCACAGGCCGCGGCATATCCCATCTGGAGTTACACTTGTGCATGGTCCTTCTTACCTGGACCATGATGAAGAGGAGGCACCAATGGACGCGGAACTATGGGGTACGCTCCACCACCTCCCGGGCGCCTGTCCTCTAAATCCACCCGGGTTTCCGGGTGGCCGTCATGCGACCCTTAAGGTTGCGCACACGAGTAATGAGTTCAAAAAAAAAAAGGAAAAAAGAGGCGCTCCAACTGCATCGGTGGCCTCAACAGCATCATACTGTCGGTAAATTTCCCGGGAAATCCAGCACGATCCCTGCCGCGGTGAAGACAGAGTGGGGTCTCGGACGTCCGCGGGCGATAGCACAGTCCAGCGGAGTCTGTTGCCTCCTCTTCCAGTGCTTCCAACGAGACCGCGCACGTGGCTCGACGTAGGGGAGGGAGGCGGATACAGCTCCGGGTTGTGCGACGGCAACCGTCCACCCCAGCGGCGAATTGGCTTGGCCGAGAGTGGGTAAAGGGGAAAGGGAAGACTAGGGAGAGGGCGTGCCGTCGGTGCAGGATGGGGTCGCGGGGGAGGAGGAGGTGGTAAAGACTGGCGGGCTCCTCGACAATGGGCTTGAGATTAGAATAAAGACAGCTTTCAAACTTTGTAGTTCCAATCTCAGGTTTTTAGCTTTGTTTAATTAAAGGAAGGCAAAACTGATATGCACAACCTTAATGTTCGTATGAGGAGTCGCTCAGAAATGCGTGTGAATTCAGCGGAGGGGGAAGGGGCTGAAGCCACTATGTACAGCAGATTCGTAGAAATTCGGAACTCTACAGAAGAATGTTTATACATCTCCCCCTCCCGCCTAAGTGTTTTCGCATCCAAGATCCCTGTGGCCCTATCTCCCTCGGCAGAGGAAGGTGTTTGCGGGCATACCCAGAGCTCCGATCTCAGTCCCAAAACGCTACCTAGCTTTAAAGGACTATTCGTCGCTGGTTCGATGACTCAGATATACAGAAACACTTTTGTGGATATAACACCGGTCTTCATAGATATTGACATTGACACGTGCGGAGAAATGGGAAGAATGTGCTTCTGGGTTTAATTACGGGTCTAGATGTGATCTTACACCCCTATCCATGGGCCGGTGTCTCGGGACTGAATATAACCTCAGTGCGATCAATATCCTGATCCTGATGTCACTACGTGGTCCGGTGCAGAATTCACTCTCCTCATCATTCCTTGTTCACCTGATTGGTACCCGACATTCAATGCCAATGTCTTGCACTGGTTTCCTTGTCTGGGACATGGTATTACGTGCATCAGTAACTTACTTCTGGCTGCGTACAAACTGGATAAGCGTGCCGATATTTGCCGGGATGCCAGTATGATATTTGCTTCTCTTTTACTTTGATCTCCCTGCTCTGCTTGAGGGCACCCATCAACGAGTGTTATCCAGAATTCCTTCGGGTGTTCTACGGGTAGTGGGACTCAACTTCGTTAAACTGGTCCCTAACTTGTGGGCTCACGGTTAAGAAACCGCTCTGCTGGGTGGTATGAATCTAAACCCGCGTCTGGGTGGCATTATTGCCACAGTTATTCCATCATGTTGGTCTGGTTTAAAGTCGCGCAGGGTTACTAAAGATCTCTGGCGTATATGCAGCATTGGTACACTGGTTCCACCGAAGCTGGGATTTTCCCATCGTACGATTGATTCGCATTCGTAGTTCCCGTCACCCTCAACCGTACTTTAAAGAACTCAAACAATGTCCGAGCTGGGATCGGGATACGTCAAGGTTACCAAGGTTACTGACTGCGGCTCGGTCTCCGGGAGTTAAGATGTGCATATACGTAGCGGGAATAGGTTTTTGTCTCATTTCGTGTCGCATTACTCGGGTCCTTGATGCACTCTTGCTAACAGTGATACAGGGATCTGTTCGGCATATATACTAGGATGAGTAGGCCTGCGACTTCCGTGGGTCCTGCTTCTACCGAAGAGCTCCCGGATCCACAGTCAGTCAGGCCTCTGGAAACTGTACCCCTTGACCTCTCGCGTGTGTGGGGTTCTACTACATTCGCCGAAATACCCTATTGCTACGCCGTACCTCGGGCAGTTGCTGAAGTTTGATGGCATATTCACATGAGCAGCTAGCTCTCACCTTGATCATCGTCATCCCCGTAGCTGTCGTGGTCTCCGCGGGGGTTGTGTAAGTACCTATATTTTCCAAGGCAATGAGATCAAGCTACTTAATGTCTTTTCTATTCCCAGATTCTGTATTGTGGGAACATTCCTGCGTGCACGGCATCAGCAACGACATCAGCAAATATGGCTACGGAATACCACCTTCCACCCTGATTTAAGAGTGCTCAACGGACATGATATCGAGCTGCAGCCTGTACCATATCCACAGTATTTACCCAGGGAATTTACACGCACGAGCGGGGCCGCTGGAGGGAGTGATGCAGTGCAGCAATCAAGAAATGAAGCGCTTTTAAAGTTGGAGGGCGTCCATGTCAAGCCTGTCCGTGGTGATACCGAATCTTGGTTGGACTCTTTGGTGGTGGGGAATAGGCACACATGCACACCACAGGCCGACGGGGACACGAGAGGACGACCTGGACCCCAACGGTTCAATGAATGGAACAGTCCAGGGGCAGTGGTCCAAGAGAAGCCAGTGATAGGACCGGACGGGGCGAGCCCTGCTGATCGCCCCCTGGCGTAGGAGGTTCTATATATGTCCACGATTTCTTCAAATGTCCGGAGCGAACTATATGACAATAAATATTCATCTACCATACGGGTAACAGTCGAGTTTTCTTGGTAGGTGGGATTGGCATAACATGAGAGTTGATTATTAAAAACAGGCGGAGACCGCTTTCTGACTAGGAGGCGCTATGCACTTGGCCAAGTGACAGATATAGAGAAAACATCAGAAAACACCGCAGATGCTCTCCGTGCGGCCCCAAATGACTGAGTTACAACCTAATGAACCACCTCTACAAGGACCAACCCCTACGGAAGCGGCGGTAGAAGCACCACTACGCGGACTTACACAGACACAGCAGTGCTGGGTTCACCACTTCTAGCATAGCTACCCCGGTAAGACCAGGGACGTACTCCGACACCATCCCTGGCCAACACAGTCAACTCAACAGACGGACCACCGCCGGGAAAACACCAGCACCTCGGCAAGCACCTTCCCCGAATATAGATGGCATCTCCTACACGCGCGTAAGCCATGGTTCTTCCTGACGCTCCAGCAATGCAATTCTGACCGAGAATGGCGCGCGCTTCTTGTAGGGGCAGTAAGGGCCTGAGGACGAGGATTCTTCCGTTTCTTTTGTTGTACCCGTCTTTAGAGTCCTAGTTTTTCGAGGGGGTTATCTGGTCATGTACGTAGATACGGGGCCGGAGGCGGCCCAGGGGTTGGATAATCGCTCAGCCTACTGCGTCTTAGGCGAGCTGCCTCAATAGGAGCAATATTTTTTTAAGAAAAACTCAAGTCTAGTCAAATAAGATGGTAGATCGAAGAAGGTAGCAAGCACCCGAACGCCATGAGAATCGCGTTATTGTTAAAGAACGAAGCCCGCACCATGGACGTGAAATCGGCAGCACAGATACGCAAATCACCAATGGCCCGAATACTGCCGCGCACCACGAGGCACGATTAGAACCAAATGGGGCCGGCAGGACTAGCAGGATCAAAATGACATGAATTAGGCTGACCGTTTACAGGAAACAAGCCAGGGATGTTCGAAATATGAAGTGGGGAAGGGTGGGTCAGGGCAACGAGGAGGAATAATTATTCATTTGTGCGCGCTTTCTTATTAATAATAACCACGATGGCGGCCTTCTCAATGCCGGGAAAGCCGTACCTGTGAGGAGGGCTTTTTTTTTCCTTCGCTGTTCCTTTCTTCTAAATTCTCATTACTCTTGTGCATAACCTTGAGGGCTGTATTACAGGTAGAAGTTTGGTCATGTGAGGTTCTGGTTCTGTTATATCCTGGAAGCTTTTTTGATATTTCCTTTCTCCTGCGGGACCATGAGCGCTTGTAACGGCGAGGCATAGCGACAAGGACAATGGACGGGCTCCAGGGAGCGCTACTATGACCAAAGACTACGACAAGGGGCCAAGAGGTTCAAGGAGGAACGATATATATTTAGCACGGCTAAGATACAGGACGTTGCGCGAGGAAGAGAGAAAGAGAATAAGAAGAGTACAGGAGATAGTCCGCCAAATGTACATACCAATGCCCGCTATTGCCACCTAGTTCCTACCATTGCTACGCTGAGCTGTTGCCCCATCTTGTGCACTCCTGTACATTTTTCCTGCGGTTCTTCCCTGCTCGCTCGATCGGACCTATGAGAGGTAGGCCGTGTCAGCGCCCTCTGCAGGTCGTGTGCGTTGATTTTTACGTTCCTCGGATCCACACGGGGTTGCCATACGCCTGTATGAGGATGTGCATGTGGTTAGTACCGCTTGAACCTAAAAATGAGAGACAGTACCTGATAGCCGACTACAACACGACCGGGTAATGCAACACTCAGGGATTGGGTATACCTGTCACGAGAATTGCACAGTGGGGGCCTCAAACGGGGTCTACGAGTGCAGGATGGATCCATAGAGTTGGTACCCAGTAGCCCTGCAATGCGTGACCCGCAGGGATGCCCTGATATATAGTATATCCTAATATAGCCATATCTTTTTCTTTGACAAGTATAATTCCAACATCTCCACAAGTACATACCGCCAAGCTAACCCCCCCCTCTTGTTTTTTTTGGGCAACAAGAAAACAAAATTCATGTCGCAGGTGCACAAGCTCAAGGGCCGTTATTACTATCCACTCCTGAATCCAAGGGTCAAGCACGTGCGTCTGCGTAGGTTGCACACCACTGCGGATGGGTGAGAGGCTCTTCCGCAGCACATGTTATGACTAGAACCGTTAATTGGGAAAGGGTTGTTTGGGTAGTCACCACTTAAATGAATTTCTCCCGAGGGATTTGGCTTCTCTCCACTCGAGCGGGCTTTTTTTTTTTTTGTGTGGTTTTTCATGTGAGCGGGATGTGGCGATCTTCCCTGCTTCACCTGGCGGTGAGGGCTACGGTAGAGGTGGGTGGAGAAGGGCCGCTCCCGCGCCATCCTGTCTCTTTCTTCCTCCTTATGCGGTGGTACAGGTTTTCCCAGGAGTCGTGGGGGCCCGATGCCGAAGTCCTGGTCTCTTGTCTCCTTTAACTGTCGCTTCTGGTTCTTTTTTTCTTTCTTTTTTTTGGTAAATCAGTACTTGCATTGAAGCTTCTTGCTTATGGCAAGGCAGCGCATCCCCCAGGTGCTTGTGGTTCTTTGATCATAGCCGAGATGTAGACTGTAAAGAAACTTGGGCTTAAAGTTTTTTTTTTCTTTTTTTGGTAAATCAGTACTCACATTGAAGCATCTTGCTTATGGCGAGGCAGCGCATCTCCCCCCCGGGCCGCTCCCTGCTCCGTATCTACGTACATGACCAGATACCCCCCGGCTCAGATATTCGCACCAAATACAGAAGAACCTAAGAAATCACCCTCTCACCGCCTCCGCCAGCCTCTCACACCACTCCGGATCTTCCCATATCTGCTCCCAGCTCCGCCCTATTAAAGTGGATAATATATGGGTCTGGGACAGCGTACGATAGCGGTAATCCAGCGGAGTAAAAGTGCAAGGAAGGGAGCAGGAAAGGATTGAGTGCGAGTGCAGTGAATGAGTTGATTTCATTATAACTATCTAGAGTGCGAGGAAACGCATGCCTTTAAGTACATGAATAGAGGCGACTAACGGAGTGTATGACTACCTAACGTAAATAGGAAGTAACGAAGAGAAATCCGTAAGTAGTAGAGCGGTATGATGTCAGCCTTCATGTAAGACATTGTTAGAGTAACGAGCATGGATAAACAACGATGTGGAGATTACCGAGCATGGATGCAGGTAAGACAGGGTATGTATACTCGTAAATGAAATAGATAGTGGTGGAAATAAGAGATAGATAACGACATTAGAGGGCACAGAATGTATGCCGCAACACGCCCCTTCCCATCCGCTACACCAGGGCAACTCAACAGGTGCGCTGCATTTTGCGCTATCCCCTCTTCACACAGCCCGCATCGCGGGTCATCCGCCCTTCCCACTTTGTGTAGCCACCAGCGCTGCGGTCAGCGGTCTGTGACTATGTACGTCAGCCCCCGCAACGCCTCCCGATTCCATCTCGCCTGCTTGGAGGGTAGCCCCATGGGAAAGGCCTGTCGGATGCCTGCTTCCCCTCGGACTGCCGCTGCTGCAGCCACCTCTTCCTGCCGTGAGCCGTCCGACCATGCTGTCACCTCCTCTGTTTTCAGCTCCACAATGCGTACCTCCCTCCCTGCAATCCTGCCGTTCCCAGACATCCAGCGAAGCTCCGCGTCCGGCTCCATGGGCTTAAGGTTGAGCCTTGTGGTGTCCCCTGTATCATAGTCGCCTGTCCTAGAGCCTTACCATCTACCTCTACCGTGAAGGATCGTGGCTTCTACGCATATTGCCAGATTGTCATATACACAAGAAGGCCTCGACCGCGTCCCATTCGTCCTCCCCGTCTTCGTTTGTACAGATGGGGCGATCTGGCTGTTCACAGGCTTCAATGCGGCTGATAAGCTCCCTTCGCTGTTGTGATGTCCGGAGAAGATGAAGGTGATGTAGTGGCCGTCCTCCGCAGTGTTGAATCGAGATAATCGGTGGATTAATACGAGCAGAGTGCGAAGATGCGATAATCGGTGGATTAATACGAGCAGAGTGCGAAGATGCGATGGGTATCGGACGATGGCGATTGAGAGAAATGGGTATTTAAGGCGCTGGGATTTCCATAGTATATTTCTCTTTTATTATTATTATCTCCTTTAGCTAGCAAGCGAATATACTCTTGTCTTCACTCCGAAGAGTGCGCGACGAAGAAGCGAACTTCTTCATGGTAGCAACACCCACGATTGGGTAATAAAAAAAAAAAGAGAGCAAGCAACTTCCCATCAATTACCTTATCTCTACCAACGCATCAACAGTCACCCTCATCAACCCCACAGATATGAGCGACACCATATTCAAACCGCCCAAAGTAGCGCGTCCCCTCAAAGACCAGGATAATTATCACCCATGGGTCACCAGTATGGGGGTCATACTCCGTCTCGCTAAGCTGGCTGCCGTCGTCACAGGAACAGCCACCACACAGCCAACCGTCGAAGCTGAAGTAGAAGCCTGGCAAACCAAGAGCGACAAAGCCCTCGTCACCATCACCGCTAACTGTGAACAGGAGGCACAGTTACTCATCCAAGGATGTGCAACCGCCGCCGAGGCATGGAAAACACTCAAAGAACACTACGAAGGACGAACTAGAACTCACATGTCAGCACTCCTACTAAATATCACTAACCTACGATTCGATGACCGAAAGACATCAATGAACGACCATATTACACTTTTCGAAGGAAAGTGGAATATCCTCAGGATGAACACAGCATCAGCTACTGCCGACGCAACAACACTAGCCGGAGCAATCAAAAACTTCACTGACTCCGAGGGTTGGAAGGCAACGATGCTTCTATCCACATTACCCAAGATCGCTATATATCAAAATATCATCGACAACATCACCTCAAAGTCAGACGATATCACCTACTCGTCAACAGTTCTTCGCCTTAGAGAACTATCAGAACGAACTAAGACAAGCAACAAAGAGAGATCATCTGACCCCCCATCAGCCTTCGCAACTGCGACTAAATTCTGTGGATACTGCAAGGCCAAAGGATGGCCAGGAACGTCACATAATGAGTCAGAATGCCGAACCAAGAGAAGGGATCAGAATAAGTCACCGAGTCAATCTCTAATCACCACTGACACAACCACTCAATCAGCCGATGACTGGTCAGCCTTGAATTACGCCACCAGCACCATGGATCAACAAATCGACAATTCAGGATGGTGGATGGATTCATGCTCTACCGTACATATCACAAATGATATTAATGACCTAATCACTCTAGAACCTTGGAGACAAGAAGTCAAAACAGGAGGAGGAATCGTCTATTCTACCCACAAAGGGACAGTTACAACACACAATCTCTCACTACTCGATACTCTATGTGTACCAGGATTCCCTAAGAAGATTATTAGTACAGGGCGCCTCGTGAAAGAAGGATGGACATTATCACTTTAAGTCGACAAAATGAGCATCTAGAACTTACAGAAGAAGGGAATATATATAAGCTCAAGATAGCAGAAGTGAATCTAACAGAGATGGAGTGGCATGAAAGGTATGGACATCTCCCCTTTCGAGCCTTTTCCCATATACCAGAAGCTCCCCACTCTCTGCGCAACTCGAATAAGCAGTGTGAAACCTGCATAAAAGGCAAAATGACCAAGCCGATCTCCCACTCCCATGGAATACGCAGTACGAGGATTGGAGAGCTGCTTCATGCAGACCTATGTGGACCACTTCCTACAGAAGACATACACAGAAAAAGGTATATGCTAGTGTTAGTAGATGATTTCTCCAGATTCATCATGACACGAGCAATTAGAGATAAGAGTGAAGCAGCAGCAGCACTGCAAGAAATGATCCCCGCTTTTGAGTCTCTCACAAGGTGCATAGTCGGTGCATTAAGAACAGATTGGGGAGGAGAGTTTAATTCTAAAGACTTCCTTAGCTGGATGAGGAAAAGGGGAACTGAACTCAAACCTACCGTACCACACCACAGCGAGACTAATGCTGTTGCTGAAAGAGCCATCCGAACTATTATGACCATGACACGAACGAATCTATCGGAACTACCAAGACAGCTTTGGTCACTAGCAATGGACTACAGTGCTTTCGTTAAAAATCGGCTTCCTTCACTGGTACTCCACGGAAAAGCACCACTAGAGATAATATTCCCCTCACGAGATATTCGCAATGAACGAGCAAGGTTCAGACCCTTTGGTCAGCAAGTGTTTATCCATACATACACCGATGGAAAGTTGACAGATCGAGCGACTAAGGCACGAGTCGTGGGATTTACCCCCTCATTCGGTATTTATAAAGTCATAATCGTTAGCACACGACGAGTCACTACAGCAAAGAACCCAATCCCTATAAGAACTATCGACCCCATAATAGTATTACCCACTCTCGAAGCACCATAAGAAACTCATACTGCCCCAATATCAGCGAATCCAATAGGACCAGAAGTACCACCAACAAAAATTGGCATCACTCCCGAGACACCTAGGAAATCAATGCCGGGCCACTTTCCTATCAGTACAGTTAAGAAGCCAAGTACACCAATGGCTACAATAGATACTAGTGGACCAGGGGTAAGAAGATCACTTGCACAGCAATTAGAGGCATTGAGAGAAGCAAGAGAAGAAGAAGAAGCAGCGAACCAGCTACTAGGAGAACAAATGTCAGTTGAGCAGGCTGCTCAAAGCTCTAGTGAACCAAGAAGATCTGGAAGATCAACAGCCGGTAAAGGACCATTGAGACTTAGCGAAGATCCAGTGTGGCTAGGCACACAGGCAGCGACTTCAACACCAGAGGAAACACTTCTTACCATGACGGAGGCCTTAGCAACTCCCGAAGCAGAACAATGGGGTGAGGCTATGGAAAGAGAGCTGAAGCAGTTGAAGCAATATGGGGTATACGAGTGGGTAGATCATGTCCCAGAAGGAAAGAAAGTGGTGGACACGAAATGGGTACTCAAAGAGAAGGAAGAAAAGGAAAAGGGGGACCCTAAGTAATTTAAGGCCAGACTCACTGCTCGAGGATTCTCTCAACGACCTGGAGTCGACTTTCACCAAACTTATGCACCAGTCTGCAGAGAAGAAAGCTGGCGAATACTCATTATACTAGCATTAACTCGTAAGATGATCATCAGGCAGTACGATATCGAAGGAGCATTCCTCAATGGGCCAATTGAGGAAGAACTATATGTTAGAGATATGCATGCAACAGGTATGCGAGCATGGAGGTTGAAGAAATCACTATATGGTACAAAGCAAGCGGCACATAATTGGAACAAGGTCATCGATGATCTGTTAAAAGGACTGGGATTCAATCAATGCTTTGATGATCCAGGACTCTACTACCGAAGGGGTGATGGAAGTATAATTGTTATTCATGTGGATGATCTGCTATGTGCCTTCCGAGACCTCAAAGTTGAGCGAGAGTGGTATATGAGAATGTCAAAATACGTGACATTGGAAGAGAGAGGATTGCCTAGAAGGTTCCTGGGAATGAACGTCGAGTGGGACAACCATACAGCAGTAATTACAGGGGAGCAGGCAATTAGTAAGATAGCAATAGACTATAGCATCGTCAAAGAAGCATCAAGCCCCTTTATCTCCTCAGCCAAGGAAGAACACTCGAGAACAGCAGTCGACAGTATCAAGGATTTCCAAGCGCTGACCGGAAGACTACTATTCATCACAAGGATGTGGAGGCCCGATATAAGATATGCCGTGCAAAGACTGTGTGTCAAGACAAAGAATGCAAGCATGCAAGACCTAATCGATGGATTAAGGATAGTGAGCTATCTACTAAGTACAAAGACAGAGGGGATAGTACTGAGCGCTGAAGGAGATGCAACGATAGATATCTTCACAGATGCGGGTGAGGAAAAGATGGAGAACAAGGCGACTTCGGGAATCCTCACCAAGTTGGGCAGGTCACCAGTATCATGGGCATCAAGGAAACAAGATGTCACAACCCTCTCATCGACGGAGGCAGAATACATAGCATTGAGCATGGGGGTACAAGACGGAATGTGGGTGCGAAAGGTGATGAAGTTTCTTGGAGAAGACAGGACGCCACGTATATGGACGGACAATAGGGGAGCATCGGTGCTGACGAACAATCCGGATTTCCACCGAAGGACGAAGCACATACGGAGAAGACATCACTTTATTAGAGAATGCGCAGAGGAAGGGAGTGTGACGGTGCACTGGGTACCAGGAAGTGAAAATCCGGCTGACATATTAACCAAGGTTGTGACAGGTAGCAGACTCACGGAATTAAAGGAATCACTAGGGATAGGAAGCTGTGTTAGAAGGGAATCAACCGATTAGGAGGGCATGTTGAATCGAGATAATCGGTGGATTAATACGAGCAGAGTGCGAAGATGCGATAATCGGTGGATTAATACGAGCAGAGTGCGAAGATGCGATGGGTATCGGACGATGGCGATTGAGAGAAATGGGTATTTAAGGCGCTGGGATTTCCATAGTATATTTCTCTTTTATTATTATTATCTCCTTTAGCTAGCAAGCGAATATACTCTTGTCTTCACTCCGAAGAGTGCGCGACGAAGAAGCGAACTTCTTCACGCAGTGGGTGCAGGCTTGAGAGTCCGCTCTTCCTTCCGTAGGTGATGTGCGCGTGTTGGTAGGCACCCTCGATGTAGGTTACGTGTGAGGAGCCTTTGTCCGATCCCATCCCAGGCGCAGAGCCGTTCAGGGTCCCGAGAGGTGCGCTCAGACATGTCGAATCCGATCTCCCGCTACTAGGGCATACCTTTTTAGGGACCAGCAAGCCGTGGGGGTTTGTAGGGTCCTCAATATAGGTCAGGTCTTGGTCCTGGACTGCTTTGACTTCCTCCTGGTCCGTTGAGAGGCAATGACTATTGGACGTTCTAAGCTTCACCATGGTAGGTGCATTCCAACGGGTCCTTAGTTGTCCGTACTACCCCCATGGGCCAAAGTGGCCTTGCTCCCTAAGAACCTCTCCCAGCAGGCTCTCTTCATCTTGACCTTTTTTGTGCCTGATCCCACCATCTCTCGATTCTTGTGGTCATGGTCTTACCTAGTATTAGGACGCGTTTTCCTTAGATTAGTAAATCATAGTTGCCCTGGCCATGAGCGTGGGTTCCAACTGTTGGGTCCTTCCTGTACATAACCTTCCCATGGAGACCAGTCAGTAGTCGTGTAGGCGCGGACCTCCGGACTAGTGTTCGGAATGTAACTTACAATGAGGACGTGACCTGAACGTAACTAGCTGCCGAAGGGTTGCGAGGAATCCACGTTATAGCTGAGTTTGCGAGATCGATGAGGCACGTAGTCGGCCCTACGGATTGTGAAGGTGTGCGGTGAGACTTCCGGACTCAGATTCAAACTGGCCTCCTAGTCGAACACCGCCTGGCGCAGTGGGTCGGTTGGACCTCGCCAACAAACATGGTGGCCATTGTTGTACCCTCTTAGCGTTATGAGAGGGGTTTGAGGTATGTAGCGAAGTTGTTGAAGTTCTTCCGCGCCCTCATCAGACTCCCGACATGTTTATATAGTTTAATGCGATGGTAGCTGTCGTGCCGTCTTTGCCCACTGTACCTTGTATGTCGAGGGGTGCTGATGGACCTTGAGAATCCCACAACAGTGGTATATGGGGTGATTGGAGGGATACATCTGAATGTGGGGTGGTAGGTAACCGTAGGTTGTATCTTTCTCACTTTAGAACTTTGCCTCTACTATGAAATATTATGTCCCAAAGCCCTTTGCTCCCTGGAAGCACTGCGTGTGTGCTGACATCGCTTCTGTTCACGTTAATGTACCCACGGTTCCACCTTTTTTCTTTTGCCCCTCCTATGCTCAAACACCAGGAGCTTATCAACCAGGTGAGACGGTTAGGCACTGAAGGATTAAACACACACCGTGAGGGTTCTGTGCCCCAGAGGCGAAAGTACGCCATGGATCCTGCCCCCTCGTGGGAGACGGAAGGGCTCTAGGGGGGGGGGGCAGAGCAAGAACTGGCGTGGTGGAGGTCCGTGGAGGTATGGCCGTTAAGACAGAGGGTCAAGCAGGCAACTTACCATAGCGAGGTTGCTTCTTTTATAGGATGGATTGGGGAAGCCAACCGTCTTCGGATCACGATTAATTATCTTAAATCTACGAATCTCTGCGACAACACCATATTAAATTTCTTGTATTTAGCAAACAAGAGCCATGACTCCTGGTGAGGGCCTGACGGCCCCCTAATTACATGACTCCTACAAGTAAACAGAGGATACTGCGATACAAGCAAAGACCCTTTCACATGCCACGTTGCTCCCATTGACTACGCCATGATGTTTCTCCCAGGGCAAGTATTTTTCCATAACCTTAACACTGAGTAACGATTCTCTCACCGCAGAGAGCATAGCTACTCTTTCCTGACTCGGATTTAGGTGGGTAATTGCCCCCCCAGTCTTTCAAGCTCTCCCAGGTTCAGTAAAACCCCGTCTGAAATTCTGCTATTTGTTAGCAATCAGTTCTAGACCTACAATCTCGTGTGGTAGGGGCATTCATACTCAACCCAATCCCGATCATTAAATTCACTTGGCGGCGTACGAATTCCGCGATGACGGTTCCTTACTTCGTCTCGCTCGCGACGCCTCCTCTCCGTTCTGACATCATTTGCATAAGGAGGAACCTGATGCCAATCACGGAGGTGATTCAACCGCCTTCCATGATTCCCGGCAGGGTGAGTGCTCTCCCTTGCTGAAGCTGCAATTTCGAGATCCGTGTCAACAACAACCGGATTATGGGCTGTATGAGCCAGCGCTGGAGTAATTGCCAAACTAACGCGGCTACCGCACACCGAGGATTGACGAGCTGGAGTAAGGGAAGTGGCAATAATTTCATCAGTGCAGGTGCGATCTAATCCGACAGGGATTGTGCCCGAAGAAACTGAACGACGAGAAGCGTGCTCTTCATCGGCCGAGTTCCGAGTATGGCGTCCGTCTAGTTCATTCATAGCAATCTCCTCAGGCTGGTCGAGGGGTGGTGGGAATTCATCAGCTGGAGGAGGGGCTGGTATGAGGCCGGCCTGGCGCATGGCACGCTCACGCTTTCTAGCCGAGTAATCCTTGTATCTTCGGTAGGTGTACCACAGACTGCGAATTATATTAATACACTCCTGTACTTCGAAACGATACCCCAGCTGGTCACTCCTGACTGTATTGGGGTCGTTCACAATGGGTAAATGAGGGTTAATGACTTACAGCACCAAAACCAAGATACCCCCTGAACCTGCACCAATGGCAGCGATCATAATGGTTCTATCATCTTTTGCCATTTGTTTCTGTTCCTCGGTCAGAGCATCATTGGGATCATACTCCTTACGCTGGCGTCTGACAAGGCTTGCCATCGTGGTAGCCTGTAGGTTCAATCGGCGGTAGAACAGGCGTTGCAGCAGCGAGGCAGTACTGATGTCGAGGAGCTGCTTTATATCTTCGGTCAATGTAATCACGTAGCCAAAGGCCGGAGGGCGTAGACGTAGATCATGAGTTGGTGGGGGCATGCTTATGTATACGGCGGAGCTTTGTAGTTAAAAGTGTGTGTAGGTCTAGTCTGGTTGCACAGCCCCTTGAAGAGGGGTAGATATGGAGAATAACTGGGTCCAGGGCGTGGCCTTGGCGTCGAACAACAAACAATAGTCACGTGAGCGGAGATTAGTACCCCCCTTCTTTCCGGTAATCTATAACAAAATCACTGGAATATTGTGTTTATGCTGGATAACACCCATACCCCACCGCGGAGGTTTAATCGCTATTGACATGTAAAAATATATTTTGTTCTGCCATGAAAGAGTTCGGCTGACCAAACGAGGCTGCTAACTACCCCCACCATAGATCCGGGACACATACCCTCCTGGCGGAAACCAAAACATGCTAAACCATAAAATCTCCATATGATCTGTTGTCTCAACCCACTAGCTTCGCACGTCTGCTCGTGACCTAACGCCCATGCGACTTTTACCCACTTGTACCCCGCCTGTTGCGCTTGGCCTGCCGGTCACCAAAGATTAAATCGTCTCTTCTGTGCCACGATCCTTTATCGGAGAGTAATCATACACTACCCAATTCCCTGAGACCTTCTGCTGGACGACCCTTCCTCCGAACTTGGCTGCCTCGGTAGTGGGAGACTCTGGTTCCTGCTGGCCAACAAGCTTGATAGTGCTGGAACGCTTGCTGGCACTTCCGTTGCTTGAGGGGACTGAATCTCTCGCAGCTTCGACTGCAGCAGCGGGAATGGTTGAATATCGCTTCTTCGAAATGGTGGCTGGTGAGGCCCCTGGCTGGAAGTCGCCTTCCATGCAGGGGGCCGGGAATGGACTAGGGCTACGAGCTGGGATTGGCCAAGGCTCAAAGGAGTCGCCGAGATCACTGGGGGTGGGTGGGCCGTGGGTCGCGTTGTGAGAACCTATAGCCGCGTCCAAGCTGGATGTCAGCTTGAGGATCCAGTAACCCAGCAGCGAGAAACTAAATACCTGTTGCGAGAGAAGGTGAGGATGGGATAGTATCCAGTTGCAAGGAGTAAGCTGTCAGACCACTGATATGACCATTTCCAGTTATTGAACGCTCACGGGCAGGTATGGGCAAGGCAGCCCAAGAGACCCTTTTCTGAGCAGCAGTTGTAGGATTTGTAGCACTAGAACCACCAGGACCACCCTTGACGTTGACTGCTTTGGCCGGGGTTGCTGGATTTTGAGTTGGGGTAACAGTGTTTGGGGACCGAAGGGAGCCAGGGACTCCTGCAATCCGATCAAGGACGCTGTCTCTGAGGTTGATGAGTGGAGTGTCCGATTCCGCAATGGCATTACTTTCAAGGCCGCCTTCCCCAGCCTGGTTGGTTGCGAGAGCAAGACGGCGATGGCGCCGAAGGAAATAGTGGATACTGGGCCATTGGAATTCGTTAGTTTGGGCACATTCAGTGTTTAAATAAAGCCAAAGGATCTGCAGCTGGGCATCAAGAAGGGGATGTAGGTACCAAACAGAAACAATAATAACAGTTAAAAAGACAACAGCCAGGATGATACCAAGGTGCTTCTCATTGACGCCAGTGTCATTGTTTGGGGGCGAAATGTTGCCTGACATGGCGAGGGAGCTCTTGGTAGGGTCACAAGATGCCCAGGCGTAGTTAACGAGGAATAGGTAAATGTGACATACAATGCGTATAGCAGAGAAGGGAATAGAAATGAGAGCAAGCACAAACTTCGATTGGCAAACTAGTAGTTTTGTTAGTCTGGTTGTATGGGGGAAGGAAACACCTGTTATGCCACACAAATATAACAGCGATATGCCAAGAACGAAACTAGTACCAGGTAAATAAACTTCTTTTGGATAAGCAAGATTGGAATCAACCACACTAACGTTGTTCTCGACCGTTCCACCTTGAATCTAATGTACCTAACACAACAACTTCACTATTTTAATTAGATTACATCGCGCCTACCAGATGATCTCCTGATTTCCAGCAACTACATCCCGTAAGCCTCAACCTCCTCAAGCGTCACCGGGTTTCTACGGTGGCTATTACCAAATGCCATCCGACGATACGAGCCAAGTCACGGGTGCGAGCGTTATACCTTCTCCCCAGCGGCTCACTCTCCGTCAGCGCCACGCCGCACTTCGTGCCTCCAACATTTTCTGGAACCCCAATCCAGACCCTCACGCAGATGACCGTGCACCCAACTTTAGCCAGTTTGTATTTTCAGATTGGGAAATGGAGCAGGAGTTCTATAACCCACTGTTCTACAAAGACGAGACAGACACCGCGCGAGAGATTAGAGGAAAGCCGAGCGATATTTTGTGGAATATTCTGTTCAGTGTTGCTGTCATGCAGGTGTACGCATGGTGTGCATTCCTCTCCCGGACTTCCGCGCTGGATTAATGAGTTGACTACGCTAATCAAACCTCCGCTAGCATAACCAAGGGAATCTTCGTGATGTCCAGAATGGGGTTTAATATCGCATGGGCCAAAGCAATCGTGATGGCTCTCTTTGTGCTGTTTATTCTGTGCGTCCCACCTTGAAACTGGCCTGAGTGTATTTTCTAGTGGACTAATCTAGAATTTTGTTATGCAGGTTGATTATGGCTACTGGTTTTATGGGCGACCTGGAGGAAGGCAATGGCAACGATAGCAGGAATGACGATGGCGATGAAGACGACAACCATGACAGCGAGTAAGGCTGCTTATTACATAGCGCTCAGGGATATTCACGTATAGGGGCAAGTTGCTGAGTGATGTTCGGCTCGATCGGGTATATTTTGGAAAGATTATTTTATTTTGAGGTTGTGCCATCGAAATTCATTATCCCAAGTCCTGCAATACATTATGCAATCGAACATTGCCCTACAAATATCCCCTCAATCTGACCATGAGGATTGTGGCAGGTTGAGCGATCCCACGAGCAATATACCATTGCTCATCTTCACCCTCAGACAGGGCACCTCTCTCCGTTCAACAAGGTAGCCTGATTAGATACCTCCTACGGCACAGATGAAACCCGCAATCCCGACACCACGGGACCATGGAAATGAGGACTCTTTTTCACTCCAGGTGTAACGAGCCTAGTCCTCATGGAACCGAGGAGCTCCACACTACGTCTATGGCCTTACCATTGCCAAGATACTCTTAAGAAGCGCAACCTCCCCAAGGCCTTCCTTAGATGAACGACCTAAGTCCTATAACCCGCAAACAGTGGTCGTCACCGATATCCTGTCAACCTGATTCTCTATATGGCGGTGCCCGCCAGACTACAACCCTTCATGAGGTACTGCTCCATAGACTACGCTGGCGATGGGATCTCGCCATCCCCTTCAGCCCACTAGTCTAAATGTAGAGTTTATTGGTGGGAATTTCCCAGAGGGACACTTGTTACGGGATCTAGAGGTCTCACGGTACCCCAGTGGGGTTACTTCATGCTGTAGAAAGTCGCTTCTACGTCGCGCACTCTTCGGAGTGGAGAAAAGAATATATTCGCTTGCTTACTAGCTAGAGAGGATAATCGTAAAAGACAATATAACGAGGAAATCCTAATGCCTTGAATACCCATTCCTTCATGACCGTCACCTCCCGATTCCTTTCTCACATCGACCGATGTCCATCCCCACTGACTGATACCACTCCGATCTGGCTACCCAATCGACCGATTACCTCGATTCAACACATGCTATATTCATTTTAACCTATACCTAGTTCATTCCGACACTGCAGAGTCTCAACTCCATAATTCTCGTCAAACGTGTCCAACACGTTGCTCTATGGTACAATCATGTTTCTTGCGATATTAAGGATTGCAAGATCCAGGTCCTTAGCACGAAAGAGGCATAGCCGCTTCCTGGTCTAGAAATTCTCACTTGTGGCGTCGATGCCTGTATTGTGTACAAATTAGTTACCCAGGCCTCCGCCTGGATTACTCCACCTTTACACTATTGATGCCATCATTTACCTAATACAGATGAACCTCATTACAAGCATATCGCTGGGACCAGGTGGGGTATGCTTGTAACGAATATATTCTTATATTGAGGGAAAATAAATACACATAGAAAAAATAAAGCCGGCTTAAGAAAAGGTGCGGAATAAGAGTATGGGTACTAGATACATAGAAATAATAGGAGAGATCAAGAAGAGGAGGAGGTTCCGGATGCAGAATGACCCAGGAAATCAGTGATTCTGCGCTGAGAATGGTGACGCCTGCGTTGAAGTTCAAGAAGCTCAATGCGCTTTTTCTCACGGTTGAGGACATGTTGTAGCTCAGTAATATTGGCTGTAGGTTCAGCTTGAAGTGAGAAGGGGATCAATCCTTCGATGTGGGCTAGGGCTGTAGAAGGCGTAACCGGAGGAAGTGTTGCTGATACTGCACGCTTTCTGGCTCATTGACCTCGTTCGGAAGATAGGTGGGGTTTGTATAAATGCCATGTGGATTCCGTTAGAAATATAATGGGTGATCGTATTCTCTTGCGTGTAGGACTTGTATTCTATAGAGTTGTGCGTACTCTATTGTTGTGCGGGCTCTGTTGTGCGAATTATTTCTTATCGATAAGGCTGCCTAATTGAGTAACGTGCATCTCTTGTTACAAGCATATGTATGGTGACTAAGCAAGAATTATAAGAATATTCTTATAATGAAAATATGCTTATTTACTATGGGGGACCACTAGAGGTATGCTTATAACGAATATATGCTTGTATTAGGTATGCTTGTAATGAGGTTCATCTGTACGACGTGGGCCATGTGCCCTGGAAGGTTCACCATGACCTCTATCTCTTCGCCATAAGACCGAATCAGGGGATCTTCGTCTGAAAAAGTTACTAGATGCCATCCGTTGAGACGAGAACAAAGAAATAGCCAAACTTGGTGAATCTCAGTCTTCACCTTAGAATACAATGTACGAAGATGGGCAAAGTGTCTCTGACAAGTCACAACGTGCGCTTCAAGCTGAGCCGGGCTTTTGGCAGTTCACCACTTGTTTGGTAGAAGCTGAGTTCCAATATGACTCTCAGTGTATGACTGATGTCCGAACAACTAACCATGCTGGCGGGCCAGCCATCACCCAAAACGATAGTGCCCGAGGAACAGCCAAATCATTCGCCCAATCTCCTCGGCAAAACAAACCCGCCTCTGGGAATAGTACAGACCAAAGTGCAACCCAACAGCCGTCAATATACAAATGGTTGTTCATTCTCTCCATAGTGCTGCTCGGTGCCCTGCTAGTGACGGACGCAACAAAGCCGAAGACCGACTGTAAACTCGTTTTCACGAAAGAACAGTGGCAAGAGATAATCGCTGTAATGCAGGATCCTAAAGTGATTCCAAATCTCACACGCGATGACTTTGGTGACAGCTATGCGAACAATCATCCACAAGAGTTTGTGTTTGGACACTATCGCGTTCGTATGTGGGTCACGGTGATCCAAAACACTGACCAGAGTGTGAAAACCGTACTGGCCCTCGCTGCAGGTATCATGATGTTGGTTTGGGTTCTGTTACAGCCCTTCATTGGCGTCTAGTATTGGCCGGTGACTCTGCCGTACATTCTGGATCTTAGGTCGTGTTCTAAACAATCGATGAGGGAAGGATTTAGGTTAAATATGCGAGCTGGGATTCGAATTATGTGACGCAAACAATACCAGTGCATGTATCTCAAACCAAGTACATATATATCAAATAGCTAACTATATGATGAAAGAATTCAGTAAAGTCTTATAAAAAATGTGGATAAATAGATATGTGTGGACAGCGTGAGAGGCGGGTAACCAGCGGAGTAGATGTGCAAGGCAAGCGAGCAGGGGTGTGAGTTCGAGGAGTGCGAGCGCAGTGTGAGTTGATTGAATTAACTATCTAGAGCGGGAGAATCCCGAGTCTTAAGTACATGAGAAGAGCATACTAACGGAGTATGTATCTAACTAACGGAGATAGGAAAGAACATAGAGAAATCCGTAAGTAGTAATGCCATATGCATGTCAGCATTCGTGTAAGACAGTGTGAGAGTAACGAGCATGGGTAAACTGCATGAAGACAAGGTTGTAGATACTCGAAACAGGGAACAGATAGTTAAGAAATAAGACATCGTAATAGAAACATATGACGATATAGGAGGGTATATATGCCGAAATAAGAAAGAAATAACGACATGGGAAGGGCACAGAATGTATGCCGCAACAAGTCTCACCCCTACTATCCCTAAGGCCCTAACAAGGGGATTGCGCAGAACGCCGCACACTTGTTGAGCTGCTTTTGGGTGGCAGATGGGAAAGGGCGGACGTGGGAGCGAATATGGAAGATCCGGAATGGTGTGAGAGGTTGGCGGAGGCAGTGAGGGGGTAATTTCCAATGTCATTGTCCCTTTCTGGTTCGTGATATTTTTCCGGGGGGTATCTGGTCATGTTTGCTCATGTACGTAGATACGGGCCAGGGAGCGGCCCTGTGGTAGGATAATCCCCCAGGCATAACCTGGGGTGATGCGCTGCCTCGCCATAAGCGAGATGCTTCAATGCGAGTACTGATTTACAAAAAAATATAAAAGGCCCTAACAAAATATTTTCCCTCAGCTAATTCCATAAATTTGCTACTCCGTATTATCGCGATCATTCACTAATGAAGTAAGGCAATGCAAACGATTCCACAACAAAAAATACATCCCCAATACCGAGGCGAACCAACATCAGCCAGTATCTCCATAGACAACCAACACCTGTTGCAAGGACTGCTCCGCCGTCTTCTGTGACCGGAAAAGACGCCCCACCACACGACGTAGAGGACCCGATTGTGACGCCTGTACCCGGTAGACAACTGAAACTTGAATATCAGTAGCAGTATTCAGGACTGACACTGCCTTTGGTTGAATACTCAGAACAGGCACCGCCGTTGGTTCAACAATCACGAAGCGATTTTCCGGGCCAGAGCTCACACTACTGTCGTCGTCCCTTTCCTCATCCTGCGAGTCTTCTGCGTCATGTGTCAGTACTTCTCTCGGCAATAGGGTATGTACTTCCGTCAGATCTGGGGTACACATAGCAAACATGCGTTCGCCTTCCGGGAGCAGGACGCCTCCATTCTCGTCTGCTGCGGCAACTGCAGTTTCCCAACTGCTTAGCATGAATGCACTTCTGCGTGCCAACTGCCTCTGGGTAACCATTCCACAAGGTGTAAGTATCCATTGCGCCTCGGTTCTCGGCAACAATTTCGCAGCAACACTAATCGGCAATTGCGGTTCTGTGAAAGATGAGGGGGGGAGCGGGGGCCTGAAGGGCTCGGTGGGCTTTAATGGCCGGAAATCGTCGCCGTCCCAGATATGGTGGTGGAGTGCAATAGCGCGAGAGTAGGACTCCGTGGGATCTGGATTCATGGTGAATTAGGTGTGAAAGCAATGGTAGGTATGTTGTGGGCTCCGGGGAAGAATAGCACTGGTGTATAGTGTGATGCGGAATTAGCCGGCCTGACGGGGAAAAAAAAAAAAAAAAAGCAGCTTTAGTCCGTGCTCGGTTTTTTTTATATCGGAACAATTAGGATTCAAATGGCCTTGTATCGGCCATCCCGGCATGTCCTTGGATATCGAGACGTTGCTAATTACCCAAAAACGTGACTGACGCGGGGTCATATCATATCGGCACCGAGATGACCTTCAAGCAGCAATGTCTTATGCCCTCTTGTTAATAGTCTGTTTGTATTCACCATAGTGTCTCAGGCCTATTACGCATTTAGCCACAAGTTCGCGTAAGCAGGTTCGAAACACTGGTGAAACATAGCATAGATTAGGTAAATAGGTAGTTCCTTCAGGAGTGTAATATGGCCTTGTCCACTGAAACGTACTCTAAAGTCGCCGCGTTAACCGCCATTTGTATAGGTGTAAAGAATGTCGCATTAGGCCATGTGTAACGTCGATTCGGAGGCACTCTCGCAGAGTTGAACTCTGTATTTACCATGCAACATATCAGGAACGTAGGAAATAATGGTGTATTTATGTAAACATCTCAGGGGGGTTATGGTGTATTTTTGAACTCCATCCGGTCGTAACCTGTGGTATATAAAGCTAGCGTGTTAGTTTATTGGAGACTGGCGCACTATCAGGCCGACCTCTAAGGCAACAGATGTTCTCGCGCCGGAGGAAAAAAAATGCGCAGCAATTACGAGCAAGTATTTCTCAGGTTGGCATAATAGCTGTATCGTCGGGGATCACCGGAAATGAAACTAGTATACGTCTTCCGTGGTTCAGGGTAATACGTTAATTAACTTTGGTCTAAGTAGATAAGTAATTCAGGAACATCTGTCTGCCTATCAACCGTGTCAGTTCATATATCTCCCAACCCGTTCGACCCATCTGCAATCCTCACGCATCTAAATACGTCGTCCATAAGCTGAGATTCATATTTGAAATATATTTAATTGTGAGAGGCAATTCGTCCTCGTGTGTCCTAGCTATGATTCGAGCCCCATAGCTAACACCCGTATAGATTCTAACTCTGCTGTTTCAAACTCACAGAACGATGCCACACACTGACATCCAAATGCAATCTATCCCTGGCACCTCTTCACGGCAGATACCAAGGCAAGTACACCTAGCTTCACATATTGACACTAATACTAACGGTAACAGCAGCTCCGGTGTTGTTACCGCCAGGTATCAGAATGCCGAGAGCCATGCTAGCATGGCACAGAAGGAGACTATCAGGGCCCTGGTTGAAGAAGCTCGTGAGCGTGAAGATGGGAACGTTGATGCCACTAAACGTAACACCACCCGCAATGGCAATGGGATGTTTATACACTAACTGAAGGCTTGTCTAGTCCGCATGGTCGCGGTCAAGGAATATCATGAAATCCTACGCGCTATGCTCGGGTTGGGGCCGGAGCCCACCCGCATGTACTCAGGCGGGCAGTAGTATGAGCTTATAACGGCTTGACCTTTGCCTAATTGGGAGCTTGGTCCCCCTCTTTGCCTTTCTTTTCTTCTTGTTTGGGTTTCATTCTGGATATTCGGTTTCCCCCCAACTGTTGGGCTTTCAGTTCAATCAGTTTTCCTTTTCTTATTACACCAAGATGTGGTCTGTGTGAACCTAGTATAGTTGTAAAGCGTTTAGGTGATTGTGGCCTCCACAGTCTGCCCCTCAGCGACCCTCAAAGGTTCAACACCTCTGGAGCCCGCCGTGAGAGGCTTGTGTGTTCGGCAGCTACCTACTAATCTACGAGGACCTGTGATCAAAGCCGGACTATGATTTGATGGGACAGGAGAAGATCTTGGCCTAATTATGAATCTGAAGTGGTAGATTACTTGCTATCAACTATGTGATGAATGAACTAGAGAATAAGCTTTTTTTTTCGGCTCTGGAGAGGAGAAGATTTGGTTTGACGGTCCCCACCTGGGGTATTGGAATCTCTAGTCCCTGGGACCAGTTTTCTCCGTTAGTCTTTGCGGGGCCAGGAGTCGTTCCCTCTCTCTGCCGGTGGTGCAGCTTAACTGTCTATAATCTCCTGGTCACGTGTTCCATGCACCTGACTAGGCTCGTTCCCAGCGTTAAAGGTTGGCCAAGGCCGGGCTCACCTCTGGTTGATCCTGTTACCTGCCTTGCCTCTCTGTTGTCTTGTTGCCCCTCTGATCGTCGTTCTTCAACCCACTGCTCTATTATTCATATCTAAGTTCCACCTCCCAGCTGTGCCTTATACCAGGCGAAGACGAGTCCGCAGTTGTATGTTCCACATCCTTACCTCCAATCTATTATCTCCAACACAATCTTCAGTCTGCTCATCGTCTATTTTACCTATTAACGCCCGGCTTGTGTGAAGCAGACTACTTGTATTTCTTTCCTTCGCAGTGCACTACACTACACCTGCTAACGTGGGGTGTCATAAGAAATAGTAAGTTCCGACAGCTACACCAGTGGCAAAGGACTTCGCCCACATCAAACATGACGTCTATCTTCTACACGAATGGATGCCAGCCTTCTGGAGCCGCCCAAGACACGAAGAGCTTCGATGCAGCAGTTGCTACCACGTCCTCTTTCCAGACGCCATTCAACGAGATGGGTGTCGAGCTAGAGTGCTCCCAAACATCTCTTAGCCGCAAACCTGGCACAGAGGAAAAGGGGTAAGACTCTTCCGCGTCACTGCTGCAGCTTACGTCCTGACAAAGTACCTATAGCATGCGAATTCTCACGGCAGCCTACGCGGAGAGGAAAGGCAGGCGTGGAAGTGGTGAGGTGGACACAGATGAGCAGAAGTGTAGGTCTCCGCCCAGCTATTGTAGGCAGACATAGCCACTGATTTGTATTATTTCCGTAGTCAGGCAGGAGCTCTTGCGGGATTACCACGCTGCGCTGAGGGATATTCAAGGATTGGGCGCCGAGCCAACTCGAATGTATTTCGGGGAGGCACAGAACAAGGGTCGTGAGAGCACTTAGGGAAGAACTCAAGAGGGTATTTTATATACCCTTCCGCATCGTCTTGTACATAACCACGTTGTGGTGTGTAATGATTGGGAATTGGTTCTCGTCCTCAATGTTTGTTTTGTACCTTGGAGTTTTAGCCTTTCTTGGGGATTTAGGTCCCTTTCCGTTCTTGACGCCTTCTCCTGCCACCCTTAGTTGTTTTAATCGAGTTCTCTTTCTCCCTTCGTCTGGCCCCTTAGCCCCTGTGTTCGGTAAACTGGAGATCGTATAGAATCCATTGTACTTTACCTACCATTCATAATTCCAACGAGTGTCAACATAATGGCCAGTATTCGGACTCTCCCGCCTGTTACCAGACAGTATTTGGGCATCTGCCTAGTAGGACTTCCGCACCCCCGGTGAATTGACCCTGTGAAGGTACCTTTGTTGCTGCGTACTGTCCTGGATAGTTAATAACTTTGAGAAGTGTAGAGTCCTACCGTTCCTACTTCAGCTTTGCCAACCAAAGCAAGTACATCCTTGCAAGGGGCAACATGAATTGCCAGCAACCTATTGCCCCGCAGAACCTTTCATGTTGGGCTATCACCAGAAAAGATTCAAAAGTTGATAGTGGGTGTGAATCCATTCCCATCACCTTTGCAACACCGTCTTCTTCCCCTGGAGCTCCACATTGGTGGAAGAGCACTTAGTTTGAAGTCTTCGTTATTGCTCAGGGGTCCGCCACACAACATGTCCCTCCACCATTACCCAGGTTGATTTTATTTGGATTATATTTGGATATTGAACGTTGGATGTCTCTCGTTCCCCAGATGCTGTTTACAATCGGTTGGCAAAGGATTTCATAACCTACCAGCATGAAAAGGGCTGAGTGTTACATTTTTGCTGCAAATCTGGTTGCATCCTCATTATGCAGGGTACGACTATTTGCTACCTGACCGTAACTCCTAGAAACGACATGAATATTTGGTACAACTGCCCTAGAAAACAGAGCAATGTTGCATTAGCTTTCGAGGGTGTCTGGGTCGTGTCATGTCATTCTACAACTGGAGAACAGGTAAATATCCTCCGAGAAGAACTGTGTGGGGGAGGCGGAAGAAAGAGACGTCTGCAGGATTCTGTCCCGGGGACTATACGCCGTTCAACTTCCGGTGTCCTGGTTGACCTTGTACACCATGCTCGCTGTTTCACCCCAGCCAGAGCTATAATTCACGGACGAACAGTGCTCCCACAACTCCGCGGATTTGCCCAACCTCGAACGTGGGAATGTTAGCCGATAATTGTTGCCAACATTTGAAACTAACCCCGTGCCGCCTGCTGCTCAGATACCCGCTGTTCAAGAGCAAAGAAAAGGGAAAGGGAAAACAAATTTTTCAAGAGGACAACCCAGCTGACGTAGCTCATCCTCGCACGGCTTCCGCCAGCTGTTCGCACCCTTCCGGGTATTCCCATAGCTGCTCCCACCTCCGCCCTTTCCCGTCCGCTACTTCCGGACACCCCATTAGGTAGGCTGCGGTCTAGGGCAACCAGTCCCTGCCTGCATGCCATGCCCTCACTAACCTAGGAGCTCTGCGCCCATCACTGTTGCAGCGATCCCAGATATTCTCCCTCCTCCCACTCTTCCTCTGCCCCCAACTACTGCTCCTGCCGCGATCTATCTGACCAAGCCTGGACTCGCCCTTCTTCTAGCTCTGCAGCCTGTACCGTCGGTGGTTCTGAATTCCCAGTCGTGGCGAATCTACCGCGGCCCAGCCTCCTCCTCTAGTACTTCCCTCAATACCTCTTCCGCAATCTTCTGCATGCTGGTAGATCTCTTGCGTATACTGATGCCGCCCATCCTACCCTCCTCATCCCCATCCATATATTCAGTTCCGGGATACCGACTATCTCTGTTTCTGTCGAGAACTCCCTCTCCAACCTCCGCATATCCACTTGTTCCACTCCGCACCCAGCCTTTCCATCTGCTCCCACGGTTCCGTATGTAGCTCTGCTCCATATGTCAAGATGGCTATCTGTTTCTTCCCCTTGGGGGGGGAATCGCTAACCAACTCCCATGCTGCCTTCCCCTTTGCCGTTCGGTAGGCCTGATGACGCCGCTAGACGCTACGTTCACCCCAAGGTGCGGAACCTACCCTCCTTTCCAATTCTTGCTCGCATCCCACTCCTTGCCGTACTCCCCAGCCGCTTCCCCTAATACAATGTCTAGACTCCTCTCCCTTCCTGACCATACAGAGTTAACGTCGTCGATATATGAGAGAAGCAAGAAAGTTCCACCCCGATGTCCCTCCCGCTGTCTTAATCCTAGTCTCCTACTATCCTCCGCTTTCTCCTCCGCCTTGCTTATCATCATAGACAAGCTTAACGTAGAGCCCTGTAGCGTTCCTTGTGTCATCGATGTCCTCCCGGTTATCTTCCCGTCCACCTCCATTTCAAACTGCCTCGGTTGCAACAAGGCGTTTACCAATCCCGCAGCTCTGGATATTCCCCCCGGATCTCCACCATCTTTTCCCGCCGCAAGTAGTTGAAGGCTGACTTTAATCCCTGCCGTACATCTCGCAGTCCTCGTTTTCCTTTGCCAGTCTTGCCATTAACATCACGCTATCCATTGCGCCTCTTCCTTCCCCCGCGCAAATGCCAATGGGTGCCATAACTCTGCTATCCCCTGTAGATCTTCCGCTAGTATCTTCGCCGCTAACTTGCCCACGGTGTTCACCAACCCTTCTTTTCTAAGACGACATTCAGCCGGTATTGGGAACAGGAGAAAGGAAGCTTATGAGTAAAGTCTATTCTAATCCCACTCAAGGGAACACTGCTATTGGTGCCCAAAGGTGTAGAACTTTCAAATAAAAATTAACAGTTTTTCAACACTTACAGTTCTTATTATCCGTACTAACCACTGACGACCGTTCCCAGCTGCAAACTGCAGTCTATATATTCTTTGCAGGGATTCGGCTAATGGATACCGATTAGACAGGTGCCCCAGATGCAAAACGGAATTTTCAAGACAGAACGTTTCTTTCTTTTCGCAAGTTCTCTTTCACGAGGCCGTTTTAACTTGTTTATTGACGAAATATACCTAAATATCGAGCTCTAATTAGAGCGAGGTTATCGGAACACCGAAGGTCTGGAATGAATTTGGGTTTTTCTTGCGGTCCTACCGAGAACACCAGTGAAACCTTTTGCTGAATACCGCTGTCTATTTCTAGAAAGGTTAGTCACAAAAGGGCATGCTTCACACAGTATGGGTGCCCATCCTGCGACTACCAGCCGCTGCCGTGGCTTTCCCGGGGCATGCCACAGCTGCAGTCCACCAAGCAGACTGTATTTTGAAGTAAATCTCTTCTCAGATTTTTCTTATGCATACAGATGGAACGGCTATGAGGATAGGCCCACCTGAACCTCGCCATGGTCATGCCGCACGCGAGTATTGAAATAAAAAAAAAAAAAAAAAAAAAAAAAAAAAAGTAGCTAAACACCCGTAGCTACCCCAGCATGACGTTACTTTCGCGGGTGATATCGGAACTGAGTTTTTCACAACTTCCAACTCAACAAAGAAACTCAATTAAGAACTCAATTAACAAGTCCAACAATTATACACTTTGCAATAATAGATAGCAAGGTTTACACTAATAAAAATCCACAGCTCACTTTGAGTCTCTCCTTTAAAGAATTAATAGTCCGCCTACCTCGCACCCCTTTAACCCCAACCCTGCTCAACTCCGACCCTCGTCGGCAAGTAAAATACCCACAAGTTTCATCAAGAGTCATTTTGCGCACCAAGGCAATTACCTAACAACCCTCAAGAAAACATAACATAACGGTATCCCCGTTTAGGCATCAGGTGTCTCAACATCTGCCCCCGTCCATGGACGTTGCGGAAAGGGCACGGTGGTGTGAGGTTGGGTAACGTTAGTTTGCCTATGATTCAACTCAAAATGTCAGCAAGGGTAATTATGAGGGAAGGTTTGGCATAAGATGCAATGCCTTAAGGTCAGGAATTGCGGGTGTTTAAATTGCATACCCTGTACCATCATCCTCGTTACCTTCGTCACTGCTGGAATGCCAATCCAAGTCTTCACTCTCTAAATATGGCCCACAATGACCATCAAAGACATCTTCGGACCCAGAATCAATTAGTTCAGCCTCAGGCCCAAGGAGCAATACCGCCGCATTATTGGCATCACAACTTCGGTCCATGGTGTTGGCAGTCACAGAGCCCTGGCTAATGATCGTGGAAATTGGTTGCCTCGGATGATTTGGAGATTTCGTAGCAATACTGGCTCGTGAAACCCCCATGGTAGGAACTTGTGCCCCTCCGTGGATTGGGTCAAAGGCTGGCCGGAGAGCTGGTGCTCTGTTTATAGTGGGAGCTCGTTGGCTTGCAGATACACTTTGAGGATCTGTCGAATTACTTTGGGAGGGTGGGTTTGGGTATGGGAGCTGTTCTATGTTTGAAAGGGGTTGCTTTGGGGGCTGAGGGTGCATATAACCGTGGCGGCGGGGAGGTTTCTGACCGCGGCGACGGGGAGGTTGCTGCCCGCGCGACTTTGCATTTTGCATGTCGGATTCCGCTGTTGGATTTGGACGGCCGGGCCCGGTGGGTTGTTCATTAAGCTCGGCAGAAGCAACACGTGCGGCTTCCTCTCTGAGGGCGGCCGTGAGGCTAGAAACAAAATTCCGTTGCATATCTTGGAACACAACAATTTCGAATTCCTTCCAAAATAGATTGTTTGAGATACTGTCTGCTCGAGAGGCTGACCGTAGCAATCTGCGGATGGGCTGCGCAGTAGTTTCGAGGATTTCGCAACTGTCGAACAAAAGCTCCTAGGGTGGTCGAAGAGGCGCTGGAAGATGAGATAGGGGAGAGAGATAAGCAATGGAACACGGGTATATATATATATATATTCATACATGGTGTAGAGCATGTGTGTCTTCTGCCTATAATCTTCGAAGTCATGATCCCGTCTGATGCTCGGACCACTAATTCACCCTCAGTGAAAAACCGACTAGGAAACCCTCACGCCTTCGTATACCGGCGCTTACAATTCCACGCCAAATGCGAGTTCTTCAGGCCTTTCGGGATAGGCAGTGTTGATCTTTGTCCATAATGGCGATGTGGAATTTCAGTATATGGACTGACGATTCTGGCTCCTTTCGATGCGGGGCGTAGCGACCCGCAATTTTGGAAGTCGCATGGAAGGTTTGAATGAACTCTTGCAGAGGGTAGCGAGCTCCCTTACACTAGGATAAGGAAATTACAAGAAGGATGAGGGTGGAGGCGAGAGTGAGGAAATGCTGCATCTTGGGACTGACTCGTAGTGCAACGGGAAATGGCGACTACTATTACAAATATTAGATGATATAATCCATCGCTCAGCAATACTGCATTCACCAACCTTTTCGAACAATTCGCTCACCACAAAATTTAAATTCCATATCCTACACCTCCGACGAGTTGGCGCCTCTCATTCCCTACGAAGTTCTACCCTGCGCGTTTATATTTATAATATGCACTCCGATCGCCTGCCGCACTGTTCGTGTGCTGACCTTTGCAGATTGGGCGCAAGGTTGACATTCCATCAAGTTAGGCCGTTTCCATCCGGCATACAAAACAGCTCATTGCAAACCTGGCTACGGTTTAGGTATACATATTTCCGTAGAATATTCTATGCTGGATGTAATGGTTACCAAATTCTTTTTTGTCTACAGGATAGTTAGGCGCGCAGGCAGTCTGCAGCTCGCCCACCCTGAAGGAGCTCGCGAGAAACTAATTCCTATTCCGACCGTCATTCCATATTCGCTCAATAGGGATATCCCTCATTACATGGGTTTAAGGATGTGAATGTACGTCCCGCGTCAGACCTTGGAACTGGCTCCCCAAGATATGCAAGAGTTATTGCCTAGGTAAGTATACGTGCATAAATGTACTACAAGTAAGCCTTGTACTAGGTGGATCGGTGTCACTTCCAATTCTGAAGAAGAAACCAACGTGTGTTCAGAAGCATGGTCAACATTACCGAGGCAAGAATTCTCACATTGCCTCCTCGTCCAATAAAATAGCGAGAATATCTAGTCTGCGTAGCTGGCAAAAAGAAGATTATCAAAGCGAAACGAGCGAACTTGTAAATTCGGAGTGTTTAACGAGGAGTTCACAGTAAAAACTCGGAACTTGCTAATTGGAATTAAGGAAACATAGCGGATGTGTAACTGGTCTCGGTATCCATACACAGATATTCTGGGAGAAGAACAGGGTAACAAAGAAAATCCATCCCGTCAACCGGAAGAGAACAAATTTGAGTCAACGTATCCCCACCTCATCTGAGGAATATTTAGGTTTGCTGCCCGGCGTAGACAACGCGTCAACCTGAAGCACCGGGATGGCTGGTTATTGCCCGGATGATTGTCGGCCGGGGCGGACAAGCATGCATACCTCCGACTCACTGCATTATGGACAGTTAGCAACAGCAATTTGCGAGTTACTCCCACCATTTCAAACATAATGACAGAAAGGACTCGCAGTGCTCTTACCGCTCATCGTCAACCTGCCCTGATGTGTGCCTCAGAATACTCCAGTCCGCCTCGCGGCTCGCATGGTCGGATTGAGAATCTAAAGCATAGACCTCCGAATTATCCGGGATATCCCTGGCTGTCCGGACTTCCTGCCAGTCCATGTCCGGAGGCTCTGTGAAGATTTCATGCCTGGCCTCAACGCCCGAGCGACCACGGTGGCCAAGAATCCTCGAGTCATCAATTTGTGCCTCGGAGAGCTCGCGGTGCGCATCCAAGGTTACCCATGCCGGAAGTGTCCGATACACATGTGCCGCCTGTGGAGGCTGCGGGACGGCACCATGATCTCCAGTATTCTGGACTGTGCATTGGTAGGTGGCGTCAAATTCAGCCGCAACAGCCCAGTCCTCTTGGCCTTGATGGCCCTGCTGCTGAGCTCCAGCACCAGCGGCTTGGAATATATTGCGTAGCACCCGTGCTGGGGTAATTGGGAGGAGAGGCATAACCTGTGACAAGATTGCCTCCTCTGCGCGGGACACAACGGACGCAAGCGGACCGTCCGTTATCGTTGTTTTCCTATTTGAACCAGCAGGAGTTTGTCCATGAAGGACAGAAACAGAAAAGGTCGGCATTCGGGCGTGCAAACTCTCGCAGAATCCAGATAAAGTACCAGCGAGGAAGTAGGGTATATGGATCCCCAAACCAGGTGGGCGAGGTGGCGAGTATATATAGTAAAGGGATATAAAAGGTAAATGCTAAGTAGTAGTAGCAAATGACGACTCTCAAAGTTACTGTAGAGGATTGGGCTGAGTCGACGACCTCTCTGCCATAATAACATTGCAGCAAACTTGAATTTTCAGGAGGGTAACACGAGAAGGTTATACAGTTGGTAAACTAGGTTCAAGGCGAGGTACACTGCAGCCTAGAATTCACTCATGTCACAAGAAGCTAATAACATCTGTTGAATAGATCCTCGAGGAAATCCGCTCCGGGCCATCTCCACAAGCTGCCATCTATTTAATTTCTATCCTTTGTGGGACAGTAGCAGCGATAGGTGTACCTTGGCCGTCTAAGCTGAGACATCAACATTATACGCGTTCACGATTGGCTAGTTCGATGTCTGACCGGCGGTGGTGCGTGACGCACAACACCAATCGGCACAAAATATTGCTAGTAACTCCGTAGGAGCTAGGCGTAGGAATGCGTAACATATTAGTTGCACCAGATAGTATTTGATAATTGCTGTTCCTCTAGACATCCGGCCTGGAGCCGCCCATTTTAGCATCGCTGAACTCAGCAGGCCGGCATTGTAGATCATGTACGACATGCAATCGTACCCAGAGTGCTCCAACGTCTCGTTGGTCACATAGCCTATCAAATCTATTTATACATGGTCGCGGAAATGTCGTCGTCGGGGAATTTCCAACCCATTACCCTGAACGCAATCCCACGTGGTGGATGCCGAGGACTGTCCTGATGATTCCAACGCGAATTTAACAAGGCCGTGGCCTGTCGCTATCCTCAATGATTGGGTTCACAGGTTTGCTTTCGAATGTTCCACTGAAGAAGGAGGTAAGGTTCAATCGTATTATACTACGAAAAAAAGACTACAAAGACATGATGTATCCTTCTTTGCAGTTATAGCTTTGTGGCTGGGGTCTATTCCAAATTCTGTCAGATGGACGCCTCTCTGCGTCAAAGCACGCACAATATCCAAACCATCCCAGCCCTGTATGAACCGGGGTAAGTCAATACTGTTGTGGGAGTCAGAAGTTCTGTCCCTGAATCTCCCAGGGTAAAACGTAATGAAATATTCTGTATCCGTTATGTTTCTGGAAAGTTACTCTAGGAGAGCTATGCATATTTTGGTGATGTGAGCCACATGGCTGATAAATCGAGAGTATTCTCTGCTGTTTATACGTTTGCAACCCACCTAGGGGAAGGGTATGCTTTGTCGATTCGTAACTAGCAGGGTAGGTATCCAGTGATTCGATAATGTTTCGTAGATTGTAAAGACGCGGCCCTACAAACATCAGATTAACTGGTGTCCTAAATGAGGAACAAACAGGGGACGTAGGAGTGTTGAAGTGTAGTTTGCGGAGATATACCTAGCTAAAGGGCTGAAAAAGAATGAAACTCGGAATACTAGAAATTGTAGTCTGGCTGCACAACCCCTAGATAGTGGAGGTAGAAATTGTAGATCTAGAAAAATGATTAGTGAACCGGTAGCCTGGCTAGGCACGTGAAAGGGCTCTCCCTTAAGGTCAACGATAGTACCCAACACTCCAATTCTTGGCATTCGCTCTATACATCGTGGTTTCGACCGATATCCCATACTACGGCATACAAACATTTTGCATACTAGCTATTACATCCACGAGCATTTACATTTTGCCACTTGCAGCTTCAGCCGAGTCCTGTTTTGTACACGCGCTCTCGTCATTCTTTTGGCACGTTTCCTGAATATCTACATTGATTGCTTCATAGTTGACTTGTCTGGCTCTCTAAATCTAATGAGGTCTCTTTCTTGACAGATAAAATCTGCTTCAGTCATTTCCCGTTATCAGGACTACCACGAGGTAAGCTATCTATATCCAATCCACTACTCGCATTGAAGCTTCTCGCTTATGGCGGGGCAGCATCCACCAGGTTACGCCTGGGAGGATCATCCTACCACCAGCCCGCTCCCTACCCCATATCTACGTACACGACCAGATATCCCCAGGTAGAACTTAAGCACAAATGAGAAAATCTAACCAGAGCCAGAATTACGCTCGCACCGCCGTGGCCCTCGGTGCTACCGAAAATCACCTCCGCACAGCTTCCGCCGGTTGTTCACACCATTCCAGGTCGTCCCATATCTGCTCCCAACTTCAACCCTTGTCACCCGTTACCCCCGGGCACTGCAGTAGGTGGATCCACCGTGGTCGAATTGCAAGAATTTACTAACTCTGGCATAGCCCATACCACCGCTAGCTGTTGGCTATAACTGCATTAAATCTACCCTAAAACTACCCCACCGTGCTCTCTTGGAACTACTCCGTATTCAGGATTCATGCCTATGCTCGTTCCCGTGGTCAGCACAGCAGTAGCAAGCGGTAACTGGACAATTCAAATAACTCCCTCGCAAATTCCGAGAAATACTAGCATTGACTTTGTGGGCGGCACTATGGTCTCTGGTAAAATTGCCCTGTGGCCATTCATATTTGTTGGGCTGGCAGGGGGAGTATTCCTACTGGTGGGGTGGCTCCTGCTGCATAGGAAAACGAGAATCAGAAGAAGCAAGGGTAACAAGACCACGTCCTTGCCTTTCGGTTGTGCATCCACGCAACTATCAGTTAGTATACTTACTAACATACATGTGGATCTGATAGGACGGACGCTGTAGTGGCTCCATGGCAAGTTTGCTTTCTTGGCTTCTGGCAGCCGGGGAAAGGCTTATTATGACAAACCCTTGCACGGACTTGTCGAATCGCTAGGAGGTCACACCTTTGGCAGGGCTTCTGATCGTAAAAAGTTTAGCAATTCCTAACGGGGGAGTTAAGAAGACCAATATATGTATATTGTTATCAAAAAGGGGTCAATTGATGGAGAGGCAGACAGGGATAGATAGGAAAATAAATATTTCGGTTTCCCACAGAATCTGCGTGCATTGAAGTGACTTACAATCGTCCCGCATGAAGGTACTGTACGTTTGGCACCGAGGTGGCTAGGGATGCTCTACCCCGCCATAGGCGAGGTGGCTTTGATACCGCATAGCAATAATAGACACGAAAAGGCATATATATTGTGTTGCAAAATAGAATGTCCCGTGTCGCAACAGTAAAAATTACAGACAAGGAAGAGAGCGGATACCACTTCAAAATGGTAACTAGGTTCTAAGAAATTTCCACTTTTGTGTTAGCGCGCCTACTGGTGTGCAAGCAGTTACCCTCAGGTCCCTGAAGCTGGTCGGCACAAGAGCTCAACGTGCCTTGGACACCTATGTGACAGCTCTGTGAGATACAGTTGATACTCCAAGAGCACTAGGTATGGCAGTTCACACATGGACTGAATTTTAATATGTATCTCAAGAAATTATGACAACTTGTATACACGATAGACTCATTTCGAAAGTTCCAGTTAACGCCGAGAAAATCCGTTGTAACTCTGTGCCAGATGCCTTCTTAATCGTTGTACAAAACCCAGCGTCATATTTAATGCATTCGCAGGCCCATTTCCATTCCCCCAACCCAACCCCGCATTATATGCATGGGAGTTATGACAGCTGTTGAGGTGGCAGCTGAAGCTACCTAACCTCAATGCACGCGTCCGGGCGTGCTCATCAAAGATCACCACGATACGGAGAAAAAAATGTCGGATTAAAAAACTCGTATGTTCTGGGCCGAGACCTAGCGGGTCTGTTGGAAACAAGTGATGCCGGACGAGTGGTGCCTGGACTGTTGGAGCCGGAGAGTACATCGAAGTCGGTCAAGGGTCTGGAATAGACTGATGAGCTTGGTCTTGGGCGATATTGAGTCAGATTGACCGGGGCCAGCTTGTCAGACGCTATGGAGGAAGCGGAAGTATCATTTACTACATCTGTTAGTTGAGCGAAGGAATCCATCCCATGGCTGCCGCCAAGGTTTAGTGGAGGAAGTTGGAACGCGTTAGTACTTTCGAGGGGAGCATGATCACTACGCAAACCCCCAAAGTGTTAATCACTACATCATTTCTGAAGAAGAACGGAAGGGATACCTTACTCTTGAACACTCCGACGTCTCATCCTACGGACGGCCCAGACAAGGCCACACACACCTAGCAAGAACCCTGCGGCCACGAGGCCAACGAGGATCAGCGTCCAAACAGGGGGTTTTGGTGGAGGTGCCACAACAGCGTCGTCTGCGAGGTCTAGATCGAGTTGTGCGAACGTGGAAGTGGAAGTAGGGACCGTGTTGGTAGAATTATCCCACAATACGCTCGTGGGCTGAAGATAACGTGGCATATTTATAATGAGTGTGAAGTGGATAAAGTCGACTCGTTTGTGTTATGGAGGCAATAGCTATAAGGGAGTGGGTTCTCCTGATGAATATCCATGCATTAGTATTCCCAGTCTGAATTAAGATCCACTAAATGCAAATTACTATACATACAAGGCTGAATAGTGTGGAAGGTTGAAGTGCAGTAGCTCTGCGTTGAAGCGTAGGTGTTTGACCGGAGGTAGTGGTGGTTTGATCGAAGGTAGTGGTGGTCGTTTATATTTACGAAAGAGTTCTTGGCAGGAGTACTAGCCATGTTGATTCTTTCGAGAAACCAGACTAGGTCAGGTCGTTACTAATCTAGTGGATCTAGATGGCAAGTATATAGTCAACGCTGGACCATTCTTTAAGAAAGCCTGGGGCGTTTGTGTATTATCTTCCCATGTTTTCTTCATATCACCACGATCTGAATGAGTTACTTTTGCCCGTATGCGCGATTATGAGTTACTTTTGCCTGTATGCGCGATTATTTCCTGCTAGTCTGGTTCTTTCCTGCCTGGTTGGGGGCCTACGGAGAAAAGGCCTTCTTGGAATTGTATGCAAACCATACTGGTACCAAGAATGCCAAGAGAGGGCACCGAACTCTGAATGCTGAATCTCTGCAGGATGCCATATCTTTTCCCCCAGCAATTGCGATTAATCTCTCCTCAGGATAGCTCCGCAGAGCGACTATCGAAACCACGACCATGGCACTCTTAGTAGAGCGAGTCCAACAGGACATCACGATATCCTAAGCCAGGAGCAACAACTTAATGATGACCGAACCTTGCATACCGTAGAACAATCCATGTATTAGGGCACAATATTTTTAAAACGCGGTGAGCTCGGAAAGGGTAAAATGCATACTTATCCTCAATCACCTTTGAGGATTTTAGTCCCTTCCGAACGATTCCTGGGCAACCAGCGCTATACTGTAGTGATCTAGAGCTACACCAAAACGACCTGTTGCGGAACACAATATCCCCTTCTTTAAACATGTCCTGAAACCATCCGCATTCACATGAGAAAACTCGGAAACCCCCGATGCAATATCATATTCTCTACCATAACTCAGCAAATATATATTTAGTTTTTAATGAGTATCCTGCTCACCTCCTCAAAGAATTCACGGTGCTCTACCTATTCCGCCGCCCCCAATAACCATATTGTCCCAACACTAACAATATATACTAGCCCCCCATCTCAATAAAAAAACATAGGGTAGTATGATACCAATCATGCCGGGGAGAGCACCTTCTTAAAAAAGCCGATGATGGCGGCCTGGTTGCAGTTGGAGATACTATTGACCCTATAAAGGAGGGTCCCAAACGGATCCATATTGTTTCCATGTTCAAAATTCAAGGGAGGTAGCTGGTAATAGTGTACTGTCTGTTTCCTCTCTATGGAATCACCTTGTGTTAGTGTGTTGAGCTTAATACAACCAAACTCTAGGCGTCATTACGTATTACCTTTTGATTTCCTTCGGTAGTATTGCTCTCTTTTTTGGGGGGGGGTAAATCAGTACTTGCATTGAAGCCTCCCGCTTATGGCAAGGCAGCGCATCCCCCCAGGTTAAGCCTGACGAGATTATCCAACCGCTGGGCCGCTCCCTGCCCCGTATCTACGTACATGACCAGATACCCCCCCGAACACTGACATCTAACATACCCAAAGCATCCCGCGTCTGTGACATAGGAGATCACCGCCTCACCACCTCCGCTAGCCTCTCACACCACTCCGGATCTTCCCATATCTCCTCCCACCTCCGCCCCTTCCCATCCGCCACCCCGGGGCAACCCAGTAGTATTGCTCTCGTTGTTCCGTGAGAGTACCAAACCTTTAAAGGGGCGGAACGGGGCTGTCTCATAGCCTTAGGCTCCAGAGACGTACAGACCTCAAAAAAAAAAAAAAAACTTCTGATTTCCAACCCTTAGTATACAAACATGAACGTGGCCATTCCTACGCCCATGCCGATGTTAGCCTGGAACAAGAGCCTCTTCCCTTAGAACAGTCCAGCCAACGTGTGAACGAGAGTGGGTGGTCAGATTGTCCAGTTACAGTAAAGGTAGGCTGGATTACTGGAGGAAGTTTCATCGATCAAGAAAAACAGCATGGCTTTAAAGCTCCCCGGCATCCGAAGTGATGCTTTCTGGCAATTCTGGTATTCAGACCACTGATTCCTTTGGGATAATGGGAATTCACCAATTGCTGAAGCCTACAGGTATATACATATACGATTGAATTAGTAAGTTTCATTGGCCATCTGAACGAGCTGTCTTGAAGGCATACATACGAAGGAGGGAAGAAGGAGCGAGTGTCAAAACCGCGTGGACATAAAAGTGTTGAAAGAAGTGGAGGAATATTGCTGCAATAGAAACTCAGAACGGTTCGCATATAGCATTGGGCGACTGGGATTGAGAAACTGGTACCTTAATTGAGCGAGATGTAGATGACGTGTAGAAGGGGAGCCTTAGGCTTAGTCGGCGCTTGGTAATTATTCTGTCAGTAGGTTTACGGCACGACTGTTTCACGGGCTTATGGCAAGGTAGGGCGACCGGGGCATGGAGCGGCCCGGTGGTTGGACAATTCCCCCAGGCTTACCCTGCGGGAATGCGCTGCCTCGTCATAAGCGAGACGCTTCAATACGAGTACTAATTTACCAAAAAAAAAAAAAGGTAGGGCGACTCTCAAATCCTTTCTTATACTGTGAACGCGGTTTCCCTCGGTCTAGGTCTTCGCATAATACTATAGCTATGTGTCACTTTGGAACATGGGGAACCTCATTAAGAGGGCCGGGGGAGAGGCTTGTGCCAACCAGACTAGGCCGGGGCTCAATGACCTTCCTCCCCTTAGCCTTAGGTTTCTTGTCTTCCGCTTCCTACTGGAGGCAGTGGTAGATATAGGGCTGTTGAGGGTAGAAAATGGCACTGCGCAGTCTGGCGGGCGCGGCACTGCGATGTTCTGTTAGTCGCGGTGCATATGTGATAGCGTCAGCTATGACTACTTATCTGTTTGTCTGGCTTGCCTTATCTAGATGTAGGCCGCCAGCTAAGTTACGAGTCAGCTGAGGCCTTCGGTGAGGCCACCCGAGAACTCTACCCCCCTGGAAACCAGAACAGCCAAGCCCGCTCAGCCAAGCCCGCTCCCGCACGCACTACCTGAACCTTGGCAGCGGCCCAAAAAACGTATAAAAACCCCTTTCCCCCATTCCTTCCTTCCTTCCTTTCTTCTTCTCTCCTCAGTCCAGCCACCTCGCACTCAACAGGTCTGCTAACGCCTCGAGCTCCGCGGTATTAAGTTACCGGCTGGCTACCGACTCAGTACCCGAAGAAGCCACCCCGCTTTCAATGGGTCTGCTAACAACTCGAGGTTGACGTTGAGCAAGGATTGGGATTGGGAAATGAAGCATAATGGGCAGGGATGAGCAGTGAGCGCAAAGAGACATTGGGAAAAATCGTTTTTCAAAGAATCTCTTTACTTACATGAACGGTTGGAAGCAACTTGGCAAGTTCAAAGAGTACCTACTCTTTTCTTGGAAAATTGACTTTATGGGAATGGTGGAAGAAAGTAGAAGCACTAAAGCTTTAGGAAAGGGAAAGTAGTATGGGAAAGGAGGAAGAAAGAGGTGGAACCTGCGCTATGAAGTTCATCACCTTGACGTTGGTGCGCAGGCTCCCTAAGTATGATAGGGTCTAAGAAGAACTTCACAATGTATTTAGTCGTAACTATTTGTTTCGTTCAAGTTATAACTAAAATGACTTGTTTCTCAATGATATTTTGTCCGAAAAGCCTGTGATATACTATGATGAAGGCTAGTCTTGTTGGCACAACTCTCTCACATGTTTGCCTATACGACAGTGATTTTTGTTCCCAGGAAGTGCTAGCCAGACTACCCAGGAAGCTACTACGAGAGGCTTGTGCCAACCAGACTAGGAAGCTACTTATGTAAGCAACCCCTCCAGCGAGGGGTAGCGCAACCAGACTATAAGCAGCCATACTTCCACAGTACCGTTGGTACTACGAGCGGCTTGTGCCAACCAGACTATACCGTTGGAGATCCTAGCCCCGGACTCGAAGTAAACTCTCCTGTCATTCTACTTCCAAACCCTTTGTACCCCTAAAGGTGATAATCCGTATCCTCGTTCACAGGATATTCCGTACTATGGCAGAAACTAGTTAGCTGCGGATCACCTCCACACTCTCCTCATTGATACTAATATGTTATATATCCGCGATCGCTTTGACGTGGTACGCAGTAAATTTTTTAGTCACTGCATAGGTGCAGGCCGCGAGTAGTAAATCCTTACGGAGACATATATATGGTTATGCTTGAGCTAGCAGATATACTTTACTGTCACAGAAATAGCAATATCGCCGAAGCCTATAGCGGGAATGTTATTGGCAACGAAGTTGCCAAATTCAATTGGAACGGAGTTTGTTTTTATTGGACATCTTGCACGCTAGCAAGGGCAGCCACGTGATTAGACCTGCCAAGATTAAATTATCTATAGCATTCAAATTAGCAGCTAGATTCTCAGAACACGCACGAGATCAACCCTGTGATACAGCTTCAAGCACTAATCATGAATTCTCAGAACACACACCAAATCAATCCCGTTACTTGCTCAAGGTATTGAAGAGCCTGGAATCTAAAAGTATGGACATCTATACTAACAGGTAATAGGTGGATGTCCTGTGATGAGTGTAGAGTTGGAAAACTTATTGTTAGGCTGACGGGACGTTTCTTCATATTCCATTCGATTTATATGGGAGTGGAGCTAATACTATATAATAAATCCATAGAGTAAACAACGAAAAGAACTAAAGCAGTAGCAGCAAAAACCTACTCAACAACAGTTTGCACAGCTTCATTGGCTATTGAAGCTTCAAATCAACTAGAGGGGCAGTCACAGGATATCAGGTATATATGACAGTTATTATCCCTCATAACCTCTCTACATTAGGAACTACTATTAATAGATCAAGCATCTAGCAGAACGAGCATAAGCTTCACATCAATCTGTTCTGAAGTTTCAAGTTCTATTATCTCTCTAATCTTCTTTGGGATTGCCTGCTCAGCTAAGTTTAACCCCCATATGGTGATGCTGGCAAGATTCAAACTCTCTCTGTTTTCTCTCCAGTCTTCTCCAGAATTACTTTCTCAGCTAAGTTCAACCCCTGCATGATGACGCCGGCGCACTATCCAATTCAGAACCTACGATACAATAATCCATAATTTACTCAAGAACTTCGCCTAAGAACTGTCATATATACACTGCTCTATATGTGAGGAATTTGGAGTGGCCATGGAGACTAAGATAGTAGATGGAAGCTTCATTTTCCAGCGCTGTCTCAAGGAAAGAGCAAACAAAGGCACAGAACAAAATGTCTCCTAGCAATATACCCGAAGTACTAGTTGCTGAAGGAAAACTCAGCCCTATAGAAGCTATGATACTTGCGTTAGTGCATCCTGTTATACGAGATATAAGGTGGGCGAGTATGGCTAATACAAAGTAGGCAAAGTTCACCTGAGAAATTTCCCCTAAGATCTGGTGCCTGCTAATCTTTTACTCTTATTTGTAATTTGCGATCGTTGCCAAATAAGGGTGACTACATCGTCGTCAACCTCAGTTACCTTGTTAATTAAGTAATAAATGCCACTTTATACCGCAACATTTCGTTATTCATGCAAAACACTTACATCCATCGCTGATTGACCAAAAAAAAAAAAATCAGGAGAAGAAATGTGGGCCAGATTACATATTGCCCTGAAATACAATTTCCGCAGTCAAAAGAAAAGAGCTTAAGATCACAGATTCCAAATAACGCAATTTGGTGCCCTGGAATTACGATCAACCAATCCCAAGAGAAAACGGGTTAGAGAACGAGAAAAGTAAGTGTTGCCCATATATCCCAAGTTGGTCTTGCGACGACTCCGAAGATTAGTACCTAACAATGCCGCCTATAAAGGTATGCCGGTATTATGCTCTTTGAGTCACAGTAGAATATTTGGGCCACAAGAACCCAAATCAAGTGCTTATGGCCTCACAGTTGCTGTACCGGGGTGTAACGCAATATGTTGTCTCCCTGTAATCCCCGTTACCACTGTATCTACGTTATCACAGGAAGGCTCTGGTCAACAGGAATGTACCTGAATACTGCCTACACCTTTGGGACCTTGGAGTACGCAACCGTACTCCAAAGGTCTACGGAGGCCTGTTCCGCAGGTGTACCCTGGTCTCCATCGCTACCTTTGCGGACGAACTGGGAGTACTCCAGGCCAGTTACTTTAGCCACAATATCATTGAGATTTTTTCTGAGTCGGGGAAGGGGAAGACAATGTTTAGCGTGATTATTGCCTGGGCTTAGGGCCTTGTATTTTTGTTGACAGTTTGCGCAGCTGAGTTTTGTTGTTACCACAGGGGGACTGGGAGACAGGCTGATTGTAGAGTTCTGAGCGGTCGTCCTGACGGATGGACCAGAATGGGCCCCAGCTGTGCTCCCAAATATGATAGAGGTACGGTATGCTGGTGGACCGCTGCCAAAGGCACTAGTTGCCTGTGGGTTGCCAGAATGGGCCCCACCTGTGCTCCCAAATAAGCTAGAGGTAGGGTATGCTTGTGGACCGCTGCCAAAGGCACTAGTTGCCTGTGGGTTGCCAGAATGGGCCCCACCTGTGCTCCCAAATAAGCTAGAGGTAGGGTATGCTTGTGGACCGCTGCTAAAGACACTAGTTGCCTGTGGGTTGCCAGAATGGGCCCCACCTGTGCCCCCAAATACGTTAGAGGTAGGGTATGCTTGTGGGCTGCTGCCAGAGGCAAGAGTTGCTTGTGGGTTGCTGCTAAAGTTAACAGTTGCCCCAAAAAGATTAGTAGCTCTAAAGGCTTGAGTGGTTTGACTTGCCGTGGACTTTTGCAACAACCAGTGGGCTTATTTACGGGTATATTTTCAGGAAATTCTATCATCTGGAGAATCAACCTGACCTCCTCCACCGACTTTCTGCTGATATCCGATGCCTCTGGGTAAATCTTTGCTTTGCGGAATGCGCGGAACAAGAGCCCCAGCATCATGGCGTCACAGGACGCCTCAGCGAATGTGCACAAGTTTGTCAAGGGATTGCTATATCGCTCTATTTCGTTGTGTACAGCGTCAACAAACGATTCAATAGCTTGTTGGCGTTTCGCCGAGATTTCATCTGATATAGGGAGGACGTAAAGAATATTAGTTTAAATTCAAAACTTAAGTCAGTTGGATCTTGCCTGATGAGAAATGAATGTTAATTAAAGACCGTGAAATCAACGACTTACCTATGACAGACTGTGGTAAATATAACATCCAATCTAACCCACCGTGCTTCTTTGGAGGGAGAAAAAGCTCGCCGGAGCTATGCACATGGCAGTGTAAAATCAGTTCTTTGGATACCGAATGGAACACTTCGCGGTACCCAAATGCATAAGCAATGAAAAGCCATCTGCACCCCGTGGTTGTCGACATTGCGATATTTTTGTAACTAAGCGAACTAAAACGTAGCCTAGTCCACACTTCAAGCCAGTACGAAAGCATATGCTTCATGTCATATTTATCGCAAATAATAGCCATTTCATAGAGTTTATATTTTTCTTCATCTTCCCCTGATGCCAACATAGAAACCGGTACCTTGTGAAATTGTAGATGCATTATGCGGAGAACCACGGCAAACGCATGAGGATCATCATCTTTAAGTGGCAGTTCCATTGGGGTAGAGCTGTACATGTCCTGACCACCTCCGATAATAGCCCGCTGAAGATTGGCCCTTTCTTTAAACCGGGAATGAGGATTCAACATTGCCCGGAATACAGGGGAAGCTAGGCATAGGACACCGGAATTCACCCGGAATCGGGCCACGGCGGTGGGATCATCGCCTGACGGAATGACAAGAATAACATCACCGTGAGGGTCGAAGGTGATTTGTGCCACCTTAGATGGGAGGGGAGTAGTTGAATCAATCGTAACCTCAGGGGATTGTGATTCATTGCTAGGTTGACCTCCTGGACCTAATGGAGATTGGATTGCGGGGTTTGGTGGACAAGGTGATGATAACAAAGATCCAAATATGGAGAGTGGAGGTGTGTTAGCTCTGGCTAGAGTAGCATCAACTGTGGTATTTTTGTTCGCAGAACTGGAAGATTTAGGGAAAGCCATGGTCTTGAGAGGTTCATCGATAGGTTTTGGAAGTGGGGTTTCGGAGGTGCAACTGAAATGAGCTGCCAGCTCCTCGAAAACTATTTTTAGAACTCAAATAATATCACGTGACTGTTCAACATCTTGTAGAGTATTTGTATGTGGTTCCTGGCGATCGTGTGTCCAGGTTGTATATCAGTCAAACGAACAATATTCCTCTAGTCTAAGAGAATTGTGTATAATAGGTACATTCCCACAGTGGAACAAAGTTGGAAAACCGGTCAGGTTCAACCAAACGAGTCGACAAATGAAAAATGCGTAAATGATGTACTTGTACCCTCATGCTCAATGCCAGGACTTCCCAGATAGTCGCCCCCTATGCGGGTAGGTACCATGTGGCTTCGAGCTATACAGCCGAGCAGTTGTAGTGGCGCCCGGGAATGTAGTTAATGGTAGACGATGGCATCAAATCCAGACGTACTCACAAACCCTACTGCCAGGGTACTATAGGCAGTAGGTGTCTAGAAAGCCGGCTCAAGAACATTAATTCCGCAACTAGCGATCCCGCGGACCCAAGCAAGCAATTCTGCAACCGCCTGGGACCTGTGCAAACCAAGCTACTGAGACCTCCGAAATTAAGGTGGTATTAAGAGAGACTCCCTACGCTGCCTGTAGAGAGCTCTCTGCCCATACACCTTTCACCTCTGAAATATCTCATCTTTATGCGGTCTAATCCTAATCCTCAAATTATTGCTCGAAGTTAATTGCTAAGTTTTGTTTGTCAACACAGTTTTTCCTACATCAAATTCCGAATTGAGGAGGATCATCGATTTCAATACCCAGATGAGATAGTATCCTAATCACTTTAGCCTCGGCCTCCGTGGCCTACATACTGGATGCTTCCAAGGTTGCAAGTTCACGATCGCTATAAGTTCTAGGTAAGGAGGTATGTAGGCAATCCGGAGTTACTAATGGCTGATTGAAGCAAGAGATGGTAAGTGTCGTACCAAACAGTACTCGCATAGAAGCCTCCCGCTTATGGCGAGGCAGCGCATCGCCTCAGGTTATTTCTGAAGGATTATTCTACCGCTGGGCCGCTCCCTGCCTCTTCTGATGATTAATGATTAATTGAACAACCGTACCTAAGCCGTTTTTATGGAGACTGGAACTGTAACATAACTCCAAAACTAACGGATGGCGCCTTGATATTGCTCGGGAAAGCGTAAGAGCAGTGAAATTTTGGTCAAGCCCATGCATGCAAAGGCCCTCTCGATCAGACTAATCAGAAATTGGTCCATAGCCTTTGAGAATTGTGACCAATAAGGTTCCAGTTACGAAGTATATCAGAGAATTTGGTCCGAGTGTTGGGGCTTTGTAAAAATACCGGGAGTGTGGGGAAACAAACCTGAATCCATTACTTAGGGAAGAAACATAACATAGTTTATAAGCAGATTCTGGACCCGAACATCCCTACCTGCAACATATCCGGGCAAGAGTGTCTGTTATAAAGGTTATCTGATTAAGAAACAAACACACAGAATTGGGTATAGACATAATAAACCTCATATATTGTTTTCCAGCTATTAATCTTTTTCAGTTTGAGAACCCTGTCTGTTAATCAGGAATTCTACCCACATTGGCACAAGATATCTTTTGTCAAGACTCAGGTGTAGGAGGGCGGGTTCCTGAAAATTACCGAAGACCTGAGGGTAATTGTACTGCAGGACGAAGTCGGGGGACCATTTCGGACAAAAGATTTAGGAGCTCAACCGGATAAATATTTACAAGTTCATAATCTCACTTGATGGATCATTCGCAAGTTAAATGAAACAAGTCCCGACTACGTACTTAGGGAGGGTAAGAAGAAGGAATATGGTGGAGGTACCGGGTAACTCGGTGCCGGTGGACAGCGGATGTGCTGATGGAAATAAAAGTTAACTGTGAGGCAGCGAATTTAGTTCATTTAGGCAAGTACTAACGTGATATTTCACGAGTCTTCGCCTAAAGGATCTGAAAAAGTGATCACTTCGTTGTACCCACGCCCGCTGCGTGTGCAACTAGCCTGAATTCACTATATCTCCCCGCAGCCTTTTGCTTCTCTTTTGACGTTTGCGGCTCACTTATAACTCTGTGTGCAACATCCGTCTCAAAGTCTCAAAGTGAACAATTCACATCGCTTCTCGGCTTTAGCATCTGTTTCCTGCCTCTCGGGGATACATGAGCCAATTCTTCCGTCTAATGCATATTTAGTCATGCCCGTAATACTGTACCAGTATATGAGCGGTTACTTGTGAAGTTAGACGGTCTAAAAAACAAAAGGAGTCGTCCCCAGTCCTATTCCGAGGATTTGGGGGTAATCTCCCTGCCTTTATTTTTCCAAAATCCTCTTTTTTTTAATCTCAAAGTCAATACCCGCATCTACTATTGCCATGGCGGGCATTCCGAAACTCAAGGGAGTCAAGCACTGGTAGGTTTAGACCTGCTGTGGTAGCTAGCGGGTACTATACAGCTAGGCCACAGGAGAGTGGGGTTGAGATCATCGGATGTGCGCAGCTATAATTGCTGCAGGTCTAGTCTGGTTTTTGCAGGTCTATTGTTCTCGTTGGTGTAGTGCTTAAATCGAGTGCTTAACACAGGTTTATAAGTTTCATTTGAGATTTGGCGCATGCCATCGTACTCGGAACTGATTCACATCTCAAAACAATAGGTAATAATCATGAGCCTTATGCATCTGCTGCAATGTGCACCAACAAGATCATTATATATATGCATAGGATTGATCTTTTTGTATGCTCAAAGTTGATACTATCTACATGCATCGCCTCATCCCAACCTTTTTTATGTAAAATTAGTATGACGGATATGGTTCAGATATGGATAAACCCAGTTACTTGGTTTTTGCCAAGTTCATTCTACTGTCATCGTTGGGGAGGTTACTCGTTTTCAGGATGGGTTGTGAGGGAGGAGATTGCGCAATATCAAGCCTGCGTACTATAAATTTTCAATAACTAATGGAAGGCCTGATATCATTATTGAATATATTCAAATTGGGAATTGGAATCGACCCCTGGAAGCAACGGAACATTATTATAGGGGCGTGGCCACAAAAATGAAGCTGACGTTAAATTAGACGGATAACGAGTATTCCCTAGGTTGGGTATATGGGTATACACTACAAAGGATTTTCAGAGCTGTTGCGTAATATAAGTGCGATCGTATTCCTGAGTCTGTCGTCCGGACCGGTTTTCGAAAATCCACCCTTCCATGGAGGGCAGCGCTGGCTATTTTGGTCGATCGGCTGAACTCTTCTTCCACCAGTCCTCCCTATTGCGTTTAACCTCTGTATAATGCCAAACAGTATTTCGAAGTGCGGCTACACAGCATGACCACATGAGCTAAAGACAATTGTGCGACAGAAGATTCACCGGTCGGCTGTTTGGTCGATCGACGTAGGGAGATCTCGAAATCCGGATAACCACCTGTCACAGCAAATATTCTGTATTTCATCGCCCTGGTCTGCTCTCTACTGCCTCCATCAACCACCTTGAGCGAAATCTCAGAGATCCTAGGTTTACGTTAGTAGTGCCTCATAAACATCCAACCTGCCTAGGCAGGGCGCTTGCGGTGTACTAGTCGCCTGCGGCCGATTAGATTGTGGCGCGACGTGACTGCCATCCAGACAAATTGCACAGGCACGCACAGACTTACAATAAGGTCTTCTCCTCGAGTCCTCCCGTTTTGCAACTTGAACTTTATTGCCCGGATCCCATCGTTTTGGGGCACGTAACTCTCAGAAGATATTCTAGTAGGAAAGTTACATTAGTCAAGGAGCTATAAAGAAGCAGGCGGGGAATGTGTGTATATCTTTCCATAGCCACATAATTACCTTCGTATTCTAACCGCAGAACCTGTTTAGAAAACATAATTAGACACGGCTCATTCTCCTGGCCGGTATGATAGCACAAAAGCATTCAGGTTGTGAAGTAAATGGAACTGACAATGGGGATATTGACGCAAAGATAAACGGTGATACTCGTTACGAGAGATACTCAGGGTAACGGTGTGGCAACCCGTGACCAATCTGACCATAGTATCCGTATTCTTCATTGAGCGGTTCGGCATTCTTGGCAAACACTCCGCCCTTCTTCTCTCCCTTTCCTTCCTCTTCTTCCCATCAGACAGGATTTCGATAAGTTGATTAACAGTGTGCTCGTTCTTTACACTTCCAAAGAACTCTGTTTTACGTTGTCCCTTCAAATCCTACTTTACCCTATACTCCTCTCTTCATCTATCCTTGTTAGTGAAGGGCCACATTACAGATCTGTAAGTGCACCTCTTTTCCTTGAGCCTTGTTGTATGAATGCAGAGGCTGACCAGTGGGGTAGCTCGAAGATCGCAAACCAGGTACTTCTCTAGAACGATTCGCTGTTGAAGTGAGTTTCAACAAACTTCTTTGCTACCACACAGAGTCTACACGGCCTTCTCCAATACACAAAGCTCCTGTGCGTCTTATTAGTGCCCTGAGTGGTGTTTCCACCAGGGACCTTGCGTTTGATTGTTAATGGAACCTCAGAATTTCCCACTCTGAATGCGCACGGGCAAAATTCATTTTGTTGCTATTGTCTCTGTAAATGACCCTCAAGTTTGCTAATATGTCTTGTAGGTCTAGGTCTATATTGGTGACGGGTAATTGAAGCAGAGAGGTATGGGGTTACTTACAATTCCTATATGCGACTTAGAAGCAGCAGTGACGGACCGCATGGGAACTGAGAAGTTCATTGACCCTGCTCAGCCGGGATTCCTCACCCAATGGGAAACCTAGGGATGCTGCAGTCTTGGGCCGAGTAACAACACTCGCAATAACCTGAATACTGTAGTTGTTGATTGCTGGAATAGGAATTAGAATAACTGACATCTATCTCCTTCTGGTGAATAGGTTCAAATTTCTACCGCAAGCATCATCTCCAATCAATCCCTGCGAAATTTGTACTCAAGCAAAGTTCAGTAACTGTCCTGGTACTACATGTCCTGAGACCCCCAATACCTGTACCCAAGCTAATGTCGGCTTCTAGCAGATTCCAATGACGAAGCAGAATAATTACTTCTCGTTACAGAATCTCGCAATGAAGTGGACGCACCTCGTGATGCCACATCCCACCCCGATGCAGTTTCTTTCTATCATGTTTATACTGGTCATCTGGTGCTTTCTCCCATCCTCCCAGATGAAGTTTAGCATATTCATCCTCCTCCTCAACCACTGCTTCTTTGCTTCGCTCCATGCAATTTGGGTCATAATTACGATCATCGCCATTGTCAAAACTTATGATATTGTCTCCGACGGAAAGTTCTCTGCAATAATTGCCTGGCTGGATGGAGCGCCACTTCCCCCGCGTCGTCAAGTTAAATCCTTGAGTACTCGAGGCTATGAACGCGAAACGAGTGCCACCAACTCCGGCAGTCGTGAGCCCCATATCACCAGTATCCCTGCTTGGAACCTAATTGAGAAAATAATTACTACCTATCAGGCTTGGTTTTCTCCCCACCGAGACATACAGTGTGAAATGGTGGCCTCCGGGCCTTCCGACATGAGGAGAATGCCGGGGAGCTTCCCACCAAGCAGTAACCTGCTCGAGCTCCCAACAACCGGAACCAGACCTGCGGTAGCAGAGCTAGGCGAGCCCAGGGCCCCTGCCCCGCGACCTGTGGCAATTGTGGATGCCAGAATAGAAATTCAGGCGGTTCAGGCAACGAGAATACTCATTCCAAATTCGGTCAGGCCGATGGCATCGGAAAGCCCGCCATCCTTTATTAGAAACCCACAAGCAGCTACCCGAACCGATCACTACCGCCCCGTTGCTAATTATACAACCCATAAACATGGTGCCGGTGGAGACATCATACGAAGGTTACCAAACGAGATCAGTTTGGACAATAGTAGTAGCCTTTCTACTAGACTAGGTCAACGGGGGAGTAGCGCGCCCTGTGCTACAGAGCCCTTACCCTTAGAGACCAGACAGCAACCCGCTAGTATGGATGTTTCGGGGAGCGAGAGCGCGGTCACTGAGACTAAGACACAGTGTGCGCTAACAGAACTAGTCGCGGACCCTGTCATCCTAATGGCGCACCCTAAGCCGGACAACCGATTCCAGTCTAGACGAAAAATGGTCCCAAGGTTGAACTATTTCACCATGAGCTTCGGTAAAAGTCGCGCGCTCTCTCTTCGCAGAGTAGAGCGGCGAGACGCCTACAAACTTGGTCTCCGAGAACATCGGCTCCCAAGAGAGCAGGTTCTTCACCAAGGAAACCCTCCTGAGATTGTCACTATGGGCATCCAGAGGGGTTCTGAGCGGCAGCCGATGGATGTGGAAATTGCACAGGGTGAACTGCTTGAGCATGCCCCCACGCAGGAACAGCCAGCTCCTGAGGAGATGGATTGGGAAACCTTGGGAACGATGACCCCACAGGAAGCACTTCTGGTGCGTCTAGTTAGTAACCTATCCCTGGTCACTACAAAGGAAGTCACACAAAAACAGACACAAGCAGGTCCGGCATCAGTTGCGAAGGGAAAAATGCCTGGACAAATTCCCACAAGTTTCTCTCTGGCAACAAACAACCAAGTCCAGAATCCCCTAATTAGCCTTCATAGGCCAGCACTAGCAGCCCTTAGTAACGCCTACTCAGAACAGAAACAGGAATTGAGTATTGGAGGACAACATATTGAGACTCAGATCCCGACCCGCAGCTCAAACACTGAAGTTAAAGGTCCTGAGTCGGGAGAGCGCATGGAGTTGCCAGCTCCGTCGACGTTGGAGATTGCTGGTGAAGGACAAACAAGAATGCTATCATCAACATCAGCACCCATCTTGGTACCGAGAGTTTCTAAATCTAGTCTAGCGAGCTCTGCTACCAAGGCCGCCTCGAAATCAAAGGCGAACAAGCTGAAACCAAAGGTGAACAAGCTGAAACCAAAGGCGAGCAAGCTGAAACCAAAGGCGAACAAGCTGAAACCAGAGGCGAACAAGCTGAAACCAAAGGGGAACAAGCTGAAACCAAAGGGGAACAAGCTGAAACCAAAGGGGAACAAGCTGAAACCAAAGGGGAACAAGCTGAAACCAAAGGCGAAAATGCCAACGGGTTGGCAGAGAGCTCGCATGGTTGCTAAGCTCTATAGGCTTCTTAGACAAGACACTGATACGCCCGCTGCCGTTTGCCATGCGCTATCAAATCGAGCTCCGACTCCGATCCCAATACCAGCACCAAACGCTGCTCTGCCAGGTTCCAGGGTGCCATCAACCATGCGGACTCCACCTTCCCCAGCTGTTGTATCCAGCCTCGCTGTTGCCCCATCCGCAATGACCCCTACCATGCCTGTACCACCGCCAAGCCGTGCGATGGCCCCAGCTGCCCCACCACTCGTCCTGCTGCCAACGCCGGTGTCAAAACCTGGCAAGTCCGTAACCTCGCTAACACGGAACAACTTGCAGTTTCATGCCCCCGCTGTCGCCTACAACCCTGTGGCTGTGCCAGCCCTCCCAGACTTGCACTTGTCTGAAACCGCGCTCGATTCAAAGCCCGCCGGCAGGTCGCCTCCCGCTGCTATAGCTCCCGCCGCCACTACAGCCTCCGCCGCCACGACAGCTCTCTCTGTCACTGCAGGCCCCGCGAATGCTACAGCCCCCGCCACCTGCCCTGCCGTTGCTGCGCGTGCAACAGCCCCAGCAGGTCTTGGCCGCGCACTGGTAAGTACCGATTCCTCAGGTTTCCTCCCTTGTTATTTCCGGATTGCTAAGTTATCGAATTTATAGGAAAAACGGGAAAGGGATATGTTGGCGAGAGGACAGCACATTACTGAGCCAACGGGTTTGGAACAGGAGAGACTATACTTCTTAAGGCAGGCTGCAGCAACTGAGGTTGCCAAAATTAATCCTGAGTTGCTGACGGAACAATCTCGTAGTAGGCTAGTGGTTTATTATACCATGTTATACCATTTGAAAAAGTTGCAGCAGACATGATACATAAGGGTGCAAAAGCCCATGAGCTGACCAAGACTCCAATTCTCCTGGTGGCTTGTATTTGCTTGGATTTTGCATCCTTCCTTTTTTGGAGAAATTCTTTAGTATTCAGCTATATATTTTATTTGTTCTGGATTTGCGCACCTTGTTCTCCGGTTTATTCCTTCCCTTACTGTCGCCTAAGGGAAATATACTAGACAGGTCCTTTACGCATGATCCTATATACTTCACACAGGGCAGCTAGCTTGCTACCACGAGACTGCCAATAACAAACCAACCACGCAACGTCATCTGAGAAAAAAGAAGTTCCACCATTGAAGGCCATCTTTGTATCACTCCGCACAAAAAAACTAAGTACGAGCAACTAAGATATTCAAATTCACTAGGGAAAAGCGGGCTATATCTTTACCTCAACACCCATAATAGAGCTTCACCAGTACGTACCTCGGTTTATCAGATGCAATAGCAAACTAAGGACGAGAACTAACTAACAATGCAATGAAATTATAGAAGAGAGTAAGTACAAATATCAGCAAAGCACGGGTAACAATCAAGCAATAAAGCAATATTGAGAGCAGTCTGGAGGCAAAGGAGGCAAATACAATGGAATTATGAGGCCGTCAATGGGGACATTGGTGATCAAAGATTTATGGAAATTGTGAAGTGGATCTCAGCAGCTTCCCGACCAGAGTTGGGATCCTGAAAGTTGTGCAAATGGGCTACACCTCCTCACTCCTAGAATGGCAAACGCCAAGGGGGTAATGGTCTGCAAACACACATGTCCTATGTCATTGGACACAATCCGTGTCAGGTCCTTCAGCTGCCAATGCCCGCAACAACCTCCCCTCTTTGAAGCTGGCACCATCAAGATATGATGACTGGAGCCAGTGTATGCAGCAAGTGGAACAAGCACATGTGGACATGAATGGTGGTTAGGGTTCATGAGTATGGGTTCCGGCAACGCTAGGTTGAGAGGCTACAAAGCCGCCATTATTAAGTATCGCCGGAATTCAATAGCGTCATCTCCACTGTCCACCGATCCTCGGCCCCCTCAGCCCAAATGAACCCGATATTCATCTCGAACCAAGACTAAATACAGAAATAACGAACAATTTATGCATAGCGGATATTTGTCTCTCCGTGAGGGCCTCCCTCATGGAATGTCTGTGTTGCGGCATACATTCTGTGCCCTTCCCATGTCGTTATTTCTTTCTTATTTCGGCATATATACCCTCCTATATCGTCATATGTTTCTATTACGATGTCTTATTTCTTAACTATCTGTTCCCTGTTTCGAGTATCTACAACCTTGTCTTCATGCAGTTTACCCATGCTCGTTACTCTCACACTGTCTTACATGAATGCTGACATGCATATGGCATTACTACTTACGGATTTCTCTATGTTCTTTCCTATCTCCGTTAGTTAGATACATACTCCGTTAGTATGCTCTTCTCATGTACTTAAGACTCGGGATTCTCCCGCTCTAGATAGTTAATTCAATCAACTCACACTGCGCTCGCACTCATCGATACTCACTCTCCTGTGACCCACGCTTTCACTCCGCTGGTTTACCGCTCCTCTTTATACGCTGTATACCTACCCGACATATCTATTTATCCACACTTTAATAGGTTATGAGCCCGGTGCTCTAGCCGATTTATTCCAAATAATCGAGTCTATTATCTTACTCATTATCCACCGTGGATTTCTATCTTTCTCAGCTACCTTTCAACATGGCCTCCTCCTCTGCGTCTGGCTCTGGATCGAGCAGTACTCCTACTCAGGCTGCCTCACAATCCTTCGCCCCCTCCTTCAAACTTGATTCCATTAAGAAGCTCCCAGATGACGGTGCAGGCTATCACTCATGGTCTAAACAAGTCTTATTACTTATTGACTCTTATGACCTCGATGACTTATTTGATGGCACCTCTACTGCCCCCTCTGACCCTGTTGAACTCAAAGCATGGAACAAGAGGAACGCACGAGCAAAGGTTCTACTCATCACTTTAGCTGACCAATCTCTCTCCCCTCTCATTGCAGACCAAACCACAGCACGAGCAGCATGGCTTGCACTACAGGAACGTTTCGACCGACGCAACGACACAACTCTCTTCTACGCTATCAAGTCATTCTTTGAGCTATCTATGTCTCCTGACGTCTCCATGATCGAACCCTCAATACATTTGAAGCAGAACTTAGACGTCTCATTGACAGGCTCAATGAACAAGAAGCAACCTCTCCATACCGACATCTAGCTACCTACCTCTCGGATGACAATATCAAAGTCTCAGCATGCCCTTATGACTCTCCCTAAATCCTTCCTAAATATCATTGATAACCTGAAGACAAAGACAGACCTTACCTACCTCGACGTTCGCACTCGCCTTCTTGAACTTGTCTCCTCCTCCGTTGAGCCTACCACAAAATCAAAGGCATTATTCAACAAGAAATCCGACAACAAAGACAAGAACAAAGTTCAGAAGCCGAACCGCACTCGTCCAGGCAAGGCTGCTCCAGTCACAGGCAACAATTGCACCTGGTGCAATGCAAAAGGGAAGCCATTTCAGGGTCATACCTACAAGACTTGTCATGCTCTCAAAGAGTATAACGCTACAAAACTCGGTACTCAGAACCCTCCTCCCTCTTCCAGCAAAGAGGTCGTTCCCTACAGAGCTGCTACGGCTCAAGAACTCTTGTTCCATGCTTTGAGTTCAACAGGGTCAGAGGGGGCAGTAGAGGTGCCATCAAATAAGTCATCGAGGTCATAAGAGTCAATAAGTAATAAGACTTGTTTAGACCATGAGTGATAGCCTGAACCGTCATCTGAGAGCTTCTTAATGGAATCAAGTTTGAAGGAGGGGGCGAAGAATTGTGAGGCAGCCTGAGTAGGAGTACTGCTCGATCCAGAGCCAGACGCAGAGGAGGCCATGTTGAAAGGTAGCTGAGCAAGATAGAAATCCACGGTGGATAATGAGTAAGATAATAGTCTGTGCAAGGAGGAACTCAGGACGGGAATGCCTGCAGAATAAAGGATTTGAACAAGGTCCAGGACCTCGATAAAAATTGAGTTATTAAGAGCGACAATCTGCTGCTAAGGCAAAAGTTATGAGAGGACCATAGGATTGTTGGAACAATAACCCCCATTGCTATCCTAAACTCTACGGATACGGTAGTCACTTCCCCATTGGGTCATCCCTGTTTTTATTGCGTTCTAGGTTCCTTATCTTTCATATTGTTACATAATTTCTCCACATTAGGTTCTGTTTCGTTTTCGATACGCAATGCAGTCAGCCTACATGCAGACGTTTTTTCATTAGTATCTCCCATCTCACATGCTCAAAGTTACCTTCATCTTTTTGTACATATATGCTCCTTGCATTTCCGTGCAGGATAATGCAAACAAGCCTCCCCCGGCAAAGACCCCCCTTATCATCAGTGAACTCTTTGCATCCACAACAGCCCAACTCTCCACTACTGCGTAGCTGTAGAAGGTTATGAACCCGGCAGGAGGACTTGATGTCGAAGCTGGAAAGTCAAACTGGGTCGAGATCCGGAACCCCGCTGAGCTTCAGGGATTGTAACAAAGCACTTGGTATATTTTTATACATAACCTCACATGGTGTCTTCCAATCAAGAGCTGAATGGAGTAATCGATTCAGTAGGCAGATATCCCAGTTAAAAGCTTCAACATGGAGGAATTTAGGGGCGTAAAGAAGTGCAGTTCTGAACATATTCGCAATGGTGAGATTGAACTTTAAAAAGATTTAAAAAAAAAAAGAGTGCGGAGAGTCGACGGAAGTAACTTGATGTCGAGACCTTTGGAACAAGAATAGTCAGTCCATGCCTCTTCCATCTTCCCACTCCTACCACATCTTCATCGCTAATTATAAAGCAGATATTTCCTCCACCACGACTCTACTCTGGCTTTCAGAATATCCTAATCTCAGTAACAAAATACCCACTATGCGTGCATGACCTGTGGAATATTATAAAACTGGGTTATTGTCGTCTTAGTGGAAGAAATAAACATCATCCTAGGAATCAGTCGGTTAGTTTGGGTGGGAGCATTAAGGAGTGCCGTGGGTATGGAGTTAGTGGAGACTGGGGAGGATGTTCAGGGGGGCGTTTAATCCCGGGGGAGTAATTATTAGGTAAAGCAGGAAGAGACGTGGTGACGCTACTTACATCCTCTCCTCTCAGGAACCAGACGAGCCGCACAGGCACCTATTTCCGGTAACCGAGCGACTGATTGCCGTAGTATAGCAGAGCCAAGTAGGATATACTGTTTTCCTTGGGCGGCAATATTCGGCTGTCACTAGGAAATTCCGTCACCATCGTGAATTGCACATCGCGGTGGCATCGATAGGGTTGAATTTGAGCACGCCTTCTAATTGATGAAATGGGCATTAGACATATGGATCGATTATATACCTGTAACTTTTGCTCAATTGGAACTTTTTGATACAAATATTAACCATTTATTGTCGCCCATCCCTAGGACACACAGTGAAGCTTGGGCACAGTTCAGGGTACCTACAAAAGAGGAACTCCCACCTCCGGGAGAGAAACTGATGCGGTCTCTTTTTCAGGTTGTGGTGACACTGTATTGGTATATTATTTATTTTTCCGGTCTGGTGGGTTACATGATATATTATATCCTAGAACCTGAAATGGTCGCCTAAGTTCTGGATCCTACCCACCCTCCCCCCGCTGCTTCATCTTAAGAAGGCATCCATGGAATCATAGTTTGTGGCAACTCAAATCAAACCTCTTCCCAATCAACTAAGTTCCATTCCACATAGTATTCATTCATATGATAGATAGAATATAGCAACTCTCGGCCCCCGAATTTTTTTCTCAACGTTGCAGAATTCCCTTTTCCCAGTGAGCGTTACTTGATGCCAACACAAACAATGCCTGGTTTAACCCCTTTATGCTTTTGTTCCCCCGCGATTCACTCGCCGCCTTTAGATTAGGGTTAGTCAAACCTGAACCCGGCAAAGCCCGAGTGGCTATCCATGATGCATACATAGCCTCAAGCTGCGATTGACTATCTCGTCCATCATTCTCGACGCAAACCCATTCAGCCGCATGGTCTTCTCCAAAATCACGGGGGTTGTAGGTTGGACTAATACTATGATTTAATCAGCAAAAATATTTAAAAGGCGCGATGCCTTTTGCTTCCACTAACCTAAGAGTCGCTAGAGCAAGAACCTTTCTCGCCTGAAGATGTCTCCGCAACAGGGACATGAGAACTAGCCCAAAAGCAGTGGCGGCTATAGCGATGAGGACATATCCCCAAATTGGTAGTGAGGTTGCGGGTGGGGGTTCGAAGGGTGGATCGGGTTCCGGATGGGACTGGATATATGAGGAAGTAGAGACTGGTGTTGTCCAAGCGGCGAATGTTCGAGTATATTCTCCTAAGTATGTGGTGCGAATAGGAGTCGATGTGATGCTGGTCAAGTTGACCATTATTGTTTGCGCCGGGTTAACTCGAATCAGGCTGCGCAACTGAGCCTCGGAAACCCCTCCTTCGCCAACGAACGCTACAGCAGATGTTGGAATGAAATCGAGTTTTGGTGAGGCCATAATGTGGGAGGATATGTAGGTATCTTTGGTTTACCGGCGACTCTGAAATCTGCTACAATTCTGTTCTACGAGCAAGAACCTTGACAGGGTCCGTAGTAGATGAAATTCCAGAAACTCAGACAAAGGAGTAGATTTAGGCTTAAGGACTGAGGGAGAAGCGAAGTTCCGTTCTCAGAAAATTTTGCTTGCATGTTAATAACAGGCAGGGTCTCTTGGTCCCTGGAGCCAGTACTCACCCTGATAATATCAATAAGGAATCCACCAAATAGGAGTGCATTTCACAACTTGCCCAATGCGAGGAGAAGAGTGGAGGAAGAATAAGGAACGTGAATCAAATGGGGACCAATGAATCACGAATGAGGTTGAGCTAGTTGTACCCAGGAGGTGTGAACAGGAGTGGAACGTCAATTCTAGAGTCAGAATCACTCCAGGTCACCATCAGCCGTTGACAAAGACAGTCGATTATAAGGAGACTTTCTATAATATTGTGACTAACGCACATCTTCAGCAGCAGCAGGCACAAAACTTGGGATAAATTTGCAAAGAAAATTCTCTAATTTACTCCGCTTTCGGTAGTCATTCTGAACAAAAACAATTACTTACCTTAAATCCCAGGGCACAAATTTTCGCCAATACGTCATCTTTCGTATCGCAAGTCAGAGGGGCTATAGGGGGCCCTCAGAGGGGGGTGAATACCATATTACACACATATATGCCTTTCTTGTTACATATAAGAGCGGCTCCAATACAAGGGGTTCGTTTATTCATGAGATAGTACGATATAGAAGTGAGGCAAACTTAGTGATGAGAGCAGCACTACTGGGAACTGTCTCTTATTTCCTTCCACCTTGGGGAACTGATGATACCGGCGATTTGGGGGAACTCTCATATTACTCGGAGGGTTGCCGCCAGTGGCAGCACAGAGGTAATTAAAGGTTCTTTAAGGTTTGTTAATTTGGGAACTGAATCGTATGCCAAGGCCCTGCATCGTGAGACAGCACTGTGTCACGTGAATATTTCGCCGCCGTCCCGCATACAGTTTGTTTATCTCCGCTTGCAAGACATCCCTTTCCCACGAGCCATTCCACTCCCACCTCACCTATACACACAATTTAACTACCTACCGGTGTAGTACAACAATCTCCTTCGACATTTCCTACCTTTACAACTCCCGCTTAACATGTCAATAGAGAATATATTTTCCAGTCGGCCTACACCTGGCTACGCACCAACCAAGGCCCCTTCAACCAATGGCTCCACACGGTCCGAATAGTGGACTCATCAGCCTGCTCATACTGCTACTACCCCAAGAAGACGGCTACCACGTCACCTTTGACTGCCCCCAGTACCGCCAGGAACGCCAGGAATTGATAGGAGATATCAGGACGTGGGAGGAGCTAGACGCGCCCCCGTGGAAGAAGGAGGGGGTAGAGGAGGAGGAGTGGGATGCGGTGGAGGCGTATTTCGCCTACGTCTACCGCCTACTCGCTAGACGTTAAGTAGCAGAGACACCGGTCACGCATATTTGAGATTTGCTGCTCTGTTTTTGCTTCGCTATTTGTTTTGTTTTTGTGATTTGTACGATAGATCGCGCAGGGCAGTCAGACTAACTTGACTGTCCCTTGAATCCACTCGGGTTTCCAGTATGGCTCGTCATGCGACCCTTAAGGTTGCGCACAGTTCAAAAAAATATATATATTTCCAGCTGGCTTCCTACTTCTCAACGGCTACCCTGGCTCTGGCAATTTCACCATTGCACAAAGCCCCAAGCCAAGCTCGCCTGTACTACCAAAGCCTACTTGCCACCTAGACTACCCTAGGCCACCACTCAACGTCAACCCCGCCTCCACATACTACCAAGAATGGGCACAGCCAATGCTTGGTTGTCGACCCCAAACGTTAGAGATCCCCATTGCGAAGACGCAGGGCGTCGAGTTTTTGGCTGGGCATGTACATATTGTACGGGTTCGTGGGTTCCCACTTGTTCTCGTGGATCTCTTCCACATCTGAAGGAGATTGGCAAGCAAGGTAAAGAAAGTCGTCCATTGCTGCATGCTTATGTCCTTCACCCCGGCTTTCCCTTGTTGAAACCTCTGGAATATCCGCGGGCTCTAGGTGGGTGGCAAGTACACTACTATGAGGTTGATACCAATTCGCTGACTGCTGATGACGCCGTGCTTAAAGTCTCTGGGTTGTTGAGGAATCTCTTTCAAGCTTTGTTGTGGCTTTGGCATAAAGGAAGCTGTTTCTGTGTAAGAATTCATTGTTTTCCTTGTTCACCATTTTCTCTAGGCTTTTTCATTGCTCCTCATCAAAAAGAGAGTCGTTTCTCTGTATCTTGGGTGTATTCAGATTCCTACGTGATAAATGATTACTTTTTGTTCCTGAAGTCAGTGCTCACATGTATTGTAACTTAAATACAAGCCGTCATGATTCTCTAACAGCTCTGGCTTATAATCCACTTCTCGACCTATCCTTGGGATAGGTGCAACATTGCCCCGTATACTGGACCCATTCAATAATGCCCGCGGGGGCTTCTGCCAACCAGACTACAATAATGTCTTCCTCTAGATCCCCATAAGCCGGTTAGTTACTCATAGAGTTTGACAGAGGTTACCCAAGATTCAAATGGGTGCATATCGGGATCCGGATGAGCGATATCTTCACTCATAGTCTTCAGATTAGGTTAAACAGTAGTCTAGTTGCAACGGTGCCAACCAGACTAGTTCAGTGTGTACGGTCTCATTTGTTTCGAATTTGATCATAACGAATGGATATGTACCTAGTCTGGTTGCACTACCCCTCGCAGAGGAGGATATACGTAAGTGTCTCTACGAGAGGCGGTGCCCGCCAGACTAACGTAAATGGAGAAGGGGCAGAGACTGGCTTAGTGATTGGAAATACACTAGGTTGAGATCTGGCGGATGCGGCCTCTACTCCTAAGTTATGATTTACTCCGCCCCCAAAATAGGCGCTTTGAAGTTTCGTGCACCCTTGGAGCCAGACTGCGCGCTACGTAGTTTGGTTGGCACCTGCCTCTCGTAGACGCGCTTCGTAGTCTGGTTGGCACACGCCGCTCATAGATCTTGCTTGCCTTATCTGTAGTCTGGTTGGCACAAGCCCCTCGTAACCTTATCTGTAGGGTACATGTTAAGTTGCTCCTGACCAGTCATCTGAGGACTTCGGTGAGGCCACCCGACAGCCCTAACCCAGTGAAAACCAGAACAGCCAAGCCCGCTCAGCCAAGCCCGCTCCCGCATGCACTACCTGATCCTTGGCAGCGGCCAAAAAAACGTATAAAACCCCTTTCTCCCATTCCTTCCTTCCTTCCTTTCTTCTTCTCCCCTCCGTCCAGCCACCTCGCACTCAACAGGTCTGCTAACGCCTCGAGCTCCGCGGTATTAAGTTACCGGCTGGCTACCGACTCAGTACCCGAAGAAGCCACCCCGCTGTCAATGGGTCTGCTAACAACTCGAGGTTGACGTTGAGCAAGGATTGGGTTTGGTGAATCGGGAGGAAATGATTGTCTGGTTGGCACATGAGGAAATGAGCTCAATTTCTTTTGTCAAGAAACAAAGTGGAACTCAAACAAAGCGTAATCAGACTAGCAAGGAGTGTTGGTTAGACAGATATAGGAACCAGACTATAATATTGGGTATAAAATGGTGGAACAAATAGGAAACTTAAGGGAAAGGGGAGTAGTATGGGAAAGGAGGAAGCAAGAGGTGGAACCTGCGCTATGAAGTTCATCACCTTGACGTTGGTGCGCAGGCTCCCTATGATAGGGTCTAAGAAGAACTTTATTGTAATTAGTCGTAACTTATTTGTTTCGTTCAAGATATAACTAAAAATGAATTTGTTTGTCAATGATATTCTGTCTGAGAAGCCGGTGCTATACTATGACGAAGGTATACTTGCTTAGAGTTCTACAGGATGTTTGTTCCCTAGGAAGCTAAGCTACCATACTCCCGCAGTACTGTTGGAGATCTTAGCCCGGACTCTGGCAAATAGAAGTTAACTCTATTGCCATGGTGCCAACGACTACTTGTAATAAGAGATGTTATTTCTTATTATTTTATTTATCTCGTATTTTCTATATTTATTATTATTCCATAACTGCCGAATCTAGTAGTTAATTATTCTGTGGAACTGGCTGTCTCGAGTACACCCTCGAGCATGTAGCACAGCCCCGGCATAGCCCCGTTCCTATGACTCATGTATTTCCTATGACTCATGTATTTCCTATGACTCATGTATTTCCTATGACTCATGTATTTCCTATGACTCATGTATTTCCTATGACTCATGTAGCACTGCCCCACGGGAAGTGCCATATTCTATGTATTCTGAACTGTCAGATACGTTGTTGAACAAGTATAAAAGGAGCACGAATTCCCCTCTGGAATCTCCTCCTCAGACTACTCAGACAGATAACAACCGACTACAGATCAGTTAGTTAGCAAACAATCTAAGCAGAGATTACACCTATTAATTAACGTTCCTAACGGAACTCCCCACTTGACAACCACTACCCTTCTGAGGCAATCCCTCAGAAGAACCGGTATACACATACATCCATTCTAGCGGATATAGATTGTATAAACGGTACCGAATGACTACTGTCTAGTATCATTCATTATATTTTTTTTAACATCAAAAGTTAATCTCTACTACCTCTTACCTCATCCCAAGGCCTGATCAACCTTGGCGATATTCTTCTACACTTTTTAGTGTAACACATCTCGAATACAATAATGACATCATAAATTCAGCTAGCAACAACTAACGAAACATCAGACTCTCAATTGCAGTACACCTACAAGACTTAGAAGTAAGCTAAGTAAAGCTCTAATGGGCAGTGGTTCCTAATATAAAAGTATCCCACCCCCGTTCCTGACACTTTTCCTAATACCTTCAACAAAGAAACTTGCACTCCTGGCAATCCAAAATATCATACTGGAAATGAAAAACGTGGTACATAAATGAAAAACCAGCACCATAGGTCCTAGGAATAATCAGCGCAATAAGGAAACGATTCTTATCCCACGGCTCATGAACTGCCTCCTCCATACCAGACAACATCTTAATGAAAGTCTCAACACCCTCAACATCTACTTCAATATTATAATTAGAAAAAGAAACACTCTTGCTAGACTGACTCAGAAGTAGGAGACGAATCAGATCCGTAAAACGTATTCGGACTTTGCCAAGCTACCGTACTATCATCACCATCAACCTGAGACAACATTATCCTCAGTCGAGCAGATATCCAACAAATCTTCTTCAACGACACTGCTAGAACAATAAGGCACTAAAGCGGAAAAGTAACTTGAAGATCGAATCTATCGATCGAACCCAATAGGCTTGCGGAGCGAATAATCGATATTGAAGTGAACCTAAAACAAGAGTCAGCATCAGATAGAATGGCATCTGCAGCTGGAAAATGGACAAAAAGGTCAAGACGTTTGACTATGCTACCTGAAAGAAATTCAAGAATTAGTTAATGCACTCCCAAAAAGACTAGAGTCATTGATCCTGCAACGGAAGGAGTAATAGATCCAAGTTATAAGGAAAAAATAACGCTGAAATACATGTCTAATTATCTATCAGAGTATGAAATTTCGTTTGAAATGGTTCTTCCCTTTGCAACAAAACCATTTTTTGATGAATATATACCCCATATATATGAAATCTTAAAATATGCATAAATCCTTGGAGTAATACAGGAATATCATTCTGTAGATACTAGACTCTTAATAGAAGCAACAGTAAGATACTATCTATAGTAAACACCATATCCATTTAAAGAAAAGGATTTGGAATTAAGAGCATTTTTTAGAGAGAAACTAAAAAAACTAATAGTAGGACTTTTGAAACAGAAGCATTGGCTTATAGAAAATTGGGATAAATTAATGGCCTTTATGCTAAGTGGTACTTACCTGCAAGAAATTTCCACTTCAGCAGAAGATTGGTTTAAGCCAATCCCAGAATTACCTGAAACTTTTGCTTGAACTCCAATAAAGGATAAAGGCAAAGGTAAAGAGTCTACTCAAAGAATACTACGTCAGCACAAGAAGCAGGAAGCTCCAAAACTCCTCCACCTCCCCCAGACGAAACACAGGAACCAGACGACAATGAAGAAGATGAAGATAATAACAACAATAGTGGAGAAAATGAAAATACCGGGCAACAACAACAATTTGGAGCACAAGGCGGACCAGACGATAATGATCCAAGCGATAGCTCTGATTCAGATGATAGTATCTCATCAGTAGCTAGTATACCCAAACCCAAAAGGACTCAACGAGAAAAATCGGTAGAACATCAACAATGGGAATCTACCACTGGAATGATTTTGGCAAACAACCTCACTTCATCCAAGAAGATAAAAGGAATCAAAATTGATTCACCAGAAAAACTCAACGGTACTGACAAAAAATGGCGAGACTCACAATATTTTGACTCCTGGGCTATGGCAGTCCAACGCTGGTTGAAAATAAAAGGAATTGATTTAGAGAAAGACCGAGGCGTTAGAAATCCTAGGATTTTTACTTCAAGGAAGCGCGCTTATAACCTATAATCAATATCTAAGAAAAAAAGGGAAGAAGGTAAAATTCTTCAGCTTTATAATGGTACTCAGAAATTTTCTGATACTGTCTACCAGCAAAGATATTTTATAGAAGTAATGAGAAACTGCTATACCTTACAAGGATGGACGACATATAGGTATCAAACAATTCGCCAACTGACTTACCGAAATGCAGATTAAATTGATTGATACTAAAGGTAAACAATCAATATCAGAAGAAGTCAAAAGAAGAAAGTTTCTAAATCACCTACCGGCATATATGTCTGCAACATTAATTCCCTTAATCAAGGACGAATGGACATATGACTAACTCGTACATTAAGCAGAGTCATATGAAGCGTCAAAGAAAGAAATTGCCCTACTATACATACCAACTAGACCCTGCCGACAAAACCAAAAATCTACTAATCAAGACCAAAATCAACGAAAAGACCATAATCGACAAGGATCAAACCACGGCAATGGCAACAAACCCTCCTACAAAAACAATCATGACAAACAAAAGAATCTGATTGGGATACTATTACAAAAAAATTAGACAATAAGACAAGGATGCAACTGATAAGAGATAAGAAATGTCTATAGTATTGGATAGTGTGCGCTACGGGGCGAGTCGGTTCGAGTTTATGGCCTCGATAACTCGTTCGGTAATCGCCTCGCCTCGGTCGTCGCTAGTGGCAACTCGCCTCGCACCGACTTGCCGAGTATTCGGTGATCTACAGAATACTCGCCAAGCCCATACACTAACCTCCTTTATACTCGCGCACCTGCCTAGGCTAGTGAAGTCCCGTGTACAAACAATTACAAACAAACGCTAACAATAACAGCAAAACAGATGACAGTGACCGTGACAGTACAGGCAATCGGTGACAGGAGAAGCGATCGTGACAGTACAGACAATCTGTGACAGTAGAAGCGACCGTGACAGTACAGGCAATCCGTAACAGAAGCAGCGACCGTGACAGTACAGGCACTCGGTGATAGCAGATGCGATCCGTAACAGCACGGACGTGACAGCACAGGCAATCGGTTACAGGAGAAGCGACCGTGACAGTACAGGCAATCGGTGACAGTAGAAGTGACACGTGACAGTACACACAATCCGTGACAGTAGTAGCGACCGTAACAGTACAGGCAATCGGTGACAGGAGAAGCGACCGTGACAGTACAGGCACTCGGTGATAGTAGACGTGATCCGTAACAGTACGGACGTGACAGCACAGGCCATCGGTGACAGTAGAAGCGACCGTGACAGTACAGGCAATCGGTGACAGTAGAAGCGACCGTGACAGTACAGGCAATCGCTGACAGGAGAGGCGACCGTCACAGTACAGGCAATCGGTGATAGTAGACGCGATCCGTGACAGTACGGACGTGACAGCACAGGCAATCGGTGACAGGAGAAGCGACCGTGACAGTACAGGCAATCGGTGACAGTGGAAGCGATCCCCGACAGTACAGGCAATCCGTGACAGTAGAATCGATCCGTGACAGTAGAATCAATCCGTGACATTACAAGCAATTCGTAACAGCAGAAGTCTTTAACAGTGCTGGCTAGACAGAGCGAAGGAATAATAAATATAAAACAGAAGTCTTGGCGAGTATTCTGTAGATCACCGAGTAGGGGCGAGTCGAGTTGAGGCAGCGAAAAGCCGACTCGGCGAGTTGTCAACTGACGAAAACTCGTTCACCGAGTCGGTTCTTGGCGAGTCGGTTCGAGTTGAACTCGCCCCGTGGTGCACACTAGTATTGGAACCCCGGACATTCTTACAAGGATTGTAGGAAGTGACAGAATAAGGTACCCCTGCGAACTGCAGTACAAGACCTCGCCACAACGGCTACATTGAAAGTCAACAAGGATAAAATCAAGCAATGACCCCTGTTGACATAACCAATTGACTACAATAAAGTTTATGTTAGAGCAAACGACTAACCAGCTCTGGCATTAATAGATCTCCAAACCAAAGGAGGAGATTTAATTAACTCTGTATTTGTACACTTGTACGAAATACTGATAAAGAGTATTGAGAAAATAACTTTAAGTACAGCTGTGAAAGGATCCAAGGTAACAATTGATAAGACGTGTACAATTAAATTAGATTAGATAGGATATGTAGAAGAACATACCTTCTATGTAATATGCCTCAATAACTGGGATATGATTCTTGGGGAACCTACACTTATCAAGGTTCGTACCATAATCCCTGCAGGTCAGGAACCAGTTACTATCTAGCCTGAAAATATTGCTTGTTTTCCCTTGAAAATGTAGAAAAGTTCTAGAACCATCGAAAGTGGAATTAGAACTGCCTACTTAGAAGTAACATATGAGATAGTTATAGACTATAGTAAACCAGACGGTTGGGACACCATTAGCAAAGCAGAAAATACCGACATAGAAGCAGATATTATAATTGCAGTCTCATCTATGTAAAAGTAATTTAATCCAATAATAGAATTTCCTAAATTATTTCTAAAAGAAATTCCATAGGACTTACCGCCTCTCAAAAAAGTCAACCACCACATTAAACTAAAACCCGGAGTAATATGGATACCATGATAGAGACCATCAGGCTACCGATTTAGATAACGAATCTACGACAGAATGTTACAAACTCGACCTTATCAATCCCCGGCCCCTGTCGTATATCGGCAACCTGCATACTTGCTGGCATAAGCACACTAGCCAAGACCCGATTCCCTGGAACCGACGCTCGTCGATCATTCTCACACCCGATCCCTGTTCTAGACTAGTTCGGCTACTAACCATATCCCAGAAGTCCAAACTAAGTACTCACTTAACTAGAGAATTGACTAGAATAGTCTAGTCAGATATCCTCACTTCCCTTGAACCATGAGAGTCGTGTCAGTACTAGCACAACTCTCAAATAAGAAATCGATCCTCTCGCACTACCCTTATTCACTGTTTTCCTATACCCCTTCTCATTAGTGTTGAAGAATTTGCACTCTGGGAACCTTATTAGTGCACCTCTCGAGTATTGCTTGCACGTTCTTCCATTATGACTCGAATTAGGATACTTTGACAGTTGTACCAGCTAGTGGCACAACTCTCAAGAAGGAAACTGAATTGTCTATAAAAAGGGCTGATTTCTGCTATGTATTTCCTTCTTCATGCAACAACTTATTCTCCTCCTTATATCTAGAAATAATATCCCGTTCACTCCCTACTTGAGTGTAGTCCAGACTACTCTACTCCTCCGTTCCTTGTCGATTCAGGTTTTGCCTGAGTCTCCCGCTACCTCGATCATACACGTAATACCTCTACAAGTGCAATGCCTGTGTAACCGCTCACTAGAGTGCCGGATAAAATACTTCACCCGCATCGCAGGAGATTCTCCGAGACCGATTCGTAATACTTTGTTGCATGACTTATAGTCTCCACTACACACCATGGCATCTTCTGCTCAGACAGCTCTACCTTCCGAAGATGACGAATGGCAAACTCTAGCAGGTACCCTTCGGAATGCTCCTACTCCACCTCCCTTTGTTTTCTCTACTATACCTCCGGGGACCCCGACATCCGTTTATTCACCTATCCGTAAAGCCTTTGGAGCTAGAATACGCTCCGGTCGTTGAATACCGACTATCTTCAATATTCCTATAACCAACACCTCAACAATGGCAGAATGCTATTGGGCCTACTACAATAGGGGATACGAGTATGGAGTAACCGCCCCTAGCTTGACTCTACAGATGGCCACTCCAATGCAATCCTCTTCTTATGCTCCCAAGCTCCATGAACCAGAGAACTTTGATGGTACCAGGTCTAAGTTCACCAGATTTATGACTAAGCTAGCACTAGTCTTTTCCTCTGATCCTATATGCTACACTAACGATGCAGCAAAAATCACCTACACAGCCTCCTACTTGACAGGCTCTGCTACAGACTAGTTCGAACTACACCTCGACCAGACCTGAGGAACTATCGACTTCGACACCTATAACGAATTTACAATAGCATTGAAAAATGCCTATGATGATCCAGATGCAAAAGCTACAGTAGAGTGAAAGCTCCTTGCTCTTAAGCAAAGAGGCAAAGACTGCTCCGCTTACCATGCCGAATTTGCCACTTATACTGCAATTCTCAACCTAGACTACCGAACGAAAATTTCATTCTTCACTAATGGAGCTAATCATAGCCTCAGGACAGCTCTCTCTTACCAAGCCTCTCCTCCTGAAGATTTTGATGAATTCGTCCGACTTTGTATTAAGTTGGATAACCATGCCAAACTGCTCCAATCACGAAACTCTCCTAAGACCACAGGATCCGGACAACAATCCTTTGCACCAAAACCGGCCCTTTTAACCTCTACTGAAACTGCTCCTGGACCTATGGACCTTTCCATTTCTCACAAATGTGGCCCCCTTATGGAAGAAATCTGCAAATACCAACGAGATAACAAACTCTGCATGTATTGCGGAAGACTGGGTCATTGGGCTACCGATTACCCTATCTCCGCAAAAAGTAAGAAGCTAGCCACTGCTAGTACTACTCCTCCATCGGATATTGCAACTTCCAGCCCCCAGGCCCTTTTTGAGGTGCTAAAAAACTAGTGCCCTCTTCGAATAACGATGGCAGTTTGAAGAGCGCCAAGATGCTTCCTGGTGCCATCTCTCCTGATCTTGTTTCTTTTGTTAGTCCGAATTCATTTTCTGCTCTAGAAGAGGTTCATCTCCAAGGAACCAGTTATATTCTACCTATTGTTTCTCATAAGACTCGTCGATGACTTGCTCGACGATGCCACCTTGCTTCTGCTTTAATCGTTTCCACAATTTCTGTTACTCATGACTTAAGATCTGAGGATCCACTTATCTTGCCTTGCCTAGTTAATGAAAACCATTCAGCTACTTGCATAATAGACTCGGAAGTAAGCTCCCAGTTTATCGACCTTAACTTTGGCTTGAATATGAACTTGCCTTTGAACTTAAAGCTGAAACCTAAGGATCTTGTATTTGCTGATAGTAAACGCTCCCTAGTGGGGCAAATCACCCACACCTGCACTCTAAAACTCATGATCGACCAGCATCTGGAGGTTCTGACCTTTCACGTGACTAAACTAGCCAGTTAAAACCTGATCGTTGGGAAACTATAGCTCCGGCTTCACAATTCCTCAATCGATTGGACTTGCAATACCATCGCCTTTATCTCAGGGTATTGCCATGCTCATTACCTACCTACTCGAATACTGACCTACCGAGAACCTCCTAGAAACACTCTGAACCCCCTCCGAATCTCGGTTATCTCCCGAGGTGCCTTTCGAGTAGCTATCAAAGATCTAGAGTCTCAGTTATGCATTGCTGTAATTTACGCATCTCTAAAAGACGACGATGATAATGACCCAGAACTAGCTACTAAACTTGTCCCCCCCGAATACCATGACTATCTAAATCTTTTCTCTGAAAAAGAAGCTCGAATTTTACCCCCTCACCGATATGTCGACCATACAATTCTACTTCAAGAAGGAGCCAAACCTCCATTTGGACAAATGTATTCTATATCAGATACCGAATTAAAGGAGGTTAGTCAATAGATTAATGAGAATCTCTACAAATCCTTTATCCGAGCCAGTTCTTCTTCTGCAGCGTCTCCTATCCTCTTTGTCAAGAAAAAAGATGGTTCCCTCCGTCTTTGTGTTGATTACCGGGCCCTCAACGATATTATAATCAAGGACCGAAACCCCCTACCACGAATTGAAGAAACCTTTCACCAAATTTGTGGCTATAAATACTTCACCCGTCTCGACCTCCAAGCCTGCTTCAACCAGATCCGGATCAGGGAAGGTGACGAATAGAAGACCGCTTTCAGAACCCACTACGGACTCTTTAAATTTCTCGTTATACCTTTTGGATTAACTAATGCCCCAGCTATAGCCCAAAGGTTTATGAACAATATACTCCGAGAATACCTTGATGTCTTTTGTATTTGCTATATAGACGATATTCTGATCTACTCAAAATCCTTGAAAGAGCACAAGGAACAGGTACGGAAAGTTCTACAAAAGCTGAAAGAGGCTGGACTATTTATCAAACTAGAGAAATGTGAATTCTCCGTCAATGAAACCATATTCCTTAGTTTTATTATCTTCGAACAAGGCCTAGAAATGGACCCCAAGAAAGTTAATGCTGTTTTCAACTGGGAAACCCCAAAATCAGTGAAGGATATTCAGTGTTTCCTCGGATTCACCAACTTCTACTGGCGCTTCATCAACAAATACTCGTACCTCTGCCAACCCCTCTTTAACCTGCTCCGAAAGGATATCCCCTATGCTTGGGACGCTGCATGTGAGGAGGTTTTCAGCCTTCTCAAAAAGGCCTTTACCTCTGCTCCCGTCCTCTAACATTTTGACCCCGACCTTGAAACCCTCATAGAAACTGATGCTTCAGACTACGTCACTTCCGGGATACTCTCCCAGAAGCACCTAGAAAACGAGAAACTCGTACTTTACTCTATTGCCTTTATCTCTGAAAAAATGTCCCCCACTGAATGTAACTATGGAATTGGAGATAAAGAACTCCTTGCAATTATTTTGGCCCTTGAGAAATGGCATATCTACCTTCACCAACTCCCATGCCCCTTCACCATCATTACTGACCACCATAATCTACAAATATTCACCTCCAAAGCTCTCCTTTCATAGCAACAAGCACGATGGGCACAAAAATTAGCCCAATATGACTTTAAGATTATCTTCCGGCCCGGTAGCTAGAACATAAAAGCCGATGCACTAACAAAATAATCTAGAGATCTCCCTGAAGAGGGGGATAAACACGGTCACCCAATGCAAGCCCTTATACCCCCTGAAAAATTCTCCCTTTCTGCAGCCTCAGTTGCAAATAATGAGGATATTCTCGCTACCCTGAAATCTAACAAACTCACTAAAGAAATTATTTTTGCTCTTGAAATAAAGGTCAAGAAATACTCCATGGTCCCTTTATCTAAGTGCAAGATCTCCGATGGACTTATCCTTATCAATGATCTTGTCTATGTTCTCAACTCACCAGATATTCATCTCCGAATCCTTCGCAACTGTTACAATCACCCCACTGCTGGATATTCTGGTCTCGCGGCAACCTATGAGCTTGTTTCATGGGACTACTGGTAGCCAAAAATATGCTAAACTATTACTTAATACATCTGAAACTATGATATATGTGCCCAGATTAAGCCTGCTCGCCATGCCTCTTACAGCCTCCTGAAACCCTTGTAAGTTCTCTTTCGGAAATGGTCATCCATTTCCCTTGACCTTGTCATAGGACTCACTATCTCTAAAGGATTTGATACCTTACTCGTAGTAGTTGATCGACTTTCTAAGATGGCTTACTATATTCCTACTATAACTGATGTCACTTTCAAACAGATTGCCAAGCTCATCTTTGACAATATCTTCTGACTTCATAGAATTCCTCATTTAATCATCTCTGACCGTGGTATCCAATTTGTCTCCAAATTCATTCGTTCCCTCATATCGCTTATTAGTATTCAGTAAAAGGTTTCTACTACCTTCTACCCCCAAACTGATGGCCAATCTGAGAGAATCAATGCAATTGTAGAACAATATTTACGAGCCTACTATAATTACTAATAAGATAACTGGTCTGAACTAATCACCATGGCCGAATTCTCGTACAATAATACCCTGTCTACCACCCTTGGCATCACGCTCTTTCAAGCTATGTATGGCAAGAACCCTCACTATCAGATTAACCCGAACCCTGCAGTAAAACTCCCAGTACCCGCTGTCATTAAGGAATATGCAGACCGTCTTGCAGAACTCGATGCTCATCTCAGATCCGAAATAATCTGGACCTAGGCAACCTACTCAAAACAAGCTAATAAGTCTCGCATTCCCCCACCTAAGCTGGACATCGGCGATGAAGTATAGCTCCTCCACTGGCATGTTAAGACAACACGCCCCTCGACTAAGTTAAATTTCAAGAAACTCGGTAAGTTTCGAATTATCCAGAAGATCTCGTCTCATGCTTATAAGCTTGATCTCCCTGCCTCGATGAAAATCCACCCTATTTTTTACATCTCGCTCCTTGAACCCACCTCCACGGACCCCCTGTCTGGCCAAACTCAGCCACCCCCACCCCCTGTTATCATCGAAGACGAACCCGAATAGGAAGTCGACGAAATAGTTGACTTATACTTCCAAGGTCGATCCCTTGAATATCTCGCCCGATGGGTAGGTTATGACGAACTTACCTAGGAACCCGCTGCCTTGTTTTTGAATGCACCTAGTGCTGTGAAAAAGTTCTACGTTTCATACCCCTCAAAACCTCAACCTCGAACTCTACCAAAATAAGTAGAACCAAATACCTCGACCATGACTCACAGGAGCTCGTCCTCAGAGAGGGGGCTACTGTTACAAACCCGACCTTGTTAATCCCTGGCCTCTGTCACATATCGGCAACCTACATACTTGCTGGTATAAGCACACTAGCCAAGACCCGATTCCTTGGAACCGACGCTTGTCAATCATTCTCACACTCGATCCCTATTCTGGACTAGTTCGGCTACCAACCGCATCCCGGAAGTCTAAACTAAGTACTCGCTTAACTAGGGAATCGACTAGAATAGTCTAGTTGGATATCCTCACTTCCCTTGAACTGCGAGAGTTGTGCCAGTACTGGCACAACTCTCAAATAAAAAATCGATCCTCTCGCACTACCCTTATTCATTGTTTTTCTATGTCTCTTCTCATTAGTGTTGAAAAATTTGCACTCCGGGAACCTTATTAGTGTACCTCTCGAGTATTGCTTGCGTGTCCTTCCATTATGACTCAAATTAGGATACTTTGACAGTCGTGCCAGCCAGTAGCACGACTCTCAAGAAGGAAACCGAATTGTCTATAAAAAGGGCTAATTTCTGCTATGTATTTCCTTCTTTACGCAACAACTTGTTCTCCTCCTTATACCTAGAAATAATATCTCGTTTACCCTCTACTTGAGTATAGTCCAGACTACCCCGCTCCTCTATTCCTTGTTGACTCAGGTTTCACCCGAGTCTCCCGCTACCTTAATCATATATGTAATACCTTTATGAGTGTGACACCTGTATAACCGCTTACTAGAGTACCGGATAAAACACTTCACCCACGTCGCAGGAGATTCTCCGAGACCGATTCGTAATACAGAATTACCAGAGATGAGAAGACAGGACGAATTTACTGAGCAGAAAATGATACTAATACAGTCACCATATTCACAATTCCTAAAAGAGACAAACCGGAAGAAGTCAGATTCGTCAATGATTGTCGAGACCGCAATCTCATAGTCGAACTCGACCATACACCACTACCTAATATTAATAAATTAATTGAACTAGTAGCAGCAAATCCCGTTTGGTTAAAGTTAGATCTAGTGGATGGATACCATAATATCAGAATTGATCCAGAATCAAAGCAACACTCTATGTTTTTGATGTACTTAGGATATTATAGAAGTAGAGTCATGCAATAAGGAGACTATAACGCACCAGCTACTATGGTCCGAGCAATGCATGAAGTATTTAAGGATAGGCTCTATAAAGATTTAATAATCTATATTAATAATATTATTATCTTTACTGAGACCTATAAACAGCATATTGTTATTCTCATGATAGTACTATAATACTTACAAGATGAAGGATTCTTTCTGAAAATAAGCAAATGTCAATTCTTTACAGACAGATTAGAAATCTTAGGTCACGTTTTGGCTTCAGATAGACTACATGTTGATCCTATAAAGAGAACAATAATATTAACATTTCCTACTCCTAAGAGGAAAAAAGACTTCTGAGGCTTTCTTAGAATTATTAATTATCTTAGTCATTTTATTCCTGGCTTAGCATCTTACGCAAGCACACTATCGGAATTACAAGGAGAGACTAAGAAATGGGAATGGACAGACACATATAACACAGCATTTGAAAAATTGAAAGAACTCGTGAATTCTCCTCATATTTTAAAACCCTAGAATAATATATCTACTGAACCCAAATATTTAATTTGTGACACCAGTGATATAGATCTAGGATCTTGGATTGGTCAAGGTCCCCTTACTCATGTTAAACCATTGTGCTTCCACTCTAGAAAATTTAATCCAGCTCAATTAAACTATCCAACCTTCTAAAAGGAATTATTGGTAATCATTGACTTATTAAAATTTTTTGAAGTGCAACTCAGAGGTCACAAGTTCACTATCTTTACAAATCACAAACCATTGGTTACCTTTCACACTCAGAAGCCTGCAAGCTAGAAACTCAGGCAATGGCAGGAAGTCCTTATGGAATTTAATTGTGAAATTCAGCATATAGTAGGAAAAGAGAACTTTATAGTGGATGCTTTATCAAGAAAGTATAAATACCCCAATGTTTTCACTACTAAGGATGATTATATTCCTACTAACATCAACCCTCCTCCTCATCTCTACACCAATGCCTTAATGTTACGAATCGTTCTCAGAGAATCACTTACAATACAGGTAAAGTGTTTTATCCGGCACTCTAGTGAGCAGTTACACAAGCGTCGTACTCGTAGGGGTATTACATATGTGATCGAGGTAGCGGGAGACTCGGGCGAAACCTGAGTCGACAAGGAACGGAGGAGCGGGGTAGTCTGGACTATACTCAAGTAGGGGGTGAATGGGATATTATTTCTAGGTATAAGAAAGAGAATAAGTTGTTGCGTGAAGAAGGAAATACATAGTAGAAATCAGCTCTTTTTATAGACAATTTGGTTTCCTTCTTGAGAGTCATGCCACTGGTTAGCACGACTATCAAAGTATCTCAATTCAAGTCATAACGGAAGGATGTATAAGCAATACTCGAGAGACACACTAATAAGGTTCCCGAAGTGCAAATTCTTTAATACTAATGAGAAAGAGCATAGGAAAACAGTGAATAAGGGTAGTGCAAGAGGATCGATTTCTTATTTGAGAGTTGTACCAGTACTGGCATAACTCTTACAGTTCAAAGGAAGTGAGGGTATCTAACTAGACTATTCTAGTTGATTCCCTAGTTAAGCAAGTACTTAATTTGGACTTCCGGGATGCGGTCGGTAGCCGAACTAGTCCAGAACAGAGATCGGATGCGAGAATGATCGACGAGCGTCAGTTCCAGGGAATCAGGTCTTAGCTAGTGTACTTATGCCGGTAAGTATGCAGGTTACCAATATATAACAGGGGTCGAGGATTGATAAAGTCAGGTTTGTAACAGTAGCCCCCTCTCTGAGGACGAGCTCTTGCGAGTCATGGTCGAGGTATTTGGTTCTACTTATTTTAGTAGATTTCGAGCTCGGGGTTTTGAGGGGTACAAAGCGTAGAACCTTTTCACAGCGCTAGGTGCATTCAAAAATAAGGCAGTGGGTTCTCAAGTAAGTTCGTCATAACCTACCCATCAGGCGAGATATTCAAGGGATCAACCTTGGAAGTGCGAGTCGACTATTTCATCGACTTCCCACTCGAGTTCATCTTTGATGATAACAGGGGGTGGGGGTGGCTAAGTTTGGTCAGGCAGGGGGTCTGTGGAGGTGGGTTCAAGGAGCGAGACATGGAAAACAGGGTGGATTTTCATCGAGGCAAGGAGATCAAGCTTATAAGGATGAGATAAGATCTTCTGGATAATTTGAAACTTACCGAGTTTCTTAAAATCCAACTTAGTCGAGGGGCATGTTGTCTTGATATACCGGCGGAGGAGCCATACTTCATCGCCGATGTCCAGCTTAGGTGAGGGAATGCGAGACTTATTAGCTTGTTCTGAGTAGGTTTCCTGGGCCCAGATCATTTCGGATCTGAGATGAGCATTGAGTTCTGCAAGATGGTCTGCATATTCCTTAATAACGGCGGGTGCTGAGAGTTTTACTACAGGGTTCGGGTTGATCTGATAGCGAGGGTTCTCGCCATACATAGCTTGAAAGGGCGTGATACCAAGGGTAGTAGACAGGGTGTTGTTATATGAGAATTTGGCCATGGTAATTAGTTCAGACCAGTTATCTTATTGGTAATTACAGTAGACTCGTAAATATTATTCTACAATTGCATTGATTCTCTCAGTTTGGCTATCAGTTTGGGGGTGGAAGGTGGTAGAAACCTTTTGCTGAATACCAATAAGCGATATGAGGGAACGAATGAATTCGGAGACAAATTGGGTACCACGGTCAGAGACGATTGAATCAGAAATTCCATGAAGTCGGAAGATATTGTCAAAGAAGAGCTTGGCAATCTGTTTGGAAGTAACATCAGTTGGAGTAAGAATATAGTGAACCATCTTGGAAAGTTAATCAACTACTACGAGTAAGGTATCAAATCCTTTAGAGATAGGAAGTCCTGTGACAAGGTCAAGGGAAACGGATAACCATTTCCGAAAGGAGACTTGTAGGGGTTTCAGGAGGCTGTAAGGGGCATGGCGAGTAGGCTTAATTTGGGCACATGTATTACAGTTTCGGATGTATTGAGCAATAGTTTGGTGTATTTTTAGCCATCAATAGTCCCATAAAACAAGCTCATAAGTTGCCACGAGACCAGGATGTCTAGCAGCGGGGTGATCATGACAGTTGTGAAGGATTCAGAGATGAATATCTGGTAAATTAGGAATATAGACAAGATGGTTGACGAGAATAAGTCCATCAGAGATCTTGCACTTAGATAAAGGGACCACAGAGTGTTTCTTAACCTTTATCTTAAGAGCAAGAATAATTTTTTTAGTGAGTTTGTTAGATTTTAGGGCAGCGAGAATATGCTCATTATTTGCAACCGAGGCTGTAGAAAGGGAGAATTTTTCAGGGGGTATAAGGGCTTGCATTAGGTGACTACGTTCATCCCCCTCTTCAGGGAGATATCCAGATCGTCTTATTAGTATATCGGTTTTTGTGTTCTGGCTACCGAGCCAGAAGATAATCTTAAAGTCATATTGGGCTAATTCTTGTGCCCATCGTACTTGTCACCATAAAAGGAGAGCTTTGAAGGTAAATGTTTGTAGATTGTGGTAGTCGGTAATGATAGTGAAGAGGCGTGGGAGTTGGTGAAGGTAGATATGCCATTTCTCAAGGGCCAAGATAATTGCGAGGAGTTCTTTATCTCCAATTCCATAGTTATATTCAGCGGGGGACATTTTTTTAGAGATAAAGGCAATAGGGTGAAGTACGAGTTTCTCATTTTCTAAGTGCTTCTGGAAGAGTATCCTAGAAGTAACGTAGTCCGAAGCATTGGTTTCTACGAGAGTTTCAAGGTCGTGGTCAAAATGTCAAAAGACGGAGGCAGAGGTAAAGGCCTTTTTGAGAAGGCTGAAAACTTCCTCGCATGCAACATCCCAAGTATAAGGGATATCCTTTCGGAGTAGGTTAAAGAGAGGTTGGCAGAGGTGTGAGTATTTGTTGATGAAGTGCTAGTAAAAGTTAGTGAATCCGAGGAAATACTGAATGTCCTTCATTGATTTCAGGGTTTCCTAGTTAAGAACAGTGTTGACTTTCTCAGGATCCATTTCTAGGCCTTGTTCGGAGATAATAAAACCAAGGAATGTGGTTTTATTGACGGAGAATTCACATTTCTCTGGTTTGATGAATAGTCCAGCCTCTTTCAGCTTTTGTAGAACTTTCCGTACCTGTTCCTTATACTCTTTCAAGGATTTTGAGTAGATCAGGATATCGTCTATATAGCAAATACAAAAGACATTAAGGTATTCTTGGAATATGTCGTTCATAAACCTTTGGGCCATAGCTGGGGCATTAGTTAATCCGAAAGGCATAACAAGGAATTCAAAGAGTCCATAGCAGGTTCTGAAAGTAGTCTTCCATTTGTTACCTTCTCTGATCCAGATCTAGTTGAAGCAAACTTGGAGGTCGAGACGAGTGAAGTATTTGCAGCCACGAATTTGGTAAAGGGTTTCTTCAATTCGTAGTAGGAGATTTCGGTCCTTGATTGTAATATCGTTGAGGGCCCAGTAATTGACACAAAGATGGAGAGAACCATCTTTTTTGTTGACAAAGAGGATAGAAGATGCTGCAGAAAAAGAACTGGCTAACATAAAGGATTTGGAGAGATTCTCATTAATCCATTCCCTAACCTCCTTTAATTCGGTATCTGACATAGAATATATTTATCTAAATGGAGGTTTGGCTCCTTCTTGAAGTGGAATTGCATGGTTGACATATCGGTGAGGGGGTAAAATTCGAGCTTCTTTTTCAGAGAAAAAGTTCAGATAGTCATGGTATTTGAGGGGGACAAGTTTGGTAGCTAGTTCTAGATTATCATCATCGTCGTCTTCTAAAGATGCGTAAATTGCAGTAATGCATAACCGAGACTCTAAGTCTTTGATAGCTACTCGAAAGGTAGTTCGGGAGATAACTGAGATTCGGAGGGGGTTCAGGGTGTTTCTAGGAGGTTCTCAGTGGGTCAGTGTTCAAGTAGGCAGGCAATGAGTATGGCAATACCCTGAGGTAAAGGCGATGGTATTGCAAGTCCAGTCGATTAAGGGATTGTAAAGTCGAAGCCATGGTTTCCCAACAATTAGGTTTTAACTGGCTAGTTTAGTGACGTAAAAGGTTAGAACCTCTAGATGCTGGTCGATCATGAGTTTTAGAGTGCAGGTATGGGTAATTTACTCTACTAGGGAGCATTTACCATCAGCAAGTACAAGATCCTCAGGTTTCGGCTTCAAGTTCAAAGGCAAGTTCATGTTCAAGGTAAAGTCAAGGTTGATAAACTGGGAGCTTACTCTCGAGTCTACCATGCAAGTGGCTGAATAGTTTTTATTAACCAGGCAAGGCAAGATAAGTGAATCCTCGGATCCCAAGTCATGAGTAATAGAAATTGTAGAAATGATTAAAGTAGAAGCAAGGCGGCATCGTCGAGCAAGTCAGCGACGAGTCTTACGAGAAACAATAGGTAGAACATAACTGGTTCCTTGGAGATGAACCTCTTCTAGAGCAGAAAATGAATTCGGACTAACAAAAGAAACAAGATCAGGAGAGATAGTACCAGGAAGCATCCTGGCGCTCTTCGAACTATCATCATTATTCGAAGAGGGCACTAGTTTTTTGGCACCTCAAAAAGGGCCTGGGGGCCGGAAGTTATAATATCCAGTGGAGAAGTAGTACTAGTAGTGGCTAGCTTCTTGTTTTTTGCGGAGATAGAGCAATCGGTGACCCAATAACCCGGTCCTCTATAATACATACAGAGTGTATTATTTCGTCAGTATTTGCGGATTTCTTCCATAAGGAGGCCACGTTTGCGAGAAATGGAAAGGTCCATAGGTCTAGGAGCAGTTCTAGTGGAGGTTGAAGGGGCTGGTTTTAGTGCAGAGGATTGTTGTCCGGATCCTATGGTCTTGGGAGAGTCTCATGATTGGAGCAGTTTAGCATGGTTATCTAACTTAATACAAAGTCGGATGAATTCATCAAAATCTTCAGGAGGAGAGGCTTAGTAAGAGAGAGCTGTCCTGAGGCTGTGATTAGCTCCGTTAGTGAAGAATGAAATTTTCGTTTGGTGGTCTAGGTTGAGAATTGCAGTATAAGTGGCAAATTTGGCATGGTAAGCAGAGCAGTCTTTGCCTCCTTGCTTAAGAGCAAGGAGCTTTCACTCTACTGTAGCTTTTGCATCTAGATCGTTATAGGTATTTTTCAATGCTGTTGCAAATTCGTTATAGGTGTCGAAGTCAATAGTTCCTCGAGTCCGGTCGAGGTGTTGTTTGAACCAATCTGTAGCAGAGCCTGTCAAGTAGGAGGCTGCATAGGTGATTTTTGCTCCATCGTTAGCATAGCGTATAGGGTTGGAAGAAAAGACTAGCGCTAGCTTGGTCATGAATCTGGTGAACTTAGATCTGGTACTATCAAAGTTCTCTGGTTCATAGAGCTTGGGAGCATAAGAAGAGGATTGCGTTGGAGTGGCCATCTGTGGAGTCAAGCTAGGGGCGGTTACTCCATACTCGTATCTCCTATTATAGTAGGCCCAACAGCATTCTACCATTGTTGAGGTATTGGTTATGGGAATATTGAAGATAGTCAGTATTCTATAACTGGAGTGTATTCCAGCTTCAAAGGCTTCATGGATAGGTGAATAAAGGGATGTCAGGGTCTCTGGAGGTATAGTAGGGAAAACAGAGGGAGGTGGAGGAGGGGCATTCCGAAAGGTACCTGCTAGAGTTCACTATTCGTCATCTTCGGAAGGTAGAGCTGTCTAAGTGGAAGATACTATAGTATATAGTGGAGACTATAGGTCATGCAACAAAGTATTACGAATCGTTCTCGAAGAATTACCTGCGATACAGGTGAAGTGTTTTATCTAGCACTCTAATGAGCAGTTACATAGGCATCGCACTCGTAGGGGTATTACGTGTGTGATTGAGGTAGCGGGAGACTCGGGCGAAACCTGAGTCGACAAGGAATAGAGGAGTGAGGTAGTCTGGACTACATTCAAGTAGAGGGTGAATGGGATATTATTTCTAGATACAAGGAGGAGAACAAATTGTTGCATGAAGAAGGAAATATATAGCAGAAATCAGCCCTTTTTATAGACAATTCGGTTTCCTTCTTGAGAGTCATGTCACTGGCTGGCACGACTGTCAAAGTATCCCAATTCGAGTCATAACGGAAGGACGCGCAAGTAATACTCGAGAGGCATACTAATAAGGTTCCCAAAGTATAAATTCTTCAACACTAATGAGAAAGGGCGTAGGAAAATAGTAAATAAAGGTAGTATAAGAGGATCGATTTCTTATTTGAGAGTTATGCCAGTACTGGCACGACTCTCGCAGTTCAAGGGAAGTAAAGGTATCCAACTAGACTATTCTAGTCGATTCCCTAGTTAAGCAAGTACTTAGTTTGGACTTCCAGAATGCAGTCGGTAGCCGAACTAGTCTAGAACAGGAATCAGGTACGAGAATGATCGACGAGCATCGGTTCCAGGGAATTGGGTCTTGGCTAGTATGCTTATGCCGGCAAGTATGCAGGTTACTGATATGCAATAGGGGCCAGGGATTAACAAGGTCGGGTTTGTAACACTTAACTTCTTCTCCACACTCCTAAACCTTATCTCCCATAAGGGTTTCTCGTGTAGCTATCAACTTCCAACATGTCAATTACGACTTCAATAAGTGTAATAGACAAGCTGCGGAACTCGGACACCATGTTTCTTATCCCTACTATAAAGAAGAAGTAGAAGATGACTATGAGTACGAAGTACTCAGCTATAAGTCAGACACCTCTGATAAAGAATCTCTTACCTCCATCAATACTGAACTATTTAATAGGTACTAACCTAATAATAGCGAGGTACTTAAGGAAGAGCCATCTCAACAAGCAGTAACTAAGAATGAAGAAAAGGATCCCTTGACTTCTCTATCAACATCAACTCCCATTGATATCACCCTCATCCATGCTAACTACCAACAACATAAGTGTATGCATTGGTCTGCGTGCCAAGATTTCTATTGTCCTATACACAGCAGCTCTCACATGATACGCAATTATATATTTGCAGTTGAGATCTGTGCAATCTGCAACACTTTGGGACATAACAGCCTCAACTATACCCTTACCGATCCAGTTCTTTAGAAGGAGAAGGAATTCCTTAAGAAACGTTTAGACAACCTCAATGCAGTCTAAGATTCTTACAAGGAAATAGCCGAATCTGTTTCTGCTCCTCCTCCCACCAACTCTCGTGAAGAAGCACTCAGCAACTACATAAGAAATCTGCTGCAATGCACTAATCACACCTCAGCAACTATGGAACCCTGCACTAATTCCTTTTGGAAGTAACAACAACAATGTCTTCCAAACCGCCGCAGTTACTACTTGTTCCCAGAAACAAGTAGCAGTCGATGAAACTTTACTATCATTCCTGAATCATCCCATCCTCCAGATACTTTGCGATTTCTGCAAACGACTAGCACACAACGCTGCCAACCTGTGAAAAGAAGAAAACTTACCATTGTCGATTTCAACTAACGAATCGAATCAACTCTCGACAGGCTTATCAATGATAAACATATTACTAATAGTTGGGAAGACAACAGGATTTCTTTACACTCAATGGTTAGATCTCGGAGATGGAATGAAAGAAGTATACCAAGCGTGTATGAAGGTATGCCCTATCTGGAAGGATTACTATGATACCTCGGAACAACGCAAGGATCATAGGATCAGAGATGGATTTTTGTATGTCAGGAACATACACGGACAATGGAGATTGGTCTTGCCCAGCACGTTCAATGTTGAAGGTAAGAACTATCTCGAGCTAGTAATCAATGAAGCACATGAAGCAACAGCTCATGGCGGAATTGAGAAAACCATGAAATATCTTACTGACCGATACCAATACCAGTCCTTCTCTGAGTCGGTCAAGGAGTACATCAGAAGTTGCGATACTTGTCAACGGACAAAGTATTCCAACAAACCACCTCTCGGAATTGTCACTCCTTTACATGTACCAGAAAGACCGTGGTCGGATATTTCGATGGATTTCCTTAAGTTAGCTCCTGTCTTCATCAAATGTTCTCTTTTGTATCCGAACATTCCTGCTGATGAAGAACATATTGTTTGTATTTCACGCCTTTGGACGATTGTCGATAGACAATCAGGATTTAAGTTTCTTATCCTATTCCTGACAATTTCACAGCGGAACAATGTACCGCTTCTTTTGATATTCATGTAGTCCCGATTATGGGATATCCCTTATGTATTGTTTTTGATCGCGACACTCTTTTATGTCATTACACTTCCAGGATTGGGCTAGGAAGAATGGAATCAAATTGGAACCGTCTACTGCGTATCACCCTCGTACAGACGGACAATCTGAGATCGTGAATAAAGAAATCTTGCAAGTAGCAAGAGCGTGTAAAGTCGAAGGATCTGACTGGCTACAAAAATTACCTGAGATTCAGTTGAAGCTGAACTCTAGATATAATAGTGCCAGAAAAAGTAGTCCCTTCACAACTTTACTAGGAATTAGCGCACACCAAGGAGCCTCCCTGCTACCCTGTCCTATCAACGCATTTGCACCGGCAAATGAACGTCACAGCAACACTTCACAAGCACTCTATGACGCCAAGAAAACACAAGCGACACAAGCCAACAAACGTCATAAGACAGTTAAGTTCTCAGTTGGACAACAGGTCATGTTATCCTCGGAAAACATAAACGTACCAAACGTTTCACCCAAGTTAAAACCTCGATGGCTAGGCCCTTTCTCGATCATATCTGCTAATCATGCTCGAAATAATTATAGTCTGGACTTATCCCCTCAACCTGACCTCAATCTCATATATGATACCTTTCATATTTCAAAACTCAAACCATATTATCAAAACGATCATACTCAGTTCCCTAACAGACGATCTCTGGAACCGGGACCAATTAAAGATGATCGATATGAAGTTGAAAAGGTATTAGAATTCAGAACGGCACCACGATCTGGTGAACGTCAATACAAGGTCAGATGGTTAGGATATACTCCAGAACATGATTCCTGGGTAAACGCCAAAGATATTACTACTGAAATCCTTCAGGATTTCTGGGTTAGAGGAAGTCTAGAAGACACCTTCAAGAGACGACGTACCAAAAGAGGAAAACAAGGACCTCGGACAAGAGATGAAACTCGAGCTCTTATTCAGCAAGAACGAGATCGTGTTATGAACGAATCCCCCAACGACAAATATATCAACACCAACGTACTTCAACTATCCCTCAAGATAGGACGCGTGGAAGCAAGGATTGCAGAACAGAATTACTAATATAGTAAAATCCGTTCAAAGTGGGGAAGTGTAATAAGAGATGTTATTTCTTATTATTTTATTTATCTCGTATTTTCTATATTATTATTATTCCATAACTGCCGAATCTGGTAGTTAGTTATTCAGTGGAACTGGCCGGCTCATGTACACCGTCGAGGATGTAGCACAGCCCTGGCATAGCCCCGTTCCTATGACTCATGTATTTCCTATGACTCATGTATTTCCTATGACTCATATTTCCTATGACTCATATTTCCTATGACTCAGTATTTCCTATGACTCATGTAGCACTGCCCCAGCGGCAAGTGCCGTATTCTATGTATTCTGAACTGTCAGAAACGTTGTTGAACAAGTATAAAAGGAGCACGAATTCCCCTCTGGAATCTCCTCCTCAGACTACTCAGACAGACAACAACCGACTACAGATCAGTTAGTTAGCAAACAATCTAAGCGGAGATTACACCTGTTAATTAACGTTCCTAACGGAACTCCCCACTTGACAACCACTACCCTTCTGAGGCAATCCCTCAGAAGAACCGGTATACACATACATCCGTTCTAGCGGATATAGATTGTATAAACGGTACCGAATGACTACTGTCTAGTATCATTCATTACACTACTGTCATGTTCATTTTCTTTTCAATAATAGAGCTGATCTTCCGTTAGTCCGGTTGGCACATCACCCTCCGATGAGTCTGGTAGGCATAAGCCGCTCGTAGAGCTTGACTAAGTGCTCATAGAAACCTCGTTGAGAGTAGTCTAACTGGTGCCCGCCAGACTTCAACGGCTTGCGCACCAGACTACTAATCTTCCTACGGAGAGATCATACAACCAGACTAACTACTAATGTAGTAGCATCCTATCGACGAGGACTTCATTAGTGGGGCTGTTGTGCCAACCAGACTAGACGAGGACTCCATGTTCTGATTGGCAAGGAGCCACCTCTCTACCATTTTCTATAAAGTCATATTGGATATCAGATTAATATATTTATAGAGTCTATAGTAGATAAGCGAATGCAATATATCGACAATAATAATCCCTCACCTTTCTTTATTGACTATCCTGTGGAGTCCACGACATTACCTTCACTTTTTTATTCCGGAGACTCGGGAACTTACTCTGGTTAGCACAAGCCGCTCGTAGAGCCCAGAGACTTCGTGGCCGCGCTGATCATATCAAGGCATATTGTATTCTCGACAATAGACAAAAGATAGTCCAGTTAGGCAACCTTTCCAAGGGGTAGTGAAACCAGGTACCTAATACCTGTCAGTGGCAACATTTCTACGCTAAGCGACATTGGAAGGGTTTGATTATTAGAGTAATGTACTGCATAACGATCGACACCCACGTGACGATCGACACCGGCTCCCCTGCTACATGCAGTAACATTCTAATATCTCCATCAATAGATGCAATATCGATGCAGTAAGAACAATGAATATGGGCTAAAAACACTCGAAAAAGTCAAATCTAACATCGGCAGCCCACTCCGATCTACTCTGAACCCTCTATAGCACCTGAACCCCCAATACCTCTTACGACCGCCCCTCTAGCATAACTACCCCCCCAAAACCCCCACGTTGCCGACGACAACTATTAATAGCAGTCATAGGTTCTCTATAGGTTTACTCTATAAGCTTCATTAGTATAGACTCAAGTTGCCCACTGTATATAGAACTACACATACTGCAAACTGGGAGAAATGTTATAACTTATGTGAACAAGCCTCCTCGGTATCGAATTTCAGCTATTTTGAGCAATTCAATTAAGCTATATTTGTAGTACTGCAATCCTAATATCTTAAGGTACCCCTCTATGCAATATTTTAAGCTCAGCATATTCCATATCCCTGGCATCATGCAAATCTCTGACAAACCTCCATATATCTTGATATGCAACCTATTCACCTTAACAGTCCTAGCAATCATACTATTAAGCCTCTCGGATTCAATACAGGCTTAGCCGAGACTTGTGAAGGCTCTTGATCTAATTCTTTGACTGGGGCTTCACCTTTGGGCTATTATTAAGTATTTTGAGGGTTTGGGTATATTTTACAACCTCCGCTAGATATCTTAATATTTTAGAGGAACTTGCAATCTTCCTTATGAGTAGGAGGACGCAGGAGTATTCACGACAACCTGAAGGAAAACTAAGAGGCTTAAGTAGGTTGAGAGAGGTTGAAAGGTTGAGGGTAGCTAATATACGTTGGGTGGAGGGAGGTCTAACTACTACTATAGTCAGGAGTACTAGTACCATAGACTTGCACCAGCAGGGAAGCAGGGCCAGCTCCAATACCAGCACTGAATACAGGCATGTAGTGAAGGCGTCTACCTCGCACTTAGGCAAATATGGCTCAATTGAAGCTCGTGAAATTGCTGAGCTTCAATCCTAGAGCTGATATAATGTCAAACCCTGAAAAAACTTAACAATGGAACAGAGGTAAAGCCCCAGTCGTAGAAATAGATCAAGAGCCTTCACAAGTCTCGGCTAAGCCTATATTAAATCCGAGAGGCTTAATAGTATGATTGCTAGGACCATTAAGGCGAATAGGTTGCATATCGAGATATATGGAGGTTTGTTAGAGATTTGCATGATGCCAGGGATATGGAACATGCTGGGCTTAAAAGATTGCATAGAGGGGTACCTTAAGATATTAGGATTGCAGTACCACAAATATAGCTTAATTGAATTGCTCAAAATAGCTGAAATTCGATACCAAGGAGGCTTGTTCACATAAGTTATAACATTTCTCCCAGTTTGCAGTGTATATAGTTCTATATACAGTGGGCAACTTGAGTCTATACTAATGAGGCTTAATAGAGTAAACCTATAGGGAACCTATGGCTGCTATTAATGGTTGTTGTCGGCAACGTGGGGGGTTTTGGGGGGTAGTTATGCTAGAGGGGCGGTCGTAAGAGGTATTGGGGGTTCAGGTACTATAGAGGGTTCAGAGTAGATCGGAGTGGGCTGCCGATATTAGATTTGACTTTTTCGAGTGTTTTTAGCCCATATTCATTGTTCTTACTGCATCGATATTGCATCTATTGATGGAGATATTGAAATGTTACTGCATGTGGCAGGGGAGCCGGTGTCGATCGTCACGTGGGTGTCGATCGTTACACAGTATGTTACTCTAGTCTGGTTTAGTCTGGTTGACGCTTCCCGTAAACTTACGTAGTCTGGTTGCATGACCCCTCCGTAAACTTACGAGGGTGTTGTGCAACCAGACTAGTAAACACTCTACGAGAGGCGGTGCCCGCAGACTACCGTATACTTTGCCAAGTAGTTCTATTAAAAAAAAGTTTTATACCAGACTGGTAAGTTGGCAAAATGAGGCTAGAGGGGCTAACTAGTCTTGAGAATTTAAAATCGGTTCAGAACTAGTCTGGCAACACTATCGCAAACATCGTTATCTCTATATAAATATCCATATGCAAATATGCTTTGAAGGGCTCACTATTGTCTGGCGTCTTACGAGATATAGCAACGTCGACGTGGCCCTGGGTAACAATACAACCATGAAACACGTCAACACGATTACAAACTCACCCTGATATAGCTCGACGATTATATATAACATTGTGTGACGCCCAACTCTACATAGCCTCAGAACTTCAAAAACCGAGCTTTGGAGCCGTACAATCCCCTCGGCTGCAGGGCTATTACACACTTGTTGTCTCCGATCCCCAATTCTACACCTAACTTAGAAATGATTCCATCATTCAACGATCTATGGGGAAGCATGATGCAGAAGTATGTCTAACTCAACCCTACATATCCAACTCCGTGCCCTCATCATACTGACTAAATCCTCTAGATGCAGGAGGTGGTTTGCCAAGGATAGCAAACAGACGACCCGAAGTTTGAACGAGTACACTATCACTCCTGATGCAAACCTACGGGCAAGGGGGAAGCACTTCCCAACACTCAAGGATATCTTAGTTAGACCCAATGGCACACCGAATACTCTCGAGACCCAGGATTGGTCTAGGGAACAGGTTGAAAAGGCTGCAAAAGAGAGCCCTAGGACTCTGGCTCGGCGGAGAACAAACCCAGCAATCAACTATTAGGCAACACGGGATCTTCATGGGATTCTAGATCTTATTTCTTTCTTCTAACTTCCGGGACCTGCTGGAATTTCTGTTATTAGGGTACGCCACATCTTGGTTTCCTACACGAAAATCACTACCCGCATCTCCGCAAGGATATCGTCCTTCATTGCCCAGACTCCCATACACGAACAGCTTTGGTTACTCGGCAGACTACTCTGGATCAAAGCTCATTGGGTCTCTCCAACCTGGGAACAGCTGGACCCACCGGGGGGAAGGAACGAGTGAAACGCGTTAGATGCCTTCTCCAACTACATCTACCAGTCTCCTGTGGGACAATGAGGGAAATCCGGGAGCTGGATAGGGAAGACCCTTAAGGTTGTGTACACCATGGATAATAAATCTATAAATAAAGAAAAATAAATAAATAAATAAAAAAGTTTTGTAGTCGGGTAGTGGGGAATAAACCTCGCATAAAAGTTGGCAGAAGAGGGGAAAGCGGATCAAGTACAACCAATTAAAAAATTCGATAAATAGGTAAAATTAAGTATATATGTATTTCCATTTGCAACCTATTGGCAATCCCGAAGCACGCATCCAGTAACCCCATAGAACGAAACATTGGGTAGTTTGCAGCGTCAAGACTCAACAAGCACCCCAACAGTGCATCTTGTTTCTTCCTTGGTTCAACAAGATTGTTTCTCATTGTAAACGTTGATAACTCTGCTATCCCAGATGCTATCCAATGGCATTGACCCATTTATACAGTTGTAGCTGGCGAGACATTGCCTGAGCGCCTGCATATACGTGGCTATGCATGCGTATGGAATTGAATAAGCGACGATTCATTTTACAAACCAGTCTAGTTAACTACAGACTTATGTGCTCCCCTATGGCCCACATGTGGGTACATATGCAAATACCGGTGAACCGTTATAACCTCTGCCACTTGTCCTTGTGCGGCTAGATCACCAAGACTTTTGGGTCCAACTGCACATGCCAGCGACACAACAACCATGATAGGTAAACAGCAGACATTCAGCTACGTAACTACATGCAAACAGCCATCTTACCGCTTCATTGCTGACTACAGACTGTCATATTTTTCTGGTGCGCTATATCCATTCCAAGCTCCATTGACCTGCCCGATCTCTAATTCTCGCTACCACTCGAATATGCGCAACCCCCGAGTCAGTTTCCTTACCAGTATCATAAACAAGTATGTATCGCCAATATATCCATTCAACTCTTTTTTTTTTTTTTTCCATTTCATGTTCTGGTGGCTGACCCCTCCGCCCCAATCGCTTCAGGTGTCGGCAATGGATTTCCAAATGGAAGCAGCGTAACCCAAGCAAGCAAAACACTAGTACACGCACACGAATCGGCCGCAGCAAGGCCGTCGACGACAATATAGAACTCAAAGAAAGCGACCAGCCAGTCGCAACAGTGAGAGAAGCTACCCGATTAATCCACGCAATTGGAAGTCACGACATACTAGAGATTGAAGATCTCGTGCGCCGATATTCAACGCCGGGAGAGACAATAAAGGGAAGTTTAAGAACTGTAGACAGCAAACAACGGGTTTTGGTGCATGAAATTCCGAATGGCTCATTTCATGGAGAGGCTCAGAGGGCCGAAACATTCGGGTGAAACATCATATCATTTTTATGGCCATAAGCCTCCCCGCTCAGTCTCTGGAAGTCGCAATAATCCGTTGCTATCAAGGAATTTGGTGTCTGTGATCTAGAATTGAGAGGCACAGAATGGAAAAGATTAATGCGGCATGGGAGTTAGGAAGGCTCGAGTTTAGAATGAGACGGGGATAAACCGGGGGTGGAGGTTGGGGACATGATGGGGATAGATGAGTGTGAGTGAATATGGGTGAAGGTCTGGGGAGTGTGAGTGGCTGCACTGTGGTAGATTTGTGGCGAGATTTTTATTGCCTTTCCCGGCAGATTACTCCGCTAAAACCAAGAGTGCAGTGGGTGGAGAAGCGGCAACGGGAATGGCTACCTACAATTACATCACTTGATCGTTACTCGTTGGTGGAAGCCATATACCTGGCACCAGGAAGGCAAGGGGGATACAGATATCTAGAACAACCCCAAGACACCGGATACCTTCCCAATTGAGGGAAACTATGTTGTCTGCCAGTAGTATATCCAGTTTTCCTTTTCTTTGAAGTCCGAGACATAGTTCAGCTTGCGTGTGCAATGTAGCTATTGGCGAATTATACTGTTCATGGAGCTTGGGTACCGAATAAGGAATAAAAGATAGTAAGGGTATTCGATCTTTGGTCCCGTACTCTTTCTTGCTGCTGTCCCCAAATAGAGGTTGTGCGGAAAAATACATTTGATGAAAATCACATCCAGATATTTGTCCCGCAGTCCTATACATATCTGCGATCACAATTATGGGGCATTTCTGCAATACAGATAAATAAACGTTGCATCCAGTACAACTATTTGAGAGCGCAGAAAAGTCAAATTTGTGAAACCACAACACATGAAGATCTTAAGCTCTAAAACATTGTAACAGATCCCTCCATAAAGTCACTCAGCTGAGCCCCAACCGTTCAAAAACATTAACAATAATCTTCATTCAATTGCCAAGTACTAACTATAGTTATGTTTCTTGAGCTAACGTATTGGGCCATTTCGTACAGTCCGTTTCAGCCCCATCTGCGCTTTGTCTCATTTGTCTTTCTCAGATATCAATGGCTTCCTCGATATGAGGCCTAAGCTCATTCTAACTACCCCTTTTAGATTCTCATACATCCACAACGCCTCGTCCAGTGAAGCCAGGCATCGATATCTCGGCATCGGTGGTGGAACACTGATGATTGAGGAATTATCCAGTATCGATAGGACTTATGCAGGTCTATGTTAGATAGTCCTGGCCATCCCTTTATTCAATGCATTGGTATCCCCTTTGTTTCAGCTGGGAACGGGGTTCTGCAGCCTGCAACTGGTGACAGAGATACTTACTTTGGTTTTGGTGATGGTCACACCGACTATGCAATTCTGCTGACATAACTATAGTTTTAACTATACCTGAACACGACTAATGAGGGGCTGTCAATGGAGAAACAAAGGGGGGGAGACAAAGGAACCGGGGAGTAGAGGTGTACTTTAAGTTCGAGTGACAGTTTCCTACAGATGGTCGGCCACAATACGTACATGATCATGCTAATCTGTTTAAGCATATCTACACAAATAAAAACTCATATCAACGCCGCCACAAGAAGTCAGTCAAAATTGCAAGAAGTCGAATCCCCAAACATTTCAGGTATAGTATTGGTCTTGTGTAAATGTCACCCAGAGTCCCCAGGCTCCCATCCTGCGTTCGCCGGTACCCCTTTGAGAATCTGAAATCGAGGATGCCATACTAGCAACCATAAGTTCTTTCGCCTCCGCCTTCTTTCCCATTGCAGCAGCAACTCGGTAATTATGTGCTTTAATAGCTTGCTCGACTTGCTGCACTCTTCTAGTGAGCCTCTCGGCCTGCTCCACCCTCCAGGCTCTTTCTTCAGCCTCGTAACACCGAATCATCTCTTCGCCAATCTCCTCGTCGATTCTGCCGTCGGATTCTTCGTAATCAACAATACAAAGATCATCTTCCTCGATAGGATTGATTGGCCCGGCAGCTGTGTTACGCGTTTGGTATGTCTTCGTTGGAGTAACCTTCTCAGATCGTATAATATTCAGTTTAGTCCGCTCAGAAGCCGACTGGACTTTATTGAGGATGAAAGGAAACATCTTTGGCTTAATAGTAGATGTTCTATATAGCTAATGCCAGCAAACGTTTAGCTACTAGTGCGACTGAGTTCAACCAGTACAATTTATAAATGCAGATGGAAGTTGTAGTTGAGAAATGTATCTTGTTCTTGTAGTGGAAGATGAGAAGAGAGTTTGAGTAGTGTCTCTAGGCGCGAAATTTGGTTGTATATACCTACCTATGGGAGTTTATCAAACCTACATATTAAAGACAGCATCTGACCAAATTTCCTGACCGGTGGCGCACGTTTCATGCTAAGTTTCATGTAATTCTTTTCTTACCATTATATCGAGGGAATGCCAAGATCAACATCAAAAAAAATTAGTCTGGCGGCATATTTCACGAAAGAGCCGTAACAACTGTCTCTACAGTCTGAGTAGCAGGTTGGTACTCCATTCCTCACACCCAGCTGTCCTACAACTAACGCGGGTGCGCTTGCGCACTGAGTTTTCTATTCCATCTCTAGCATATTTCGCAACAGAAGCTTACATTCAACTGCCTGGCAAAACTATGAGCTGATCGCGGAACATTCTAGGTCCAGGACGAGAATGCGCGGTACTGTATTAATTCGCAACTAAGAAAGTACCACTCGGCAGGACAGTATTAGTGTATAAGACGGGGTAAAACAACCTAATTTTGGCCGAGATATCCGAATCGTGTTTAAGACAGCCAATTTTTTTATAGGACAGTAGTATAGGAATGTCAATGTTGACTGGCACTGCCGGTTTCTTTCACTCATCATCATCACTTGTTACAATGTCAATTCCGCAGGCACCTTGGGCTGGACCCAGTAATATGTCAATTCTACAGGCACCTCATCCTGGACCCAGTGCGCAAACCACCAGTCTAAACCCTCGCGCAACCTCAGTATTGAAACTGCAGAATTCTAGCAGGTGGACAGCGATTCCAGCACTATCAAAGGTGGATTCCGAAGGACCTGATGTGGCACAAGACATTATACACTTCAATGCCTTATGTGAGGCCGGAAAGCAAGCAACCACTTTGAATACTCCAGTCCGAAGACATCAATACACTCGGGAATTCAAACTGGCAGCTATCACATATGCTAAAGAACATACCTCCCCCTCTATCGATCTGATTATAGAGGCAGTTATACCTCGGCGATTTTCAAAATACTATGTTGCACGGATTTTAGGTATTGAATTCTTATGACCAAATGGGTAGCTGCAGTATAGAAGTCAGTATCTGCTAACCGTGACATGAATTGTAAGCTCAACCTTATAAATCCTCCCACATGTATACTTAGCTAACACCCCTTAAACTCGCTTATTTCGCAAATGTGGAATCACTGTCCCAATCAATTGTACAGCAGACTCCGAGATCCATATTGAAGGAATCTCAAGTCCCTGACTGGCAACTACCTCCTGAGTCTAAAGACCAACTCGACCTGCCAATAGACACGGAGGATGAAAGTTCTGACCTTGAGATTGTGGATAATGAGGAGCAAGTGGATGGAAGTGATAATGAGCAGGGAGATTACATTACTGAAGAAGAGGCCATGCAATATGCTACAATTACGCTTGGAGAGGAGATCGTGTAAAAAGATATCAATTATACTACTGTGTCGTTCCAATTTTTTTTTTTTTTTTCCCGGAAATTCTTTTATAAGAAAGTATCTCGTGTTTAAGCTAGTATCGCATATAAGACAGTAAATTTAAGGCCCCTCCGAACGCCCGTTTGTGAATAAGACAGCATTCTTAGTTGCGGATTAATACGATATTAGATGTTTGGAATTCCTATTTCAGTTCACCACTTATCACAGTCAAATCAGGCTCATGTCTCCGTCATCTCTAAGCCAAACACAAGCTGAAAACCCTGACTGTATTGTTTGTCAATATCCTCAGTCCAGTTGCGCGAAATGACCAGATTGCAATCTGAAGACCCCCCGAATACAATCGCCGCTCACAACAGCCGATTAATGGTGATTTCCCCGTAATGCCATGCCCGCCATTGCCAGCAATCGAAAAATCCACGGTCGTACAGCCCAACAAGGAAACTCGGCAAAATAAGCAGGTGGCCTATGGAGATTTCCAGGGAAATATATGTTGTTAGAAATGTGCTCCCTATTCGAATATTCCACTTATATCAGTGCCGCAAAGGACCTGTCACATACTTGGGGGATTGATACATGGTAAGTGGCTCCTGGCTACCGGGATTGATTCAAACGAAAGGTGCACATCTTAATTTAATATAACAATACATGGTTGAATATCTTTGTCACTTAGTACTTACATAGTACTGTAATTCTCTACATCTGCTCACCTATGTGATGAACCGCCGTGCACGTGTCACGTGGCGGAAGCCAAGACAGCCAGCCGGGCTCCCTGGGGCTATAACCCTAAGCTCAACATTACGACGGATGCCAAGCACGCAAACATGGGAGGAGTTAGACACGCCAATATAGAAGAAGGAAGAGGGAGAGGAGGAAGAGTGGGACGCGGTGGCGTACTTCGCCTACCTCTACCGGCCCTTCGCTGGACGTTAGGGAAGGCATATTTTGCGCATATTGCCATTTTGCTGCGTTTTTTTCCTTTTTCTTTTTTTTTTTTGCGTTACTTTTATGCTACATTTTTTCGCGTTGTTTTTCGGAAGTTCTGGTAGTCTTCAGGATCCATATTACGTTGTACATAGCTCGCGTAGCCAGACTCTTCAACGGTATTTGGCTGGCAAACCAAGAGTTACCTGTCCTGGCATTATTGAACGAGGGGTGGGGAGTTGCTTTCAATTAGTCATTCAGGTAAGAACTGACTACCTTCTTTTGCCAAAACTGCATAGGCAAACCGAGATCGAATAACGTACCCTTGCAACGGTAGTATATGCAGAGAGAACAGGATTTGCCTTGGCCCTGGAAGTATAAGGAAGACATGGTAGTCCTGCTCACAGACTCCATGGCTACCAAACAGACAACCATAAATCCGGCTCAGGACAACTACGCAACTCAATGTTGAAGGGAAGCTCAAGACTTCCTCCAGGAATGGATACATATGAGACTACAATATTCTGAGTCATGGACCACATTGGGAGCTCTGGGAACGAAAATGCAGACGCTAGGGCAGCTTTCGAATCCGTACCAAGCAGATAGCCGGGATCTAGGGTATACTAACCGAAGCAGGTATCTGAGCAACCTCCAAGGCTAGTAGCAAGAAGAGTCAACGTATGCATCCAGGCCAAGGATCAGCAGGAGGGACTGGAGCCTGCAGAGATGCTCAGCATATAGCTTGATCCGCACCAACCGTTTGCCCTTCAACAGTTGGCTTAAAATCTGAGAACAACTAGATTGGCCAATAAGGAGGAAGACAAAGGAGCGGAAGACCAATTGGGGTGCGGTAGAACCTGCTTCACTGACCTCCACCGAGCCTTTGTAGGAAGATAGGCAAGGAGTTGATTCAGAGGAGAGGATGCCGGTTGAGGGAAGTCCGAGAACCAGAGGAGAAAAAGAACCGGATGGAGAGTCTCATTATATTTTATGAGTCTCTTTTGTCACTTTGTACATGGTTTGGGCTGCAGATTAACTTGCCTGTCCCCTGATCCACCAGGACTTGCGGGTGGCTCGTCATATGAACCCCAATGCCGTGCATACGATTAAGGAGTTTGGGGGGGAGGATACAAAAAAAGAAAAAATCTCGCCCGGAAGCCCTGGTGCAGGGGTAATCAACCAGGTTTTCTACGAATTGAAAATTCCTTGAGGGCACCTGAGTAGATATAAGCAACTAGATATCAGAATGGTTGTGGACGTATAGGACAGCTTGAAAAAAGAAGGTGGAACCTGCCTGTGAATTTCATCACCTTGCCGTTGGCGCACAGGTACCTTATGATAGAGTCTAAGCAGAACTTCACAATCTACTTTAGCTCGCTTTCTTTCGTTCACAATATATAATGCAATCACATTTCTCCTTGACCACAAGTCTATAAATATCACCGTACGGAGTACATTCCCCAAATATAGTGATCGCCGTAGGCTCCTTGGTTTTATACCTATCTTATGGTTGGACCTTCTCCTAATTCTGTTCCGTACTATTGTCCTCCTCGACTTGAAGAAGTCTCTGCAGCTTGAAAAACCCTCTGCGTGTAGAACCCTCTACTTTAGGAGTACCAAATAAATACTAATATTAAATGAGTTCTCCATCTACTTCGTATACCCCCATTTCGCATGCACTTATTTTAGTACCTATATATATGTGCTATACCCTGTGTATAGAATAAATATAATCATGAGATAACCCATAGAGACCTAGCCCTGAAATCCCTTCCTATGTCTTGCCTAGTTGCATTAAACTAAGGTCCCAAGATATCAATACCGTTCCAGCTGCTTACCAGGCTCAGGGTAATTAGTATGCTATATATTTTCAAGGCGGAATGTCATCCGTCTATCAAGGGGTGAACTGGTTCTTTCTATCTCCCAACTGGTTTTTCAGGCTCTTACATTTATGTTTTCAGTGAGAATTACCATCGCTATCGATTGACAACATTTCCCCGCATTTTAGGACGCTGGATGATAGCCCCCCATACACGGCAAATCGGTGCCTTTCGAATCACAAAGAATAATTTACTAAGTATATATTATGACATAAAGGCTTTGCGGAATAGAGGATAGTGCATGCAAGTGAAACAAGATTAGGTGCGTAGTTCTTAGCAGTAGCGAGATCCTCTTTCTTTCCTTGTGCGGGAGTTAGTTTTTCCTAGTCATCCATAAGGGCTGCTCCAATGAGTCTGGCCTTTGAGGAATGTGATGCCATGTCTGCATTCAGGATGAGAGTTCCACACTTCATGAATTTGAACTTCTATTGCTTACTTTAGCAATAGTCTTCACTATATTAACATCTAGGTTTTGTATTAGCAACTTAGTTAATCATTGCATGGTGTGCTCATGGTGATCGGCTATAATGTGCATATGCAGAATAGCCACGCAAACTTATGTGCATCACGGATACGTTCTGAAAGGCACTGTATTTTATCAATTGGAAGTCGAAAAAGGAACGCCATAATGTCATGTCTTATCACCCCCTTGAATGCCATTACAAGTTAATCTGGGTTACCAGCTTCGAGAAGGAAATGGACCCTGTGGTTGTGCATTATCGAAAACTAAAAGCTCAAGTGAAAACGATCCATCACGCTGGTGGAGAAATTAGGAGATTTTCAGTTTAAAAGAATTCCCTCAGAACTGAAAGCCTCTATTGAACTCATACACCATAGTAAAGAGAGACCTCCCACCCATCGACAGCCTTTAGGGTTTTTGTGCGCGGAGTAGACGCCAGTGAAGACTGTGGCTTCCCCCGTCTGAAGCCCTCCTTTAGGAGCAGTGTTCCTCTGCAATAGTTGGAAGACAAGAAATTATTTCAAATTATTTTAGAAGAATGGTTTTCTGAGTTTATGGTGTTCGGGGAGTATTCCGATAACCCTCACAACTGTACCTCCATTACCCTGAACTCCGCCCATCCAGCTAAAGTCGCAATTACGGAAAGGAACAATATGCACCGATCTACTGTGCGATTGATGTGACCACTGTCCGTTGATAGACCAGCAGAGTACTAGCCTATATTTAGGCTTTGATACCAGTGCCATCCTTTTTCGGGCATCCACCTGTGAAAGAGCAAATCTTTCTATGCAGCCTCCGCACCCTGTTTAGGGTAGCTGGGTGCTACTATAGCGCTAACCCAGAGTAAATTTCAATTTTGCATCTAGCATGAGAATGATAGCCGTGACACGCAATTAGTATATTCTAGGAGAGACATATATATACCTTTTGTTTGTCATCAAACCTATGTTCTTCGATATTGAGGGGAATTCAATTTACAGTCCATGAAATTCCCACATGAGCTTCATATGTTACTTTCCAATGACTTCCCTCCTTTCTATACTGACATTTGATCTGCGGGTTTCGTGTACACATGAGCTCCGGGTGGAAGGACCATCTATATCTTGTGCTATTCCTCGCTTACCCTGATAAAAATCAAAATTACTAGTGTTACAAGTTTTTACTCTCGTGGAGTCTATTCACATTTCTTACTCGGACTCGTTGTATATGGATCTCAAGAATACGTAATGCCACACACGCTTTCTATGCAATCCTCAGAAATCATATCGGCTTGAGGGTACATTTACAGTGGAAAAACCTGGGACAAATATAGTACTAATTCCTGACTACAACACACATTTGCCTCATATATCATCTAGGTTCCAAATTTTCATTCTAAATGAATTCAAGGATTTGTTGATTCCAGGATCTCAACCTTTTTGAATACCTGAAACCCTGAGTCTCTTGGGCTCCTAGAAGCCACCAATAGCCTCCTGCACAGTATTTCTTTAATTCATCATTCATGAAGAGACCCATACCTTCCAACCTATGAGCTTCCAGCAGCGCTTAATCAATATCGTTTTACTTGATATGCGAAAAAGAACACACTTTTGGATGCACGCCGGATGTTAGATTCACAGCCTAGATTAAGTTCCCGGGTCCAGTATATCTTGCAGCTGGGCACCATGCTACCTATCCCAGAAGCTAAGTTTCTATCGGCCCGTACTGCAGCCGACATTACAAACAAAGAATACACGAGGTATCTACTTATGTGATCTTGCTTGTGCCAAGAATGAATGTTAATTTGCACAACCTAGCTAATGACGCGACGCTTTTCTTCCACTCAATATTTCCTCTCATTTGTAGGCGCCAATAGTGTTGAATATATGTAATAAATATATATAAATATTCAACAACTAACAAATACATCGTCCGCCGTAAATAAAGCAACGAGTGAGTTGAGAAAATATTTATGTAAATCAAGAAAAACATGTAATCATCACAATATCCTAACAAGTATACAATATTTACCTAAAAGTTGAACATCAAAGAATCCAGAACAAGAGTAAAATACGAGAGAAAAGTATGCTTTGAAAGTGAAAATGTGTACTTATCGCCCTACCGCCCCCGCCCAGGCTTACTCCGTTAGAATGCCAACTTAACATTCAAATACCACTCGCGAAGCTAGTTGAGATGCCAAAATTGCCGTGAGAAACTCATAGGACAGAAAAAGGCAGTAAGATGAGATGCGTGAGGATAACAAATCTGTGCTGCCACCCCCACCTCCTAGTACTCTCTTATCCAATAATGTTGGAGATATGATAAGCCCCAGCCCTTTCTCTTTTTTTTTTTGTAGCAGCGTTAACTCGAAGGTACAGCTTCTCTGAGTTATTATCCATGTCCAAGTGAAATTACTATATGAAAATCTAGAACAGAAGCATGAAGATAAGCCAGAAGAAACAGAATTGTTTGATCCCTGGCCTTCTCACTCATTCACGGGCAACCATCGCTTCATTCAGGGCTATATTGAGCCAGGTCAGGAATCAGTTGGAACCAGTGTTTTCGCAGAGTATCACTTAGGTGAAGCATTGCATGGACAGTTTAGATCCAGCTGCAGTGCTCCAGGGCACAGCCCATATCGACCTTGTGCGTCTACACACACATACGAGGAGCTAACGAGATCCCCAATTCGTCTCTGCCTCATTTCCCTCATCCAGTGCAACAGGAGTTGTTGGTCTGTAAGTACCCTTCCCAACTCTTCATTTCGCTCATTGTACCTCCTCTCGTATTTTTTCCGCATCTCTGCCTGAGGCTCATATATGATACGATACTCGTCTCGCTTCGACTGTATGTCAAGTAAATCTTGACGGCCCATCAACAGAACCAGTTCCCCCTGGACGTAACGGCGGGCAAAGTAGGTAATTCTTTGGAAATGAATGATTTCAGTCCACATCCATCTCTCCATTTCCTCTTTCGAATGACCCGCTCTAGGCCTGATAAACCGTGGTTGCTGCTCGAAGCTCGCCCGTGTGAAATTGAAACCAGTTGGCCAACCATCGACTACTTGTGGACAAATATCGTCGAGTCCTCGACACGGAAAATAGTAACACGAATAACCCGCTTGTAATTGTGTGGTATAGAAATCGGGATCCGCCCATGGTAGCTTCTGTGCAGCCCGAACCCTGTCGTACTCAAACTGTATACTACATTTTTCTCCGTGAGGGTCCCCGAGACTTTGTTTATAGGTTTGACATCGTTTTGCGAGAGCTACCTGCGGTTTGATACCAGGGCCTAGCTCGATACTAGTGTGGTGGCCACAGGTAGGGTGGATATGATCCTTCCAGAGACACATAATAGATGTTCTTGTGCGTGCCTTTGGTGCTCCTCAGTGAAAGTCAAAAAGCAAGTCCAGAGCTAAAGTATTGGTACGCTGCGGCTTAAGGTGCGAGGAGATATCGTTGGGTATTTTTGGTTGAGGCTGTGGGCTGGGAGCTGTGGGCTGGGAATCAAGCCCTTAAAATACCACGAGTATAGGTAGGACTTTTGATATGAAGGCGTACAAGAGCTCAAAGCAGCCTGTCATTCAGCTGATATTGCAACCTAATGAACTAGCGCAATGACCCTATTGTACTTTTGTTCCGATAATGTTGTCCACCAAAAAGCATTGATCACTGGTAAAGTCTATTCCTCCGGTAAGCATCCAGTTCACCATTTCGAAGCAGCGCCATGCCGCCCAACAGAAGCTACCACATGGACAGCCTTGAAACCATAATCTCCCGGCCCCTAGTGTAAATCGTAAAGGAGGCCGAAGACAGGTCTCAATTATAATCCGCTATGCGGCTGCTTGATAAGTGATTCTTCTGCGCAAAGCAGATAAGCTCTTTCCATTCTCAAATTCACTGCGTGCTTAATTCACTGCAATACTGTCTGTGCACTCAACAGTATTGATCCGTGATATCCGATTCATGTTATCTAAGTACGTGAGCTTCCGTCAGCAATTAAACAGAAACTGTCAATGGAATACCATCCGGATACCTCAGAGGTTGCCGAACCTACTGGCACAGCTAACATACAATTGCGTGAATCATATCCCTTAGGTCAATCATAAATTATCCTTTTCAAAGCTTTAATTCTTAATCCGCAGCATAAATGGGTATTCCTCCGTATCGACAGCCCGCGTTTTAAGATGACAACTCAAGCTCTGTCCACGTTTTCGTTCACTTCAATTGACACCCGTTAGACTCAAAAGTGTTCTCACAGTGCATTCTGATTAAGGATAATTGAGAAACTCACGAAGTTAATTTCATTTGAATATCTAGGCCCTGAGAATGAAAACTGATGAATCTTGGAAACTCTGGGCGAAATATTTCAAATCCTCGATATCCGCATTACGGTCCTTAATGCACAGCCTCGGGACTATGATAATCGATGCACTCAGGGCAGATATGTCATCATGGAGGTGGATCCCCTAAGGCAATTCCTGTGCGGATGAAACAAGAGAGATTATAATTAAGTGGTAGAACCACAGTAGCGTTTTAAAGTTTTGTATAGCTTCTCGTTTTCTAGCTGGGTCTGGGGGAAAGGGCACAGGTGCTGAACGGTGCGCAAGTCTGGAGCTTGATTCTTTTTCTCAGGTAGTTTCTGCAGTTGTTCTGTTCCTCTTCCTAGTTGTTCGATTCCGTGATAATTTATATAACGAAACAGTCTTGCACTAGCTGTTTGTCCTCTAGAAAGCTTGCCGTTTCGTCGTTTTAACGGCTAGCACCCTGGCTGATACCTTCGTTTGCTGGCTGAGGAGTCGTTTGATACCAAGCCACTAAACATCTATACGTCCGGTGTGCGAAACTGTAATGTGGCGCAGACTAGCAATGTGGTGTTATGAAGGAGGGAAATAGTTAGTCTGGTTAGTCGTGTTGTGCCAACCATACTAACCAGACTAACTGTTGTGCCAACCACAAGCCCCTCGCAAGAGGGGAAATAGTCCGCAGCTGAATTTGATAATTTGTGTACCGAGAGCTTAGTCTCATGCCAAGACCTTCTGGGCACCTAGAGAGTGTGCTTAAGTAATCGTGCTACACCGTCGTGAAGATCTGCTGAGAGTAGCTACTTTTAGCGCAATAAGAATACTATGAATTACTAGTCTGGTTGGCACAAACGAATTATCTTTTTTTTTTTTGAGAGTCAATATACAAAGTAATTACCTTCGTTCAGCTTGCTCGACTTCGCATGCACCTGCTCGACATCGGTAATACTATTTATCAACAGCATTGCAATGTTGATCTCTCTTTGAATGATATCTCCGTCCAGTCATTAATACCGCCAACCAGACTAGATTACCATGAAGCGCAAACCTGCAATACACTCACCGCCTACTAGACCATAATAGTTTTCCGTTATGAGAGGATTAGAATTTACTTGGAAGTTGCTATACAGCAATAACCTATCGAAGCAAGGAAACATTTCAGTCCCGGGTGGAATGTTCCTTTTGTCCCCAATATTCCTATCTATTCACCAAGAAACTCATATGAAGAGACAAAGGCAAAGGTTGCCCAATGCGAAACAGCAAAAGCACCGAAGATAAAACATATACCCTCAGAGGACGATCAATTGAAATAAATTCCACAAGGCATTAACTCCTAGTCCATAGAGCGGAAATTTGCAACCCTTTAGCAAAACCAAACATGAAGAAATAATCAAGAACGTAGTTGTGACAACCTGCTCAGTGGTTCGTCCCAGCTTTACTAGCTAGTTCCGGCCGAAGTTTCCCTTATGATAACAGTAACGTATATTCATAGTCTCAAGCTTAGCTCGCCATTCCATGTCCGTAAAATTATGCGTTTTGTCAAGAGGAGTGCTATAAACTTCCGTTCATGGAAATCTCAACATTCGAGAATTCTTCCGTGCTTGTTGCATGGACAATGAGGATTGAGCCCACATGCTCCGGAGCAATATGGATTCGCATGTCTCGGAAAAACGCTGGTCACCTGACAAATATATGGGCATGGCAGTAGTGCTTGTGCCCTCTCAGCCGCGATTTGCCTAACCCAACTCTCGTGCAGGGCACGCACAGCGCTCAGAGGCAGGCTCCCTTGTGTGGTGACAGTGCCTAGCTTTGAGTCCGGTTGCCAAGTGAGTGCCAGCTGATTCTGGCCCAGTACACAAAATTGTTGGTGTTTAGATAACATAACGCCAGCTGGTACGTTGTGTTCCAAAGTCAATTTCTTCCCTAGCTGGTACGTCATGTACAACAACCGTTGCATCCACCTCGATTCTATTGCACTCCAAAACCCAGCAGAAGCATGTATTGCACCTGGGGGAGGAGGACCTCGATACCTTCCCTGCCTTCTAACTTCCTCCCAGCTGTAACCCGAACCGCTTCCCCACGCGTGTATTCTCGCCCCTGGGTCGAATGTCATAGGCTGTGCGTTCCAACATCCCGGCACCCAGCATTGTGGCCCTGTCTTTACCTCAGCGTTTGTGTATTGCCCAAGGGAGAGTGGTTCCGCAAGTTTGGTGAGATCTTCCTCAAAGGTGATCTTACAGCTTTCGCTTTTGGTTTTGTATGCGATCCATTCTCGACATGGTTTCTCACGTGTCACGAGGAAAAGATGCCCACATCCTTGGATGGCGCCCGAGTTGTTTGTGGGGTTGTCGATGATGGGGCCCGAGAAGTACTCCTTGAAATGACACATAATTTGTTGCAGTTAGAGTGTTCTAGTCAACCAGACTAAGAGTGTTCGTGATTTACACTGCCCAGATCCTGCAGAAATTAGTCAACGATTCTCTGTAAGGGCAAGTAAAGTTAGAACTTTTCAAGCGTAGGGATTGCAGGGTTTCCCGACTCACGTTCGCTCAACGATCGGATACACGTTAAGAATTTCCGCCTGACTCTCTAATACCGCTGCACAAGCCCCTCGGAGTATTCAGATTAGCCTCGATCCCAGGCTCCTCAACTTTGGCTGGGCACGGGAATAATTCTTTGAGGGAGTAGTCTGGTTAATGTTGTGGGGGGGTAAGGGGAAAGTCTGCGTGTGTTGTGGAACTAGAACGACCCATAAAAAAAATAGTGCGTGAAGATAGGCCAGCAGCACACAAAGTCTTTATAAGAACGCAGGTTTTTGAAAATTCCAACCAGACCATTCCATTGTCTTGCATGATCATCGTTCTATTCTCAATTGCACCTAACCCTCCCTACTTTTCGGAGGATAAACTGAGCCTTAGCAGTCTCACTATGCAGATAGCCTCCACATCTAGGTTGGTGTACGAATTTGGCCATTGCAAGGGGTTATTTAATGCACCGCTAGGTCACCTCTATACTCTGCTTGCATCGGGTATGGCCTACCTATGCACCTGAATCAGCTTGTAGAAATTATTTAAAGTATGTCCATTGATTCAAAGTGGGTCGGGCGACACTAATCTGGTTGGCAAAACACCCTCCGAAGGAGGGAACCCTAACCCTATTCTGTATTGCATTAGCTCCGATATCAATCGAGATGACCCACGCGGCTCCGGCGTGCATGCGCATATGCATAGTTATGCCCCTACTCCACAGGCTAGTCTGGTTGATGATGTACTGTACTTACGTATGCGGCCAGCAACTAGATCGTGGATCAAGGATAACCATTTCGGAAATATTAGCGTATGAATTAAATCAACCCGACTAGAGTTGAATTACTCTAGTTGGCACAGATTGAATAGTCTCGTGCCAGCAGAGGAGGTAACCAAATCCACCAGCAACTTGGTGTTGCAGAAAAACAATGATACTAAGGACAAGGAACTTGCTATTAAAGTATTGCAGTACTTAAGCTATGTTTCTCACATGACAGCAACAGAAACTGAAAAATCGGGAGTATGGATGTCAATGAATTTGCGAATTTACTTATCTATATCGCTATTAATGTTGTGGAGGTCGATTCAACTAGTGCCTGCCACAATCCCAAGAGAAATGCTCGGTTGACAAACCCGGGAAGTGATCTTATCGATCAATTCGAGGCAATTCCTGCATCCCTGGGATGGCCGACGGAAGAAGTGAGGACATAAGAAATATTTCCAATAAAGAAGGATTACGGTCATGCTCACGTTGCCTCGTAGCTCATACCAAGGCAGTCTTAGTGTAGGAGCGGAGCACAGGTAATGATATACATAAAATACAACCAATAACATACATTCAATAAAGGCGAGATGGCCGAGTTGGTTATGGCGCCAGGTTAAGGAAAAGTCTTAACATCTATATCCTGGTAGGGAAACCTGCGTGGGTTCAAGTCCCACTCTCGTCAATGATAATTTTTTTTCCCTTTTTTCCAGTTTCGAGCCAGCTGCAATACAGAACGTTATGCAAGCCTTGTAAAAGGCCTTTATTAGATCAAATTCCCAGTAAAATATCCCCGCGTACACTCGAGAGAGACAAAATGAAACGCTGCAACTCAGGGAACGTGCCCAGACCGATTTATTTGATGTAGTGCTTAAATCGGAAACTGGCCTATAATGTTCGGTTTATGCGACCCCAACGAAAAATCAACCTCGCACGAGATATTTGGCAATAGCCGCGGTGGTTTCAGCTGGCTACATCTTGGTGCCCCTCGGACACAATATTTTTGTGATCGGGTTTTGCTAACCAATTGTTCTAGTCCTTAGATTCCAAACTCAGCATGCCTGAGTTAAGGCTCATGATACAACTTTGGGTAGCATATTGTGAGAGGGTTTCCGATCGTGCAGGGCAGCAAGGCAAATTTAGACATGGCACGCGACTCATTTCCAGAAGCAGGTGGAACGAAAACCTTCTCGTGCCTAGAAAACTAGGATTTCGAAAACAAGGTTGCTTCCCGTGCTGCGGAATGAAATTACACTAGGTATACTGAGTTGCATTTCATTGGCAGTGCTGACCTCATACGGTGGTGACAATCAAGTCGGCTTAATCTTGTTTGTGAAGCTTGTTTCAACCGCTAAGTCTGGTGTGAATCATCGATATGAATGTAGGTCTAGCTCAGAGTATATATCAGCCCATGTAGGTAGGTTGCTGATGAACAAGGTCTTCACAAAATGTCTAGAAAGTTTCATTAGCTCCACTCAAGCACTCCATAGAATATTGATGTTGGCGGTGATTTATGACCAGGTATTCATAGTCACAAACGTTCCGTGTGCTGTACCTATAATCTAATATTGCAGTTGCTTCACTTACAGCAGAGCGAAGTTCTGAAATGATATTAAACCCCGCACTCTAGTTGCATAACCGAGAACTCCTTATATCAGGAAGGAGATTTTCTCAGCAAAGTCTGTCTCCGAGTGTGAGGTGGAAGCCATGATGCTAAGCACTAATGACCCCTGAGTAGAGTCTGGTAGTTATGAGGCTTGTTGTTCTTGATTTGGTCCCGGAGTTCTTCTCAGAGCAAATGCTAATGGCACAGGGCGTGAGGGGTCAAGTCAATGGAAACTATTGATTATGGTTAAGCTATGACTGCATACACACTCTCTTTCAATCTTGACACCAAATTCGATAAAACTGAGAGCAAAAATTTCCATTAGCACTGTTTCCCTAGTGTATTTGCACATTGTCAATGGGACTGAATATATGAATAAATTCTGTGAATTAACGTACCAGAAACCCAATACCCACTAAATAGTCCGCATTAATTAATAGTCCGCATTAATTTCATCATATATATTTGAGGAGATGCTTTCAGAAAAACTCACGCAAGTTAAGACTCCTCAATCGTCACACATAGACCTGGAGCTTGCCTCAAAACGTCCTTGGGGCTTAGTTATATGAACTCATCAATATCTTAAAGCCGGGAGTTAGAGTAGTGATGGCTGGAAGGCCTCTTTTTCGGATGAAATTCCATGCGGATGAGAATGCAGGTGGTAGGGGTTAGAATTACCTCTTCTCCGTTCGCAATGTTCCGTGCTCCAGCTTTGAAATGCAATTCAGCACCGTAAGAACGCCGACCTCACTGCTGTCGTCTAAGCCGTCGATATTCAGACTTCTTTATATCCCGCTGGGTAATATCCTAGCCTCGAAACCGGGTAATTCCCGGAACATGCAATATGCAATTCTTGTGCCAGTAAGACTCCATCACATACCCATAACCATGCCGCTCTCTAAGGTTGTAACCATGTCTTCCACGACTTCCGGAAGTGGTGGTAGCATCCATCTAATTCCGAAATAACCCCACGTTGCTCCTTGTAAGAGCATATCTCCTGTAGCATGGGTATGCATGATGATTTCATCCTCCTCCTCATTAGGAGACTGTGCTGGATTCTCGTTATTGGTAGAACCAGGGGCCTCAGCAGTCAGATTGTACTTAACAGGAACTAGAGACTCTGGAACCTTTGTAAGCAGAAAACTGTTCTTTTGGTCCAAAGTGAGGATGGTATCCTTGAATTCTTGTCCAGTGGATGCAGTGTCTGAAATGACAGAGCACGTCTCCCCACAAATACACTTTTCGAGGATTACCCAGGCCCCCGTATCATCTTCAGGGTGCAGCGGTAAACCATTTCCTATCATAGGAGTTTTTGAACGAGGATTTGTTTCTGGTAGTGAACTATGTATTTGTCCCATTGTCGCTTGTAGTGTAAACCTTCGATTAGACCCAGCCTGTAGCTCTATCACAGTCAGCTCTGAGAAGCCTTAATGCAGTACGTGGAAGAATCTGAATGGAGTAAGTACGTATTAGGTATCGTTGACTTTATTCTCTGGCGTTCAGGAGATGGTAAGTTTCGACTGGCTTTCTTCGTCTCATAGACGTCTCTGTATGGGTTTTCGAGGTGTCGTGATGTTGGAGTTCAAAAGCGGGAAGTAGTTAGGCAAGTGCAAACGTCAAGCGTGGCAATTTTGATGACGGCCAAATTAACTCTTTTAGACATATAATTGCGACAACGGACGGAGCTCCCGCTCCAATGGCGGCGATACTTGTTAGTAAGTTGATAACTGTCCTTTTACTGTCTATTCTCGATAGCTAGGAGTCCGGAGTTCTTTTGGGGTGGACAATGAAATTTACCTGGATTTAGTCCCTTAGTGTAAGTGTCAGAATCTATCCAAAGTGGTCTCGGGGGCCTCTCCACGCGTCCTCCGTTATACCTATAGGTGGTGAAACACACTAATCAATGTAAGCCTCAACAGGTCCCGGTCTCTCAGTCTCCCCTGTGCTGCACTTCTAGCCTCACCAGTAGACACCAACAAGCCCTTCGAAACCCCGAATTCCCAGTAGGCTCTAATCAACAATCTCGTAGCAAGACTCGAAGAGCGATGATATATATTTAGCGGGGATCTTCTGGAATGCCTAAGGTTTTCGCAGATATTTGCAGTGAAGAAGACGGGACAGATACCAGAAATCTTTTCCGAGCTTTTCTTTTCTTTGAGCCCTAGCCCCTACCTGTGGGAAGCACTTGCTTGATATCAAGTGGTTGGAAGGCACGTAGCTTATCGATTGCTCATAAATCCCTCCTAACGGGTAGTGTGGTTGCCCTACGGGAGAGAGTAGACACCCTTACGGCGAGTGAGAGGCCCACATTCTTCCGCTTATAAGTCTTTTTCTAGTGGCAGTGACATTTTTTTCGTATATCGTTGGCAATAGAGAGCTTGACAACTTTCGCTCTAGCTTTTGGGCTCCTATGCCATGGCAGAGATCATTCAACTTAGCTCTTCTTCCCTCCCCTACGGTAACGTAAGCTCTTTTGTTTTCCATCTCTCTTTACCCATATGCAATAGCCACAGTGTAGAGCTCTTTACATGCGCGTCAGGAGTACAGTGTGACTTTCTTCCTGCATCCTGGTATAAGAGACTGTCTTCTGCTCCTCTCTCTCGCCCACTTTGGAGGAAGAGAATAGGTTAGTGTCTCCAATCGCGATCGTCTGTCTTAGGAAAGGGGCTCTGTCTTCGCTTCAGGATGCAGTTTCCTTCAACAGGAAGTAATTAAAGCCGCTCTAAGTAGAGAAACAGCTCGATGGAGGGCAAACCTACTTTTCCCTTCTCTCTCGCTCTCTACTCTTTGTCTCAGTAATTAGGCAGAACCAAACCGAAAGGAGGTACGTGAAATTTCTTGTGCGGCTGGAGTTAGTGATTCCTTTCTCCACAACACCCTCCTGAGACTACCCAAAACCACGTTCGGTGTTCTCAAATGTTCGGAGTCGAAGATCTTGCACGCCTATGTCCATGTAACTCCCTCTTGAGTCCCTGCGAACAACATTGCGAGACACCCTGCCAGCTTTGCCCTGGTTCTTCTTAGTGAGCTGAGCATGGCCTAGAGCCCAAAAAGCTACATCATTTCATCCAGGGAAGAAGAAGAGTCGCTTTTTTGCAGACGACTGTGCTTTATCGCATAATCTTGTCTATGGTGTCGAATGAGGTATATCCAAGCTTCAGGATTGCGATTCAAGTCCGCTCATCTCATGTCCCATCATATGCTTCCAGTGTAAGGGTGACGGAATCTTTCAGGCATACGTAAGTACCTGACCTCTACTACCTTTGAGGACTGCAGGGCAATATTAAAAGACAATTCAGTGGGCATAAGTACCGAAAATATCAAAAAGACGACAGAGATGGGTCTTGGGCAATCAAATAGCAGGCTCCTCCTTGAAGCTCCCACGAAGCAGGTACCCTGATTCTCCCCGCCGCAAAGAGACAATCCATGTAGGAATGGAGATATTCAAGCGGATGGAAAGGATGCCATTATTATATAGCAGGCAAAAGTGGATTATTTCTAATGCCGAACGAACGAATCCGAACAATTCGAACGATTCCGAACAGTTCCGAAGTCCTAAGTCTTTTTTTCTTCCCCTTTCCCCTCTATGGACTATTACTTACTGCCCTAAAGTAATTAGAAGTATTATATTTGCATCCCAATATCCACCAAGACTCTTCAATCATCTTCAAGGTGATATTCCCATCCGGTACCTCGAAAAATGCTTGTACTGGCAATGTCCAAACATTTTCCAATGATTGGAACCCGCGAATATCCGAATTTATGACTTTTGTTGCTTTCTGCGGGTAATTCCAATGCTGGATCCAGGTATTGGTCATTAGTTGCTCTTGTCTCGAGCCATGCTTGGTCGAGGGGCGGCATCCGTGTGAAAGAAGGAATCTATCCTCCAAATATCTGGATTCCATTACGGTGGTCACCAGAAACATGGTTATCCCCCTTTCCACGAATTATGAAATATATTCTAGAGATAAAAATTCCAGAAACGCTTCAGAATAGAAAGGGTAACCTGGAATTGTGGATGATCTTAACCCCACTCAACTGTGCGGGAGAAAGCAACCACACAGGATAGGAACCCTGAAATTGTTGGAATGGTGCTTTCCAATTGGGGTGAGGCCAATCAACATCCTGAATGCATGGAGTTATCTGCTGTGGAAGCAGCACCACTCGGCAATTGGGCTGTAGTAATGAAGGCTTACATATCTGTTTCTTATTTCTTTATGAGTAACGTTTTCAAGCTATCTTGCCTATGACAAAAATATCTCTCTTGACACTCGTTGCACCACCGTCAGGGCACTTCTATGGTTGAAACTGGGTTGACGTGGCATAAACACGGGATATTTCAATATTTCACAACTGGACAATCAGTATTTGAATGATCCTGTCTAAGGAAGGCAGGGTGGAGGGTGAAGATTTCGATACCTTATAATATACATTAAATATTGAGGCATCCACAAACTACCTACTCAGCTGCAATACACTCTCATCGGATATCCACCATAGCCAATGGTTCCCCAATCAGGTGGGGGTGCTCTTAGGCTTAGGGAAAGCTGCAACCAGACTAGGACAGCCACAAAGAGGTTTTAATAACTCACGCTCGACTCCGGAACCTAGGCGAGTCGAAACAAATCCTGCCATATTGAGACTCGCGGCTCAACTTGCTACACGAGCAAAAGGCAGGTTGACACAGCACGTATCGAAAATTATCTATCTCTTTCAGTATTCCGACGACGACGACGACGGACAGTTTTTTTTTTTTTTTTTTTTTTTTTTTTTATTCAATACTCGCATATAGAAATTTCCATGGCGAGGGAAAGATAAGTGTCGTGACCTTAGAGTCGCATGGAGAGCCACCTGGAAATCCAGGTGGATTCAGGGACAAGCACATTAATCTGCCAGCCCGACGCGACTGTGTACACAGAAAAAAAAGAAAAAACGAGCTATAATCTTCCCTCGTGTGTTCCTTAACTGTTTCCTTCAGCCGCGCTCGGCGAGTGATCGGTGAAGGTAGGTGAAGAAAGCCTCGACTGCGTCCCACCCGCCGGCCTCCCCGTCCTCTTTTGCCAGATGGGACAGTCCAGTTGCTCTCAGGTGAGATTTTCCGATGAGCTCCCTTTGTTGTCTTTTTTATTTTTATTTTTAAAGCTCATTACTCTTATGCGTAACCTAGGGGTCGTATGACGAGCCACTCGGAATCCCGTGGAATCAAGGCACGTGCAAGCTAAACTGCACGACCAGCAGAGAGAGAAATGGTCCCTATGGACCTGCAGGAGAAAAACTACAAAGGGAACGATCGCTCGCAGGTACAGATATCTCCTGTCTCAGAAAATCCAATCACGCAGTGGAATACACGGAGCCCAGGTATGCTTCGTTGTCGGTGGTGGTGGTGAGCACAAACGAAGGTGGCATGATAGCCGTACTCCTTCGGATGGTCTTTTTTTTTAAAAAAAAAAAAAAATACTCAGTACCCGTATGCGGTCCCATAAAGGGACCATGACGAGCCAGCCGGAACCCCGACTGGATTCAAACGCAACCACCACTACCAAGGCCTATTTCTTCGGATGGTCGGGGCAGTGCGGACAGGCCGGAGTATCTGACTTTGCCCAAGGTGTAGAGCCCGCCGTTGAAGGGGCCGCGATTTGTCCTGAGTCAGGTGTAGGAAGAGAGGGCCTGTCGGTTTCAGCTTGTACGGCTCGATGCCCCGCGCCCCGGGTGAGAGAGAGCTTCGCTTTGCCTTATATGAATTTCGGATGCATCCCTCCGCCGCCGTTCGGGGGGCTTCCTGCCATAGATCCTAGGGTCGATTCGAAGGCTGACGGCTGACGGCGGGTAAAGGGATGCCACGTTCTTGCTGCTTTCGGTTTTTTTCCCTTTTTTTTTTTTGAAAAAAAAGAAAAAAAAGAAAAAGACCTTGCTGCTTTGATCCGAATCAGAAATAGGTACATACGACAAAGCGGTCAAGGCATCCAGAATACTTCACAGAGGCAAACAGACAACGGAAACCTGAGTAAATCTGTCGTTTCCTACCCTGGTATCGATTTTTAGATTCTCCAGGAGAACGAGGTGCTTGGAATATCTATCGAGGGCAATGTTAGCTGGTTGTAGGGGGCAACGCGCCCTCCTAGGGATGGCTCATGACCCATCAGAATGATTGTGAGTCGATAACTTTCACAAGGCTTATCATAATATCATTCGACGAGTACCAACGTCATGAGATGATTGGTGGAATCCTGGCTTATCCGGATCTTAGGTCTGGTTGGTGGTCAATCAATGGCGAGCAGTACTCGATCCGTCGTACTGAGGATATCCTTGAGGCACGAGATCACTAAACCACCCGACTGTACTCACCCTTAATGAGACTTCCTTTTTTTGGGGGGAAAAAAAACTCATTAGTCGTGTGCACAACCTTAGTGGTGGTATGACGGTGCCATCCTAGTATGACGATCCATGAGACTTACTCTCGTGAGGTCGACGGAGAGGGTATTTTGCTTCCCGAGAAGCTTTCTACATACCTACCCAAAAGCTTTCACTTATCACTGACGGTGCTTGTAGACGATAATTTATCTTGATTTATCAAAAGGTAACCTCAGTGCATTTTACTCTGGGTGGGGTGCATTTGACTCTCGATTATGCAGTGAATCAGGCCATAATGAGATTTTGGTTCATGGGTATCGGCGTTCTCAACTGTGTATGAATCACTAATGGTTTCTTCGTGATGGCGAGTCATAATATTCGAGCTATAGAGTATATAAATAGAGGGGTTCCCACCTTTTTCCTACCAGTGTCGAGAAACCAAAACATCTACGCCCACAAAAGCTGCGACTGCACGAACTGATCTGGTGGCACGAACCGAGCGAAGAGAGGGTAACATTGAGCTGTCTCATCATCTTCCGCACAGATTGCTAACACGTTGAGGAAATAGTGACGCTCTATTGACCATTGCCCTGCGTAGTCTTTGATCCTTGGACCTTAAAGCGAGAATACCATGGCCCAACAAACATACAAACGAAAAAGATTTGCAAAGCACTCGGTTGCTCATGCTCCGCCAGCTACCTGGGTTGTGGGATGCTCTCAACCAAAAGAGGCCCAAAGCCAACAGGAAACTGAGGACTCGAGCCCCTCAGCCCCCACAGTTGCATCTGGGCAGACTCTGACTGCTGATCGGCCTGAAATTCATGCGCATTACATGGAGCCTGTCCCGCAAGTGGCTAGCACTCCAGTCGGCGATGATTTCAACCTCTCAGTCCCTCAGGTTTCCCAGAATCCGAACCCAGTTTGGGACTTGCAGATGCAACATCTTGTGGACATGGGCTTTCGTCAAGGATTTATCCAACTTGACAAGCTGTCTATGCCTGAAGCACTCCACAGTACGCAGGATATTCCTCAGATATGCATCAATAGGGTCAGAACTCTTCTGCGGGATTTTAATACTTCACTGGAAACAACCCGCAGACTGGTTGCTGATACCTTCCAAGGGCTTGCTCCTCTTTCTGTTCAGCAACCTATTTATCCAATGCCTACAACAAATCAGCTTCACTTGGCCCTTTATCAGGACTTCAGGCTTTGCACCTTGGTCCTCAGCATCTTACATGACACTGAAACGGCTCTTACGAACCACTGCGCCAATCCTTCTGCCCGGCTATGCAGGACCTTACTTCTCCGTTACGCTTCAACATTCATAACCGCCGAGTATATCCTCGCTTGGTACCATGTTTTCCGAACCGATGGAAGGGATAGGTTCGATATGCAAGCCTATCTGAGCCGGATGACCAAGTTACTCTGGGCCAGACTTGCTTTGGTACCTGCACTTTTTCATCGCCGTCGATGGGCCGAGGTGTTCACATCTCAAGGTCCAGGAAAGGAGGCCGAAGTAAAGGCAGGCGCTGGCTGGGATTTGTCTATGGCTGCGAGGTTGGATCTTGTAAAGCTATTGGCAGAGTACTCTGTCTACAGTGTTACGGATTACACACCAGGGTATTTAGTTGGCCTGATGGAAGTGGGTAATCCCTGCTCCGAAATGTTCCAACAATGGTCTTTTCGTGGACAGGCTTACGCTCAGGCGCCGGTGGAGCAGTGATTGGTTGCTGGCATATAGACAAAGCCTACGTGACAGTGCTTAATCTTTTAAGGTGGGCAAAGACGTTTCTTGCAGTTGGTGGACTGGTTACACAGGGAATGGGGACTTTTTTTTTCTTCGATTCATTTGCATGCGCTATTCTATACACCCCGTTACATAGCTATTGCAATTATACGGGCTACTCCAAAACAAAAGCCTTTTTGTTTCCTTTTTCTTGACTATGCAGTGATCCGCACCCTTCTTTCCTCAAGTCTGGTCTAAAATACATATCCGAATAAAAGTTAGCATTAAAGGCACAAATGAGACTCTATTTGATGTCAGTGCATTGCTGATATTTATACATTGATGATTAATTTCACTTCTATGTGACTATAGCCATAGAAAAGGTGGAGCCTCGAGGAATGAAAGTACAGTAGTCCCTTGGTATAAGATGTCATTGCGCGGTGGATGATATTCTTATATGCAATTATATATTCATGCCAAATTTATGATTTCATGACGATAAGATCCCAGAAGAGCGACTTGGCTGAGAGGGGAATGAGCCAAAGAATGATAAAATAGAATGCAGTTTGGCAAACAAAGTCTCTTTATCTTATACTTATACAGGTAACTAAGTCAGAATGCTAAGATTATTCCTTATATCAAATATATTACTTTGTTTTGTGGGGCGAGAGGGTTATATTCTGATAGTGCACATGCTTAAGAATATACTGATAGGTATCATGTGGTTACTTACCTCAAGGGGTAATTAGTGCTGATGGATACACGCCCCTCGAACTCCTGAATTTATACAAACCAGTACCGGGCCAATACCTACCCCCAAGAGTAATTGGAAAAGCATTATACATTAAAAACAGGCCACCGGATACTCAGGGCCCGAATCTGGGAACACATTACACGTTCACTTCGTGTGCCAATGCAATGCCGCCTGGTTTCCTCTGCCGGCACCCAAGTTCTGCCTTGACCCCTCTTCCTTCGTACCCTGTCCAAAACTAATTCCTTAATTTGAGTGGGCCCGAACATATTGGAACGCACGCCCGAGTTACCCTGAACTTGCTCTTATTCTCGTATATTTACCTATTTTTGTTCTAGGTCTCTTTGTCTTTCTACGTTCCTATGTCATGTATTCTATTCGATTCTACCTGATTTCATACACCGTTATTGATTCTGCAGTCAGCTTACATTATATCAACTATTCTACTTTGTTTCTTTTTCTATGACTCTAATTGGGACTTAAATCAGATGATCCCTGCTCGCTGCTACCCTGCCATTCTTGTGTATATAGACAGATCGCTCTGGCTGCTCTTCGCTCCAATCATTTAAGCAGGTCTTCACCAGTATAGCCATCATTATCATCTGATATCTCTACTCTAGCGTATCACGGAACCTTTTTTCCTTCCGCAGTACCTGTTCAAAGTCTAATAGGTATGAGCCTCGCTTGACGCCTAGTTTTTCTTCAATTCTATTTATGCTTCTTGCTTTATAATTCAGCGAAGTGGCGACGTTACAATTATATCCTCCTCCTTAACCTTTAGTACGCCCAGATCTAGGTCCGCTCCTTCTACTGAAAAGTGGAAACTCTTCTCTATCAAGATATACAAACCTATTCTCCTTCAACCTACCTAAGAGCTATACAGTCTAAAGGTACAAAACTAAATCAATTTAAATAATAGTAATATATAGGAGATTGTATCTAGATATTTTATATAACTATCTACAACAATTAAATATAAAAGAATAAACTATTTTTAGCTAAGCTGTAACTAAAAAAAATAAAATACTACTACAAGTAATTATCTTATAGTTTATTTTAATGTAAAAAAACTATATATTTTACTTTAGTTATAAAAGTTATTGCAAAGATTATATTAGAGGATACTATTATAACTTTATATAAATTACTACAAATATAAATCACTATATAACTTTGATAAAGGCAGGTGCTGAATGGCAGTAGTGGACTTTATTGGGCTTTATTTGTTTACTATATTACTTCAAGCATTCTATTCAGATAGGATGGGGTTCATACAGATTTGGTGAGATATAGATATACATGGTTTTCTGCTTCTTACCACAAAAGCATGGTGAAACCTTTAAAAGAGAAGCCTCGGAACTCACCATGATCCTAGGTTGAACGCAAGTAACCCCCCCAAAAAAGAAGTTGTAGAAAACTGGAGTGGGGTAGCTAGAATATAATTCATCACTTGCATAAAGTAAATTCTAAACGCTAGGGCAAATTCTATGATATTATAGGCAGGTTTAGACAATAAACAACAAGAAGCTTCGATTGGTAATGGTTCGCATTAAAATGGGTTATCATTGCTGAACAACAAAGCCCCTGACAAGATCTTCTATTACTCCAATAGATATGACAGTCTTAGTGATTGTTATATTTAGCAATAGATACCCAATGCCAGTGATAATTATATTATTTTCCAACCTGCTTTTCCACCTATTCTGAAGCCTATAGTAGAGAAAATTCATAAATAGGTCCATATATTAGGTTCCATACCGATTCGTATTACTCTCAAACAGACTCCGAGAGCACATGGGCCATTCATTTCAGGAAGCATAAACCACGGGGGGGAGGAAGACTTTAGAGCTTGGTTGTACGCCGGAACAAAAAAAGCTTCAAATTCGCTGCCACGATTTTATCGATGTCACTTTCCAGTGCAATGGCATTCACTACTTCCCGTCCTTTCCTAACTCCACTCCTGCCCCATCTGTAGTAAATCAGCGACTCTTGGAGCAGATACAGTCGCTTCTCACAAATGCCACAGACCTAAGGCCAAGTATGAGGATGCAACAGCGCATACACACTACAGTAATCCGATTTGGGAAGTCCCCGAGCAACGGAAATCTGGTAAGTATGAATAGCATGAATATTTTCAGGACTTCGTACAGAAGGATCTGAGTCTGATATGGGAGCGGGGCCAATAAACCTCCGTGCTGGCAAAAAACGAAGTGGGCAATTCTCGACATCGAAATTTAACCCCCGCATCATCCATTTGAAAGACCTCATTGATGGGTTAAAAGGCATAGTCCCAGACAGCAAGGAATGGAAGGAATCATAAGCTAGAATATTCCAAAGCGACATTGCGTCCATACCAGACAGGTCAAGATTGAAACTCGTTCAATCCGCATGTGCTGAGTCACATGCAGAGATGGCGAGCGCTGTGGCCGCTGTGTCTGAAATTGTTACTATTGAGGGCTGGCTCTGAGAAACATAGACAGCATTCTATTTAAGGCAATGTGGGATGGTACTATGACTCAGTGAGACCAATATTGTGCACGATAGATACCCATACCTATACACTTATAATCATCATAATTTGACTGTTTGTATTTATATATTGGAATGACTATTGCCCGAGTCTAGTATGGCAATTATAGCTCTGGAGCCAGTGCTTGTGACAAAGACCAACATCTACTTCGTCCGCATACGAGTACTGAGTAAAAAAACAAAAAAAAAACATCTGCTTCGTTGTCTGTACGTTAGGCGATCACCTTGCAACCTACATAACCTGACGAAATGATCCTTCGATGCCTCTAAGAGTTATTGTTTCACAAATGCACCCGACAGCGAAAAGTATCGCTCGCGATTGGAACCGTCATCTGCGCTCTCTACCTTGGTGGATCTTGAAAGATTTCATGACGATTTGCACCAATTCCTGCTGGGACTCCTCTCCAACCTTTGACGACTATGCTACAAGCCGCTTCAGAACCCAGTTATCATGTGTATATTTACTGCGCTACAGATGCTAGTGTTGTTTCAACAGCAATATCCACTATGTCCGGATGCACATTTGTACTCTCACGACATAGTGTTGTCTGGCATGACAATCCAGATCTGTCTAGTCCCCTTCCAAGATAATTTAGAGAGATGGTTAAACCGCCATGGCTTGAGCAGCGAATTTACCAGCGCGAGGGAGAGTTGGATTCGCGGCAGGGCAGGATGCACCTCTATCTCTTCACAGGCCGCTGTTGTATTATTGGCTGAACCGAGCCAAGCACAGTGGATTATGTTCCACACCATCCTTTCCAATGTTGCCAGGGGTGCCCCTGGGAAACGGAGATTTTTTCAAATTGGGAAAAGGTTCCTTGGACAATCCGTGGAAGAAGCTTCTTAGGAAGATACACCGCAAAGTCAGCAAAAGAGTACGAGGAACTTCTTCAAGGAACACAATCAAGCTGCGCCGACTCCAACGTCGATTGGAAGCCGTAGAGCCCTGAATCCTTTGTTAGCACATCCTACCGCGGAGAGGCGGACCTGTGGAATATTCGGAAGTTTATGAACAAGAGTTTGGCACCAATGATGAATATGAAATTGAGCGGAAAAACGACAATGAGACGAACATTTGCAAATCGGGATTTAGGGTTACTTAGTTATATGTATGTATTGGGTTCATGCTTTCAGAGTGCTTCGCCAACATCTCATATCTGAAATTGATACATTTTATACTTGACACTATTCAGAATTTGTATGTGTTTTTCATTCAAAGGATACATGAAGCTTGCTTAACGAGAACTGGAGTAGGAATCGGTATTGTTAGTTCTCAGTGTTGCACCAGGTTGTAGAATCTTTTTATTTTTTATTTTTAGTGGGAATTTCGTTACTCTAGGGGTAAGGATTCAATAGAGCCTGGAGTCGCACCATACTGTAATTCACATTCCCAGTGGGGATAAAATCATGTGTATCACTCCAAGCTGTTCTGCCGGTGACCTCATCCGTATGTAAGTGCGGAATGCTCCGCAGTCGATTTGCATTATGGTCTGACCCGGAGGTTAGTTATTAAGACAGTAAAAATCCATTAATATTCGTACAGTTGCAATCTTAAGTACTACTGTAACATGAGTCCGGCCCGGCGCCCATGTCAGGGGCCAACTGGAAATTGAGATACATATCGACCGTCGTGCTCGGCAAGTTTACAGATTGGATATACAAATCGCCGCGGTACAGAGAAGGAGATAAAATGCTCGCGAACGAACTACCAAGTAATTAGACGCCCGAGCGGATTCCTAAGATGCATCGAGCTCTCCGGTCTGATGCAGGCTCTCCTGCATAGCCTCGAACTGCACCCTAACCTCGATCTCCGCTGATATTGATAATGTTAACATTTTCAGCATCACGGTGTTAACTCACATGGCTCGATGGCGGGTATATAAAAATCGTTATTTAGGCATTTATCCAACCAGTGGCTCATATTGTAAATTGAGGTGAGAATGAAACGGGTACTGCATAATTTCTGACTGTAAGACAAACACTCCTTGCAATGCCAAGGGGCGTCATGGTCGACAACACTGTTGTAGGACGACCCCTTAGTCGATCTCAATAACTAGGGGAAGTATTTTACAGGCCGGTTTCGTAGAATCTAAAAGCAGCTCGTTAAAACTCCAATTGGAATAATTGAAGGGAAATGGTAGACAGCTGTCAGCTCTGAGCTTGAGCTACAGCCGCAGCTACCAACACCCACGGCGTCAACATCAGCCAGGCTCGTTGAAGTTAAATGGATAAAGAAAAAGACGTACTATGAGAAGAGATTTTTATGGGGTTTGCTAGGACATGTATCACAGTTAAGTAAAGGGGAGAATGGTAGGAGGAAAAGATGACAAGCACTTGAGAAATTGTGGATGACCAGAGGCCTGATTAAGGCCAGAGAGTTGAAAAAGGACCTACCTGCACTTCAAATTTTCCTACCCGAGCCATTGGGTACTCTGGAATATTTGTTAGTTGTACCTACGAGCGGTTGCTTCTTTTGTAGGTTTTTTTTTTTGTGGTGCCATAGGGTCTCTCAGCCGGTTGTGCAGATCGTGCAGATTAACTTGTACGTACCTTGAATCCACTCCGGATTCCGAGCCACTAATATACTACTCCTAAGGTTGTACATACGAGTAATGAACTCTTTCTAAAATAAAGAGTTGAAAAAGGAGAATGATATACCGTATTAATTCTGCACGAACAGGCCAGCGGAAGGGCCATGCATTCATTTACCGTCTTGTACATGATACCCGCTTATATATCAGATATTGTCTATAAGAAAGGCTCGTAAACAGGCTCGCAGACATAGAATCGATATCTAGTTATAAAATCTCCTCCCTAAGTGTAATCCTAACATATTTGACGGCCTCTTCTTCTGTAATATAGCCCCCTTGCTGATCTTCACTTCCATCCGCTTTGTCATCTTCATTCAAAATGTCCAGATCTGAGCGTTCATATTCTGTATCTGACGATATGTCTGGTTGGCCTTCCGAGGTAGGGGGCAATTTTTTTTTTTTTTTTTTTTGGTAAATCAGTACTCGCGTTGAAGCATCTCGCTTATGGCGAGGCAGCGCATCCCCCGGTTAAGCCTGGCGGGATTATCCAACCACTGGGCCGCTCCCTGCCCCATATCTACGTACATGACTAGATACCCCCCCAATTCTAACTGCCACAGCCACATTATACCACCCCCATACACGATAACGGAATCACCCCTTAACTGCCTCCGCCAGCTTCTCACACCACTCCGGGTCCTCCCATATCTGCTCCCACTCCCGCCCCTTACCATCCGCCATCCCAGAACAGCTCAGCAGGTGTACAGCATTCTGTGCTATCCCCCCCTCACACAGCCCGCACAACGGGTCATCCGCCCTGCCCACCTTATGCAGCCACCAACGCTGCGGTCCGCGGTCAGTGACTACGTACGTCAACCCCCGCAGAGCCTCCCGGTTCCACCCTGCTTGCTTGGAGGGACGCCCCATGGGGAAAGCCTGTCGGATGCCTGCCGGTGTGATAACGTCAGGTCGTAGCATCCTCCTGCCCACCCATGCCACCTCCTTCGCCTTTCTATCCGCCCTCTCATTGCCCTCCACCCCACTATGCCCCTTTACCCACATCACTGTCTTGTTGCCCTTCCCCATCTCCTCTACTGCCAACTCTCTGTCCACGACCGTGGCTGTTCGAAGCATAGATTCCGAAGCCGGCTAATGGCGCCCTGGCTGTCAAGAGCCACTACCGACCAGGTAGGGGGCAGTTGCCAATCGGATGTGTAGTCGGAAATTCCTTCAATGTGGATTCAGAGTCTTGAGAGCCATAGATTGGTACAGTGATTCCACACTACCGGAAGAATCGTTTTTTTTTTTCGTTTTTCAAACTCATTACTAGTGGCGCAACTTAAGGGTCGCATGACGAGCCACCCGGAAGCCCGGGCGGATTCAGGGGACAGGCAAGTTAGTCTGCCAGCCCGACTGATTTCCCTACTAGCCGTAGCCAGCTATTGAAAGGCCAGCGGTTTGTGCGTGCTGTGAAGGTGGATAAGGCCTGACGGTGCCAGAGGCACCATTGATACCGTAGCCTGGCTGTGTCCGTTGGATCTTTCTCCTAGCTCTGGAGACCTCTGCGGCGGTCTGTGGGCTTCCCGAGATACGCCCCAATGCCGACTCGTAGGCTGCCCTTCTGTCTGGCTTATTGCCTGCGATGCCGATGTGGCTCCTTACCCATGCTACTGCTGTTTCCAGGGGGGCTCGGTCTCTTAGCAGCTGTTTGAGCTCCTGTTCGATGCTCTGGGGGGCGATTCGGCAGTGAGGTTGAATAGTGCCTGTTTCTCAGCCATCGAGTCCGTGAGGAGGAGGGCATGTCGACCTCCTTTTATTATTATTATTATTATTATTATTATTGCTTGCGTCGCTTTGATTTTGTACATAGTTCGCCCAGGGCGTCTGATTAACTAGACTATCCCCGGGCTTCCGGGGTGGCTCGTCATACGACACCCTTAAGGTTGTGCATACGAGTAATGAGTTCAAAAAAAAAAAAAAAAGACCTCTTTGTGTGCAGCGAGTGCTAAGGCGAGACCTTTGGCTTCCGCATCTGCAACTGTGGCCAAGGTTCCCAGGCATGCTCCATGTTCGGAAGGATCGAGCTTTAAAGACATTAGTAAAAATAATACACGATGCGGAAGTAGTACGTAACATAAGCTTACAATCATCCTTATTTGTAGATACCTTGCGCCATGCTGATGCAACCCAATTAGTCATGAGAATTCGACGTTGTGAAGCCGTAGATATATGCACTCTAGATCTGTTTCATATTACCTCTGCCATATATCTCGACCAGACTTGGCCTGTTAGCGGCCTGTCCTGTACATAATACTGTCTTGCCGTATGATACTGTATAATCGCGAGTTAATACGGTAGCAGTGAATTTGTGGGATGACTGAGAAGGCTAGTGACTAGAAGCTAGTTTATCGTCACAGTGAGATCTGGTTACAGGAGTAGAAAGAAAACCAGACAGAAGAATGGATGACCATCGAATGCCCGAATAGAGAGCTGATGGAGGACCTAGATGGGTACGTTTTTGCTCTGGAAGAGGAGGCTGAATACTGGAAGAAGAAATATTGGACCCTGGATGAGAAGATGGAGAAATTATGGTGGAAGACAATGGAAATACAAAAGCCGAGGTAGCGAAGACTACTTTGATGAAAGAAAAGAAAGAACAATCAAAACTATCTCAGCAACCCAGAATGGGCGTGGAGGAAGGAGATTCAGACGGAGCAGTTGGAGAAGGCGATGGGCAGGAAGGAGGAGGAGGTGGGGGTGGGGAGTAGGCAGAAGTGGGCAAGGACAGGGAGCCGGCAGGAAACATCTTACTGCGCATGCGAAAACTGTTGGCTTTTGGATATGAGGATGATGCATGGTATGTCGATGTACGAGGGCAGGCCGGGCATGAGAAGGAATGGAGGAAGTAGCTCTAGCAACTCCTTCAAACACCGAAACACGCGTCAGGCGACATAGCCGGAAGGGAAACCCCAACCAGTCAGACATAACGAGTCCACGAACGCAGTTAATTAGGAGGCATATGTCGGCACAAAGGTCGTAGCGTATGAGCATCGGGTTCTAAACCTAGGTTGTGAATCTACATCTTTTTTTTTTTGTAAATCAGTACTCGCATTGAAGCATCTCGCTTATGGCGAGACAGCGCATCCCCAGGTAAGCCTGGCGGGAATATCCAACCACTGGGCCGCTCCCTGCCCCGTGAATCTGTATCTATCACGCCTGAGCTGGTATTGTCGACGAGTCTAGACTGCTTGCCAATTCAACCTAAGTTTACAGAGTAGCTTATGGTTCCATACTCTGGAATAACGGGTTGGCTGTTTGGTGATATCTTACTCGGCAGTTGCAGTTGCCTTCGACCCCCACTACTATATCCCAAGTGTAGAATATAATTCTGCATGCGGGGCAGTGGATTCCAGAGTAGTTGGATTATTTGAATACGGCTACTAAGTAAGTTATTATTTTGTACCAAGGCTTTACGAATTTAACTAACCAATCACGATGCAGGACATACCTAGATATCTGTTTGTTAACTACATTGAAGAGATATTAAGCCTTTGACTCAAACGCACTAGGCGAAAGGGAACTGAACCAACGATAAGGTATGAGGGGTTTGTGGAGGGCCGTCTGTGTCAATATGTGCTAATTTGGGGCTGTTGAGACAGTTGATGCCTATGTGGCACTCTGTGTCTCGCAACAGCATGCAGGACAGACGAACATCATTCAAGCAGTGTTAATATAGTTGCTTGCTGCTTAAGATCTGGCACTAGTAGAGGGCTGGCAGCGCGTGAGTCGCCATACATTTCGTTATTTCTGGTGTCTTTTTTTATAAAGATCTTCAAATTAGGCCTTCTAACAAGCAAGGCTTTGGAATGACACGGCTGCTGCAAGACTGCGGTAGTCAGCATCTTGTGGGTGTTGTACGAATTAGTTGGGGTGACTGTCGTTTTACCAGTCTCTTCTTCACCATCTTCTCATTTGATAAGCTGCTATCTAAGCTGCACTGGCACTATTTCTACACACTACGCCTTTGCCTTATACCTATATATATTACCTCTATATCACTCCTTGATCTCACTCAACAGCTTACCGTGCTCGAGATTCACAAAACTACAACAGATGTATTGAGACTTCGTTCGTAGCTTCCATTGCCAACTCCAAATCTCACTGAGCAGTCCTGCCCACACAAACAACTCATATTTATACAAACTTACCTTTCACGCCATCCACCATTTGCCTGGCCATTTTACTCTGATGGAAATCGAATTCCATATTTGCACAGACCTAGTGACTCAAAAGGAAGCTACGAAGATGCAGGAGCCACGTGGAACAAAGGGTTCGGGCAACACTAGGGCCATAACGCCTGTGAACCTTAACGAAGATGAACGAGGTAACGACACTCCATATCTTCTCTCGAGGATGCCTCGAGGATGCAATATATATCTAATCACAAATCCCCCAACAGGCACCAGGTCATCGCCAGGGTCACCTGCTTCAAGACTAAGCAACCACGCGCATGGCCTGTCCGACCCTCAGGCCACAACCCCCCCGCAGGCAAGTGCGGGCACAGACCAGGTAGTCAGAGCAAAGAGGGTATACGTACACCACAACCACGCCCAAAGACGTCTACTAGACTGTTTAATCAAACACGGGTGCATAAACACCGACCCCGGCACCTGGGAAGATGTCAAAACAGTGTGGATGCTTGTACCTGTAAAGAATGGTGGCGGGCTTGGAGTTGGTCTCCGCATCGAGGAGGTCATGCACTATGTAGAAAAGAATGCCAGGAAACACTGGCAAAAAGGAAAGGAAACGCGAGAGATTGCCAGACAAACTTGGGCGCAGTGGATCGAGAGCCACCGGAAGAAGATTAAGGACCGCCCAGTGGTCAACAACGCAGGTCAACATATCCGGTTGGGAGAGGAAATTGTAGGGGAAACTGTTGCCAACAGAGCAGTCTCTCCTCACGGAAGTGCTGTAATCGAACCAGCACCCGAGGCCCTCCCACTTGCTGCTCCACTCACGAAGGAGCATGTCCTCAAGTTTCGGGAAATCAACTCCCGGGATATTGACCCCACCCTGGTCGATGTTCTTTACGAAGATGGGGGCCGTATCATCCACCCACTTAGCTGGCGGAAGGGCTTCGGCATTTATGGACCTGACGACCCCCTCCCATGCCATAATACTCCCCACAGTTACCCTATGAGAGCAATGCCGACAGATAGGTATACGATGTCAACCATATCAGCTGTCGAACCGCAGTCTGAGCCTCCGCTGTACCCGCTTACAGAGGGTATTGTCACCATTCAAGCCACAGTGGCCAGGGGATATGAAAACCCAATCAGGTACCACATGCTGGAATGCGCTCGTGCATGGGGGTTTGGCATCAACCTCACGGTGTCATACCCCTTCTCGGACCAGGGCGAGGTAACGATCGTGGCAAGGGCTGCAGCTCCATGGGAACGCAACATTCTGTCTGGGATGGAGACCATGGGTGGTCTTCTAACAGTAAAAATTCAGTGGGCATGATCTGGAACGAGAAAACGTCCAGGCGTCTCTTTGGGACCCGGGGGGGGCGGAGGTGGCAAACTTGACTGACCTTGGTGAGATGAAAGGTTATTTCGAGGCTTCCATTCCTTTCTTTCATTGAAATATATATACCTCATGAGTCAGTCCATCATCACTCCTTTGAAAAATTGCAAATAGCGCAGGCAGAATTCAATTTTTTCACATGTATTGGTGGCATTTTATAATTAGTTTCTAATAAAATTTTGAGACACATGCTATGATCTCCTAGTTGGCGATCTGTTTTAAACCGTTCATTTTCGAGTTTCATATTCCACTTGCATTCTTTCTCCTGCTTTTTCGTTGGAGTCTATCAAGACTGGCCCTGCCAGTGTCAGGGGGAACTAGAAACCACCACCAAAAGAAAGACCAGATGGTATGACGGCACAGACCTCCCAAACCTCAGCTTCGCAAGCCCAATCCACGCGTCTTTCTTCCTGACAGGAGCAGCACCAAGTGAGCTATCCTTCGGAAACCGCGACGACCACCGCCAGGCACCAGTCACACACGTGACACATGGATATCATCCCTGCGGATAGCGGCAGATCGCAGGATAAAAAGAATGGTACAGGGAGCTATCCAAGCTAGCGGACGAGGGTCGGTCCATGGTCTTCATTGATGGTACTGGAGGAAAGAACGGAGAAGTAGCAGCAGCGGCAGTCACCCATAAAACCGGACATGGAACCTTCCTTGGGACCCTAGCCACGGTAGCTGACGGAGAAGAGAAAGGGATCACACTAGCACTCAGCTCGGATACCGACAAACTCCTAGTCCTAACAGACTCTATGGCGAGCAAGCAGGCCCTCCTCAATCAAAGCAAAGGCACCCACCCAGATCTAACATCAAGAAGGAGCTGAAAGACTTGATCCACAAGCGCACAGACTAGGAGACAGGGGTGCAAAGCCACATAGGCATCCCAGGCAACGAAAAGACAGACAAGAAAGCAGCCTACGAGTCAGCTCTAGGACGCATCGCCAGGGCAGCAGCGAAAGCCAGGAGGAAAGACCAACGCTCCGAACCTGGGTATGGAATCAGCAGGCGCCTCTGGCATTAGACACGCCCAGTCCGCATACACCAGGCTACGCACCAACCGAGGCCCCTTCAATCAATGACTACACAGGGTCCTAAAGGTGGACTCACCGGCCTGCCCACACTGCGACCACCCTCGGGAGGACAGCTACCATGTCACCTTTGACTGCCCCCAGCACCACCAGCAGCGCCAGGATTTGATCGGAGATATCAGAACGTGGGAAGAGCTAGACAACCAAGGTGGAAGAAGGAAGAAGGAGAGGAGGAAGAGTGGGACGCGGTGGAGGCATACTTCGCCTACCTCTACCGCCCCCTCGCTGGACGATAGGAGAAAACACGGGTTACGCATATTTGAGATCCGCTGCGTTGTTTATTTGCCGCGTTGCGTTACTTGACAGTTTGCGTTTTGTACATACCTCGTGCAGGGCGGCCAGATTAACTTGACCAGCCCTTGAATCCACCCAGAATTCCGGCGTGGCTCGTCATGCGACCTTTAAGATTGCGCTCGAGTACTGAGTTCAAAAAAAAATAATTGGTTGGTGTTATCCTCATTGTGGTAATTGTGGAGAAGGTAGCGGCTTTCCAGTCACACAACCTAATCCATAACGGGGTCTCTGAGCCTACACTGGCCTACTCCCCCCGAGGGACGTGGGAAAAAGGGCAATAGAGGCGATGCACAAGGCCCTGGCCTCCACGAAGTCCACGTCAGCACCGGGCCCCGACGGAATCTCCTACCAGCTCCTCAAGCTAATCAAAGACACGCACCTATCCAAAGCTCTCCTAAATGATATAGCCTGCTGCGTTGATGAAGAGATCCTCTACACAATCCCGAAAGCATGGCAGGAGCTTATGATGGTCATGATCCCCAAACCGTGAAAGGATCACTCGAAGGTCAAGGGCTGGCGCCCAATCATACTATCCAACACAGTGGGCAAGCTCGGAGGAAAGATCGTTGCCTCCGAACTCCTGAAAGTGGTAGAGCTCTTCCACAACCTATAGTACGGGTCGAGGAAGGGCAGGTCGGCGATGGACGCCATGATGATCACGGTTGACAAGGTAGAGAGGGCACTGGCAGAGGGAAAGCAAGCAACGCTCCTAGGAAAAGACATCGTCTCCGCCTTTAACAATACCAGGAAGGAGGGGATTGTCAGGGCACTTTTAGGGTCAACAGTAGGAAGGAGATGGGCTCGCATGGTCGAGGCCTTCCTAGGAGAACGACGTTTTAAGGTATGGTGGGACGGAAGAGAAAGGGGCGAGGCACGCATGAACCAAAGGACCGCTCAGGGCAGCCCGCTATCGCCGGTCCTTTGGCTGATCTACATCGCCTTCCCTCTGAAAGAAGTCGACACAAACTTTCTACTCACCCTCCTACCGACCCGAACCTCGCAGCGCTTGCGGCACACACCCCAGCCCCACCGGACTTCGACGGAGATATTCAGCTATGTAGATGACATCAATCTGCTCATCATTACCAACGGGCTTAGTTAGAAACAACACAACGACATGGTCGACTGGGGCAACCATCTGCTGGAGGCATCAGCTGCGAAGAATAACCTCAGATAGGACAGTCAGAAGGAGACCCGGCTTGACTTCGGGGAAACGGGCAAGCATAGCAAACCAATCAGGACCTTCAGGATCATGCTGGACGCCACCTCCGCTTCTCACCACACATCAACAGCCGAACGAACGGCAAAGGCGCTCCACCCAGATCCGGCATCGAACGAGAATTGAAGGACCTCCTGCACAAGAGGGCACACCTACAGACAGCGATAGGATGGGTCCGCAGCCACATAGGCATCCCAGGCAACGAAAGGGCAGACAAGAGGGCGGCATACGAATCAGCCTTGGGCCGCATTGCCGGGACTCAACAGGTGGCAAAGGCCAGGCGGAAGGACATGCGATCGGAACCAGGGTACGGATCCAACAGGTGCCTATGGCACCGACACGCCCTATCGGCCTACACCTGGCTGCGCACCAACCGGGGCCCCCAGAACTACTGGCTCCACTTCATACGCAAGGTCGACTCCCCAGCCTGCCCCAACTGCAATCACCCCTCGGAGGACGGCTACCATATCACCTTCGATTGTCCCCACCACCACCAGCAACGCCAGGAGTTCATCGGAGATGCCAGGACTTGGGAAGACTTGGACACTCCAATCTGGAGGAAAGAAGAGGGGGAGGAGGAGGAGTGGGACGCGGTAGAGGCGTACTTCGCCTACCTCTACCGCCCCCTCGCCGGACGTTAGGAAAGTGCGCATATTTGATATTTACTGCGTTGCTTTATGTTATTCGCTTGTGTCGTTTTGATCGTGTACGTAGCTTGCCCAGGGCGTCAGATTAACTTGGCTGTCCCTTGAATCCACCCGGGTTTCCGGGTGGCTCGTCATACGACCCTTAAGGTTGTGCATACGAGTACTGAGTTAAAAAAAAAAAAAAAAAAAAAAAAAAGAACAGCCGAACGAAGAAAGCAGCCTCCCTCCTCGCGGTCATGGAACGCCTCTCGAGCGGCAATGGGGGTATTAACAGCAGGGCGAGCAGGGCTATGTACACCGGCATGATCCACCCTATTTTCACATGGGGACTCGGAGCTGAGCTCTGGCATCGTCCCTATGTACACAACACCCACACCGACCCCTTCAGGAAGCTGGAGTACACAGTCTTGAAGAAGATAACCGGGGAATACTTTGGAAGCGGCCACAAAAATTTTTTTTTTTTTTTGAACTCAGTACTCGTGTGCACAACCTTAAGGGTCGTATGACGAGCCACCCGGAGACCCGGTGGATTCAAGGGGCAGTCAGGTTAGTCTGACGCCCTGCGCGAACTATGTACAAATAGCAAGAGGACGCAAAGGAAAGAGAAACCAAAATATGCGCAACATCCGACGAGTGAGCGGCGAGCCTCACCCCTCCTGAAGCCTCCTTGCCTGCGCCTTAGCGTCCAGCAAGGGGGCGGTAGAGGTAGGCGAAGTACGCCTCCACCGCATCCCACTCCTCCTCCCCCCCCTGTTCTTTCTTCCAAATTGGTGTGTCCAAATCTTCCCATGTCCTGGCATCTCCGATGAACTCCTGGCGTTGCTGATGGTGGTGGGGGCAATCGAAAGTGACATGGTAGCCGTCCTCCGAGGGGTGATCGCAGTTGGGGCAGGCTGGGGAGTCGACCTTGCGGATGAAATGGAGCCAGTGAGCGGCCACAAGAAGCTCGCCTGGATTGCGGGCATCGAACCCCTGGAGGCAAAGCTGGATGATCTCTCAATCTGTTGGGCGGCTAGAGCAGTCAAAACCAGGGACATCAGTGTCAGGGGGGAGCTAGAATCCACCACTAGGGGAAAGCACGCCTGCAGCGATCTCCCAAATCTCGACTTGGCAGGACCGATCCATAGTGCTTTTTTCCTGACAGGGGCGGGACCCGGGGAACTCTCCTACGGAGACCGGGACGATCACCGCAACTCGCCAGTCACGCTTCTGTACATTATCCCAGCTTACAGCAAGCGCTCACAAGACAAGAAGGAATGGTACGTGGAGCTCTCGAGCCTGAAAGAGGATGGCTGGGCTCTCACCTTCACCGACGGCACAGGAGGGAAGAATAGAGAGGTAGCAGCGGCAGCAGCGGCAGCAGTATTCCACGAGACGGAGCGAGGAACCTTCCTGGGAACCCTGGCCACGGTTGCCGACGGGGAAGAGAAGAGAATCTCGCTCGCCCTCTGCTCGCCAGGCACCGACAAGCTCCTATGTAATCCTGACGGACTCCATGGCAAGCAAGCAAGCACTCCTCAACCTCAGCAGGGGCGCTCCACCCAGGTCCGATATCGAGAAGGAATTGAAAGACCTCCTTCACAGGCGGGCACGCTACAGAGAGACAGCGATCGGCTGGGTCCGCAGCCACATAGGCATCCCGGGCAACGAGAAGGCAGACAAGAAGGCAGCCTACGAGTCGGCACTAGGCCGCATCGCCGGAAGCCAGCAGGTAGCTACAGCAGCCGGCATCAGAGCCGCAGCCAAAGCCAGGGTGAAGGACCAGCGCTCGGAGCCAGGGTTTTTTTTTTTTTTTTTGAACTCAGTACTCGTATGCACAACCTTAAGGGTCGTATGGCGAGCCTCGGAGCCAGGGTTCGGAGTCAACAGATGCCTATGGCACAGACACGCCCTGTCGGCCTACAGTACACCTGGCTGCGCACCAACCGGGGCCCACAGAACTACTGGCTCCATTTCGTCCGCAAGGTCGACTCTCCGGCCTGTCCCAACTGTGACCATCCATCGGAAGACGGCTTCCACGCCACCTTCGACTGCCTGCACCACCGCCAGCAACGCCAGGAGGTCATTAGGGACGCCAGGACATGGGAGGAGGGAGAGGAGGAGGAGTGGGATGCGGTGGAGGCGTACTTCGCCTACCTTTACCGCTCCCTCGCTGGACGATAGAAGGGTGCATATATTTGAGATTTGCTGCGTTCCTTTTCGATTTACTGCGTTGCTTTGAGTTGTTTGCTTTTGTAAGGTTGTGCACACGAGCACTGAGTTAAAAAAAATTGTGGTTATTGTATCGGGTGGTGTGTGTTCTGCCCTTCTAGTATATACGAAGATATTTTATTAAGTACTTTTATCCGCATAGTCCTCTCCCCGAAATACGGAACACTTTACAGTTCAAATACAAGATGTCCACGATTTTTATAATTGGTGGCAACTCGCAATCAACACCTTTGCAAGAAAATAATTTTACCCTGAATCGGTACGCCGCCCCACGAAGCTAGGAGCCTATTCCTAATCAATTATCTATATGACCTATCTAAAGGATCATCGGCAAGCTGGTGACTAAGCAAGCAAAATAGCCTGCATTGTAACCTTTTGCCAAAATCAGCATACCCCAGTAGATGTTACGATAATAATGGTAATATCTTCCTTAGTTAATTGAGATGTTCCCATCCTGCGCGTACTTAACCTGGTACCGCATCTTTTCCTTAATTTCTGTGTACAGTAGTTCCCCAAAGTATACCTTATTATTCTTATTAACGACCACCGTCATCGCTCCAGCAGGAGATGTGGTTAGGGTACTGTTCAGAGGGTGGTCATCAACTCTGTAGACCGTAATAGTAGTTTTGGGTGATACATAGACAAGAACCTATAACTCAAGGTAACGGCTACGGTACATCGCTCCACTCCTGTCCATCTTTAATCGTTGTAGATGAAAAGTAAAGAAAATTACCGAAGGCACTTTTCCAAAGTCGATAACAAACAATTGCAACCTCGCTAGGGCAAAGCCTTCCCTTGAATTATGTACCAAGAGGTATTCGGTCCTCCACTCTGCATCCCTCGCCATGGAGTCCTTGGTTTAGGAGATCAAAGTCCTCAAATATCAATGATTCTCCATCCCCAACACCTCACGCACCCCCTGCATCCTCCCAATCATCATCATCATAAACTTCTGGTAATCCCTTGGCACCTCCACCCGAATAAAGACCATCTGCTCCTCACCTCTACCACCCTTAGTAAGAGACGAGTTATGCAACGTAATATCTCCTGGCATGTCTAGAAGCTGGTCGAGGAGAGCATGGTGCTGCCCTCTGGTGACGACGATTTGCAAATGGAGATGGGTTGATGAACGAGAGTTTATTTGGTTGTGGGTGGGTGGGCAAGACTGTAAGGTTGATGACAGGGCGGATGAGGAAGGCGTCGTTATGGCAGCAGTATAAACGGGAGTAGTCGCATGAGTTGTTTCCGGTGGAGGTGAAAAAGGTGGGTGTGCCGTAGTGTTGGGTGTGATTGGGAAGGGATGCCTTACAGGGCGACTAGAAACGATGCTCAGATCCTGGGAATTGGTGTTTATGCTTGAGGTAAATAATTGGGAAATCCTACTGGATCCCGGCTCATTGCTGCGCGGTGTGAGGGAGTTAGAGAGGAAGCTTGCATCAGGCTTTCCAGTTGCTGTACCCTGGTTTGCAGTAACAGCTCTAATGGCTTCTAAAACCTCTTGCACTCCGGGAGTTGGTGCCGTTGACAAAACAGACAGGGCAGGCCGGAGTGGGGAGTTGCCTTCTTTCCACCATGGTTTTTCTTCGTATTCCTCTGGTGGCTGAGGTACATAGGGGGGACTCCAGTGGTTAGTTGATGTCAACGGTAACTGCGAATCCGACGGCCGAGACAGACTGGCTGACTTAGCTGTTGCAAGTGCCGAGCCGCCACCACAGCCGTCCGCTGCAGGCACCTCCAGCCTATCACCATGCCGACTCTCAGTCCCTAAATCACCCTTCACCGTCGCCCCACGATTCTCCAAGAGCCACCTCCTCCACTTCCGCTGCCTCCCATGTCTTCTCTTCATCCCCTGACACCTAAATCTGCCACTCTGATGAATAATATACCTCATCACACTCTCCCTCGTCAACCCGAACCCGTGACCACCTCCCCTCTCCGGATTAGTCTTTAGCCATACCTCTTCTATGTTCTGAGCATTCTCCTTAGTGTTAGTCACACATCCAAGCTTAAGTAGCTTTTCCAGGTGATACCGTTGAATGGGTGACCAAGGCCCACCTGGGAGGGGTGGCCTACCATCTGCAGAGAATTCAGAGATTAGTTTAGGTCCTGTTGGGATGGCAGCTGGGAGTGTTTCTGTAAGTCTATCCGGGGATGCATTTGAAAGGGCAGGGTGGGGAAGTGAAGGCATTTGGTCTTCCCGGCAGCGAGAGGTGGAGATCTTGTTTCCTGTGAGATTTTTGTTTCTATCTACCGAACGAAAAAGGATGCGAGGCTCGGCCTCAGCGGGGGGCGGAAGGACTGAGTAGTTGTGAGCATGAAGTGGCCTTTCCGCAGAGTGTGGCGGGCTCAGCGGTGGGATGTAGCCATCTTGGTGAGGGCTGTGGTCAATCGGACGGGAAGTGAAATGATTAGGAGATTGAGATCGAGTGCGAGCCGTGTACATGTTTTGCGATTGGCTCGGGATAGTATGTCTGAAATCACAATCCCGGCTTCAGGTAGCTCTCGCGGAACCCTGTTGCTAGTGGCTTTGCGTCTGCTCGTGGCCGATCGGGGCGCCACTATGAACGTCGTTAGAGTCTTGTATGGCAATTGTAGTGCTGTTGCATTGTTGATGGCATGAACTACGATTGTTGCGTTAAGAACTTCACCAGAGAACGCTTATTTGGTCTCATGCGGTTCGCCAAGCCTAGCTGACGACCTCGCCGTGGAGATCTCCGTATGCGAATATTGAATTAAAAAATAAAAAATAAAAAAAAGCGCCTAGCTGGCTGGGCAACTTGACGTCAGCAGTGACTAATAAGGGAGCCGAAACTAAATGTACTGAAATTCCTGTAGCCGCACTGCGAAACTACTTTCCTACATTTGCCCGCGGTCAGTTGCTGGTATGAATTTGCTTCGAACTTGAAGTATTTTGTAAACAACGGCTCTTAAGGCGATGTAGCTGCATACCTAGGTAAACTTATGCAGCTATGCGAAAAATTGCAATCGACAGGCCTAAGTAGCAGGCATTGGTTGCAATATAAGCTGATGCGATAGAAGATGAGGCTATAGCTTGGTGCAATTGGCAGTGACTTTATATTACAAGAGGTAAAAGTATAAATCATTATTGATAGCATACCAGACTATATTGGTCGGTGGTAGTCAGGTTGTGTTGATCAGCTAACGATTCAGCAATTTGGTGCTTGACTGAACCATTCAACAATATGCTGGCTGTACCTTGAATGAAAAACATTCTCAAAACCTAAATTTTATTTAGGGCATTCAGGAAGACACCAGTAATTTATTGAATTAACCATTCTTAGTAGTGTTTCGACCTCAAAGTAAGAGCCAAGTCAATAAAGCGCTTGATAAGATCCTTCATATGCATCTGGGTCATTGTCAAAATATCCGGGGGCTAAAGTACCTAAATAACTATAAATAACTAGCCCTTTACATACTGTAGCTACTTGGTTCAATGAATAATCCTGCTGCACAACCTCTCGAGAGCTTAGGGGATAAATTTATCACACTTGTTGCTATAATTAACGTCCAATATAAAATTCTCGCAATATAAGCAACTGGGTCTTGCACCAAGCCAAATGTGTATGGGGAAGTGTCTTGTTGTGGGAGCATTTCTCGAGGCCTTCAACTAGACTAAAGTGCCCTGCTTATAAATACTATGTACATATAACAGTGGAGGTTGCTTATAACGGAGGGAAGTTCTGGGATATCATCTGCGAAATATGGGCATTTTAGTGGATTATCAGACAAATTTATTCCCTTGTGGGCACTTACATTCCTTCTCGTGTTCCGTGTTATAAGGAACGTAGCGATAATAGCAACTTCGTACATGACAAAAAATGCCCAAACTATAGTAATTGCTACGTGAAACGCAGGTTATTTGAGCTCATGGATTTCGTCTTATTTCCCTCAAAGCACTAAGGCATGGCTTGCGATAAATATTTTATACACGGCTTGAGATAAATCGGTCTGGGCACGAGAACAGGCTCGAGCAGAAGTGTAGGTATGGCGCTTGGCATATTTTAGATTTGACACTCATTCAACAATTTATATCTCGTGCTAGAGTTATAATATGAGCTTGGGATGTAAATGAAAGCTATACCTATTGATATGGCCTTCTACCATCTTCAGTCGTTGAGAATTATCGAACTTGGAATGCATTTCTAATAATTTTTGTAAATGGTCAATTGTACGGAAACTTTTGTCCCCGTAGTTTTTTTTAAAAATAATAGTTAACCACACGAATAGCAATCGCCCACATTTTTTCTTTTTATTCTTTTTTTTTTTATAAAAAAAAAATTCAATACTCGCATAAGGCGAGGTATTACAGTACAGCCAGTTAGAAATAGTCAGAGAGGGATCAGAGAAATTGAGATGAAATAGGAATACATATTCCTACACCACCCTTCCCCTCACCCCTTGCCCAAATTCCGACAATTGAGCTCTAGTTCCTTCCAATCCATTCAAAAATATTTAAAAAAACTCATCAAGCAGGACCCCATGAAACTGTTATAAATTCCTCCCTTGTTCCGACACTTAGCCACTCTAGTTGCCACTACTATTTATTTTTTCTTTGGTAAGTATTACTTTCACTCAATATGGCGAGAGGCAGCATTGAGGAGATACAGCTCACCAGCTGGGCCTTCCCTGTCCCGTACATGCATATAAGACAAAATACCTGAAATAATTAAACAAAACACATGGTTGTAACAATCGAGGTAATGCCAGGCTGTCCTTCCTGTCCTCCTCGCCCTCGTCGCCTTCATCCTCCTACTCATCCTCCAAAACCTCCTTGTCACTGTGCCCCTCATCGATGTTTTATTCACCAAAGTACTTTTTTTGAAGAGAAAAACTCGCTATTCGCATGCACATCCACAGGGGGCTTATGGCGAGCCACTGAAAGGGAAATAAAAGGATAATTGTGAAAATCATCAGAGTAGTCCTCCTTTCTTTCTTGCTTTCCGCCCCTATACAATCTCTCGGCAGTGGCAGCTAAAAAAATAGGTCGACCGCGCCCCAATGATCTTCCTCTATCGCTTCTTTCCTGCGCCTCAGTTGGTAGAACTGCTCCTAGCCTCCTAGGCGTTGAGCGTTCCTATCAGTTCTTTACGCTGGCAATGGTGTCGGGGGCAGTCGAAGGTGACATGGTATGGAGAAGAATGGTGACTCGGGTTTGCCTACAATATGAAACCAGCTATTGAAGGGACCGCGATTGGTGCGCAGCCAGGTGTATGCGGGTAGGGCGTGCAATACACCGTCTGTAGTCTCTGGTACAGGCAGTGTAAGTAATGATAATCCCAATCTCCTACTGCTGGTACCTCCAGACCCGCTGGAGACTTTTGTGGTGATTAAATCTTTGCACCTTTAGTACGGCGACCCCAATCATGCATCGTAATACTTACGGAAGATTCTCTGCCTATCCGCAGCTTCCCACCATCTGTGCTCCCCAAAAATCGCCGTATCCCATTTCTTTACCCCTTTGTTGTCCCCTTCTATCCATCTCCACATGTCCCAGGCTTAGGTCTATCGAAGTAAAGTCGCATGCATGTCCAACTCGTGCTTTAGTGCAGATAGTGCTGGTACGAGCAAATGCTACTTGGCCCTTCTCCGATCTGCTACTACTGCTGGTGATGGTGACTTCGGTTCTGGATTCTCCCTGCTTTGGTGCACACCAAAAATGAATGCCTATCCAATCTCCACCTAGCCTTGCTGTGATGGCGGTTGCTCGGGAGGTGGCGATGGAGGACCCACTGGAGTTGGATGTGGAGTGCCCGGTATATGTCGAGGAATTGCTGCTCTATAATGCCTATGCAGCTCAAGTTGTTGCGCCCGCCGGAGCGCCGTGCATACCTCGCAGCATTCAAGGACCGTCGAGGTTGGGATGTCCTTGAGCATGGTTAGAGGGCGTGAATTTGTAGAGTCGATTTCGAACAGAAGAGGCACAGGAAACTTCGGGGCAAGAGTTCATATATCCTCGTTCTCAACTAGGGTTCGATATGCTCGAGTTCCACCACATACCCTGCTATTGGGATTTGTACAGTGCTGGGTAGAGAGAGGCAAAACAGAGTGGCAAAAACGATTGTGGGTATATATAAAGGTCTTTCGAAATTATCACTCCAATCCTGCCCATGCATGTTAACGTCGATCATTGAATAACCCTAGGACAGGCAAAGTATTATATTAGTAGTATCTTAAGTAGTACAAACCCGTAAAAGCAGAGCAAACAACCGAACTTTTATAGTATTACAGGCTCCTTTTTTTGGCCAAAATAAACGTTATGAATGGGTATGTCCCAGTTGCCCAATATCCGAAGAAACCTTCCCAGCGTTTGTACCAGATAGCATGCATGCAGTAGAAGGGGTTGGATATTGTGTAAGCTATCCCTCCACGCAAGCAACCAAGTATGATACCAAGGTTTCGATCCCAGCCTGTCCCATTTTGCTTAGTTGTCGTTTTCGCAACACCCCAAGGTAGAAGAGTGTTTGTAATTGAGCCGCCAGACATAAATCGGATCATGCATTTCCAGTACCACCACCCATCCCAAAGACTCTCCTCCACATCTTCACCCCTACTCCCAGGCCCCCAATATCACTTTCTCCAATCCCAATCGTAAAGATTCCACCCACTCCCGCCAGCATCCCTATGAACAATACCGCTCCTACCACCATTTCCAATACCCTCAGAACTCGCCTCTCCTCCCGCATCTCATACGGCCTCAACTCCTCCTCTTGTTGAATTATATGTAGTCTTGTACTGGCGAGGGCATCAAGTGGACTACTATAGACTTTTCGAGGTTGAGCTCGAATAGAAAGAGCGCTTTGAGGTCGAGGAGTTGGTGTGCGTACAATAGTGACTGGAGTATTTGGATGGGAGGTAAACCAGAAGCTGCTGTCGCCGGTAGTGTGGGTGGGACATAGGAGAGAGTTTCTCACAGCAGCAGAAGATATACCAACAGAAGTTGCGGTTGTGACATCAGCAGCGGGCGGAATGAAGGCGTAATGCAAGCGAGTGAATGGGGGCGACGGTTCCTCTGCGGCTTCCTCGGGTTCAAAAGGCCGAGCCGGATAAGCTCGTAGAACATCCCTCAGGGATTTCTCCTATCCCATTCGAGTGAGCAAGTCAGCCCCCTATCATCTTCACCTACAATTTATCCTGTTCTCTTATACACCAGCTGTAGGGCTCTTCTCAAACGTACAGCTTTTGTCGGGCCCATCATGGCAGCAGGACTAGATCGCCTCTCCGAAAAGGTTGGTCGTGGAAAGCTGTGATACGTCGTATTTGCCTCTAAGTCAACCTACACATAAGCACCGTGCATCAGCTAAAGCTTCTTGCCGTGGCCCAACCAATCAATTCTTGTTCCACAGCAGGCACCATGGAAAGCTTCTTCTAAGCTTTCTTCCTGTACTTGATACGGAAGAGCGGCTGAGAGCAGTGGCACATACCAATAACTTCTGCATATCCTCCTGCTCCTTCTCACGCCTGGACTTCCTTATTGTTCGACCCATTGCTACTGGGCCACTCTGTGACATAGTCCGGGTGGAAGTCCTCTAAGGTAGCACAGTTCACGGGGTACCTGGTACTCCCACACGATGGGTTGTAGAGCCTCTGATACGTGTCAATCGACTGCTTAATGGCTATAAGAAACTATATGAACCTTTAGCTGAACACCCACGAGGTTTGGCAATCTTCCTGGACCCCGCACCCCCCCCTATTCCTCAACAATCGTAGTCAAAGCTGAATTTGGATTTGCCGGTCCGGCCGTACAAAAACAACTTGGTTCAGCCAAGGTAGAACAGAAGAGAGAAACCGAGTGGTTGCCGGTAGTATCGACTGGGATTCTTGATGGTGTAGTTTAAGGCACTGAGTGTTATTTAGGCGATGATAATTGGTCGTGGATGAGGTTCATGAGTTGAAGGTGGCCGAGTTAGAAGCGAGTGGTTTTTCTGTCAAAGCGTCATTATATGTCTTATGCCCAATATAAAATACTCCCCAATTATTGACTACCACTTAGACATCAGTGACGGAACGCTGTCTACTAGCTTAGGACTTGAGCTACTTCATTCAGTATTGAAACATAAATCTTCTCTTATCTTCCACATAATAAACAATCATTCGATTCGTCCGTTTATTCCGTATCAAGTTTTATTATCTTCTGCTCTAGCCGTGCAAGGCGCAGAGTTTTACCGATGAAGGAGTTTGATTGCTTAACTATCACGAGACTATGATATACTTAAGCAACACTGCGTACATAACAAGCCATCATGATCATAATAGACCTTAGTCTGGTTCTCCCACAAATCCAACGAGCGACCAATCCAGCCTTTCGGAGTTGCAGGAATCTTTATACCTACACCGATAAAGAACGAAAACAACGCAAACTATTTTTGGACAAATCTAGCACCACCCCCAGACTAGCACCACCCTATAAACAAAGTCTCACCTTGGAACTGCCTACGCCCCGCTTCAGTAATACGGTACATCTTTGTGCCCCAGCACACGGGTGAAGCGAGTGTTTCCATGAGCACCCCCATATAAGTTGCCATTCCCGCCTCCACAACCTATACAGAAGCTGTGTGCTATTTGGTATGACGCACAAGGTTGTGTCAGCTGTATCTGCCGCTGCCTTAAATAAGTATAATCCTCCGCTTCCAACCTCTTATTACCGACTTTGCAGGAATATTGGTATACGGAAATGCACCCAATAAATATGTGCTTTCATAAATTATAAAACGGAAGGAAAACCTATAATTTTGAATAACAAACATGAACCGCCGCCGAATAGCACAAAGGAGAATCCAGAAAAATAAGCACAAGATATAAAAGGAAATACGCCCCCATCGTAAAAATCGTAAGGATGAAAGTAGTGCACCGACATATCTCTCGGGTATTTCTCCAGGTCGTATCCACATCTTTCTCAGATCCAGTCAAGAAACTCTGCAGATCCCACTTCTACCGTTATTTGCTTGCCGTTATCTCTTCTCCGAATTCGAAGTCCTTGTGCTTATGCTCGGAGAAATCCCCCCCACTTAAGAACCAGAGAAATAGAACAAACATTACGAGAGTGCTTGCCGACAAACACACCAGAGGGTTAATCTTCCGAGGCTCCGCTATCTCCGTAGGATTAAATCCGGCTCGCAAAGGAATTCGGGTCCTGGATTTCCTACTCTCCGTAGGTGTATCATGATTGATATAATCGTACAGACTCTCCATCGTATTAATCTTGACCGGAAAACTATGTGTTGGCTCTCGTAAGATTGATGGTGGATTGATCGTTCCATAAGTTGCACGATGAGGAAAGCTCCCGGAGTAATGGTGATGACAATTTATTTCTCCACCCCAATCTGTAGGCTGATATATATGTATATTTTCAACATCAATTTCTGCAAATTTCACATGCTTCTTTTCTAAGGGTGCTGTTGACCGGGGCGCCCCAGGGCAAGAATTGTCATTTTGAGTAATTACTACTGAGCTCAAGCTCTTCAAGAAATGTTAGCAACTGTCAATCCCTTGCCTTGCACCGCCGATTCCGTTCCCCGCCCCATCCACCATCCTCGGCATCACTTACTGAAATGGAATCGGGCGGCGAGGACGAGGAAATCTCGAGCTCCGGTACTTCATCAAGATATTCCTCTGAAGTCTCGTAAAGTGGTAGTAGGGGCTGTTACAATAAGTGAGCTTTTTTTCTTATGGCTTACAAGATCGGTTAACTTACCCTCTGGTTATGCATCTCAATAAGTCTGCTTGTAGCCAAAAGTTGGCGTGAGACCAAGAGCCGCAGCGAAACGCCTCTGGGCAAATTGGGATAGGGATCGAGTTAGAGGTATAGTAGTAAACCAGCTGTCCGATAGCAGTGAAGTCGAGACTAGGTAGATTCTGGGGTACTCCTTTGTTTAAGGTGGCGCCTCCCGAGAGAGAGCGACGTCCGAGCAAATATAGCAGAAAGCTGATCTCGTGCAGAAAGCTAGTCTAGCTGGCAGAGAGCCAGGATACACAAAGCAATTGCGCACGCCGAAGGCAAGCACACGGTGACTGGTGGTAATTAGCTCAACAGGAGATAAATCGATGGACATATGGCATTGACGGCACTTTTCCCGATCTAGTGCAGGTTCCACGATATATGGGAATTGAATTGCGGGCTGGGCTGGTGCGGTTGGTTAGGCAACCTGCTTCTGAGGAGGGCAATTCAGGACCTCTGCGAAGTCTCCACGCAACGCGAACCACGATAGAAAGTGCTTGTCCCGGTAGAGCAATATATACGACTGTCGCGAGACAGTCGCAACTCAGTTTCCTTCGCAATAAACAAACTAATTGTGTCGTTCCACGAGCTGCCAGTGCAAAGAGAAAATTCACAGGGACTACCTAAGACTAGCAAGAAACGTAGTCTCGTGCCCAAGAAACGGCGACCAACATCAAGATGAACTGGGCTAGTGGCGAAGCCTACCCCGCATGACAGTATGTCAGGAGAGGGAAAATGCCTTCACTTGTCGGTAATATTAAGTCATTACAACCGCACTTTCTCCGCCGCTGAGGTACCTGTGACGCGTTGATTGTAGGGTTTTATCGAAACTGGCAATGCTAATCTTCACATGAGGCTAGTCGAATGTAGGTACATACATACAACCGCAAATGTGTTCTAGTGTGATGAATGTTTGGTTGTGAACTGGTGAAGAACATCGGATCGGCGCGGATGCGGTGCCAACCAGACTAGCCGATGCGATGCATATACATCGTCCTGTGTGATGATGCCGCTCGCTGATCATTGAACGATTCCCCAGGGACTAAAGCCTGATTTAGCCGGCCGCCAAGCCCAGCGGTGTAACCGGCCCGACGTTGTTGTTATCGGGCCGTTTCGGTCATCTTTGGCGCTATAACTGAGACGGCTTGGTAATTTCTCAACTCGGCAGCTCGAGCCGAGTGATCTGTAAGTACTGATATCAGCTGGTTGAGGAGCGTGCTACCATGTTTCTTGACGTTTACCTCAGATCGCTGCACTCCAGACATTTATAGCGAAAACCCACACTAATAAGAGTGTGTTGATCTAGAAGTGCCGGTGCATGAATCCAGGGCGAGTTTGTAAGAAGGCTGGTTACATTACGTACAGTCTTGCCAATTCATTAATTACCGACGCTGACCATTTTGTGTTCTATTTTAACACAACATCAAGACTTGGCACTATTTCTAAAAAGTCTCTCTCCACGATTTTAGACTAGTACGAAGTCCAAGCGGAGCATATCCCTTCAGCAGTCTGCAGCTACCTTCCATAGACCATCTCCTACGTTGCATCCTCTTGATTCAACATATATGTATCCTTTCTCACGTTGTTACTATTGTATCTGTGAGCTCTATCTTTTCTCTTTAGAAACGTGTGACTGGAACAATTTTGTCCTTGGCTTCCGATATAACGGTCTATATACTTATAGCCTCACTGCCACCGAGAGAACCACAGCATCCTCAGCTGCAGGAAACACTTACCCCTCAGCGGAAGGTGTGGCCCAGCCTCAAACAGACCTTATAGATGTGAGCGGGCCCTGTAGAGTAAGTTGTGACCAATTTTGGCCTAGGTCGAGAGAGTATCCCCTTATGAACCAGGTTCATTATTACACTCACCCCACCATGATTTTGGCAACATACATGAAATTAGATCGTCAACATAGATCCTGTCATGAAAAAATACTGAAGATCCTATCTTATTCACGTGAGACGGGATATGTTGCGCTAATACCCCTGCTGGAAGGCCCCAGTGGCCCAACCTAGATTAGTCAGGAAATAACGTAGAAATGACATCTTACAGCACTTTCCAAGCGCTTCGGCTTAATCTTCATGTGTCTTTTAGAAAGGTAAGCATTTTTATCCATTTTCAAATTTTCGGGTTAAATCATAGTCCTCTGCATTCCTGTTTTTCTGAAATGATTTGCAATGAAAGTTATGATATTCCTGCCTCATGCTTTGCATTGACGCGTACGTTATATATCTAGGAGCAGGCATTTAATTCATCTTGGCGTTAATCCGAATCGTGCCGTCTCCCCTCCTGAAATTTGATATGCATAGAAGCACCGGTATCAATCACGTGTGCACGAGGAGGATATTAGTGGTGTTGAGTTCTTGATGAAAAGCCTACTGTACATTAATACAGTAAAATTCAGTCCAACAATTTATAATAGTATATTGCTGATATTATACTAGTACTCATGGCCTTCGAAGGTTAGAAGAATATTACACTGACTTGTACTGGCCTACAATGCTGCGTAAGAAAACCCGGGAGACATGCCCGGAACCTCAATCTAATAAGTGAAGATATCTAGTAAAAGGGTGACATTTCCGGGATCTGAGGGTTATCTAATAAAGGGGGAATATCCAAGTAAGTGGAGATTCAAGGTATAAGCTGGCTTCTGCACTACTGTATAAGCAGGCTGTAGGAAGCGTGCCCGGCTAACATCGCCTTTCGGATCACATCTGGCATGAGACCTCATTGGGGTTTCCTATTGTGCAAAATCTATTTTAAGTGGCTACCAAAACCTCATATATAGGTATTTGCATGAAGTCATTTATTTGCGTATGCTGTATTCTGTTTAGCTGCTTTAGGTGGTAAAAGGTAATGTGGTTAGGGATGACAACTGAGAGTTATGAGTTGAGTAGTCTGGTTGCATGACCCCTACGGAGCGGTCATGCATGAGTGGCTACTGCAAGCTTTAATTTTACAACCCTGTTGCAAAATTATGCAGCTAATATGCAGACCATACAAGGTTTCGCAGGTGATAATTCTTAGGTTTCGGTTACTTCCAAGTGACCATAGCAAACCCTGGCAAAACATCATCGGGTTTATTCGGAAACTGCCTAGTAAACCTCCAGTGGCTCCCATAGAAATTAAGTAACTAAATGAGGTCTTACTACGGGAACCTATCATATGAACGACAGTATATATAATTGTTTACATATCCTTTAACTGCGTCTTATAGATACTGAGTGAACACTTCAGAAAATTGGGTTCCCCCACGTATCCAACAAGGCCGAGCCTGGCCCCGCGGAGATCAAAGTCACTCATGTGGCCCAAATCGCGGTTTATAAGACCACTCCCTAAAGCAGTACTGATCTCCATGTGTACTCTGCTTAGGTGGAAAGAGCCACTTCCCGAAGACTTCTCTCTAAATAACTCACTGCAGCTCAGCCGAAACCTTGTGACACCCCTTGTTCTCAGTCCCTCAAACGCAGCTTATCAAAACTCTGTGACAGCTTCCATGACTAATTCTTGGGAATTTGCCTCGTACAGACCAGCCCACGAACTATTTATCGCCTCCAGAAGTTGTGCGGGGCCACTCTTGCATCTCCGCCATTGCGCATATTTGATGTTTTCATGGATTCTAAATGCAATACATCCGGTAGTTCTTCTAATACGTTTTACAATTTGTTATACCAAATATTTAATTATAGCACCACTTAAACTCTTTAGCCATCTTCTCTATTCGCCTGAATTTTCTTGTACTTGTTATGTGAAACCTTGAGCCTGCATCATTCGTGGGGCTGCCCCGTGTAAATTGTATATGGATATGGCTTAGTATCTATAGCGTTACCGGACTGCAGCCAGACTATTGTCAAACAACTCCAACTCAGTCTCCTGTTGTCAGTCGTATCAACCTATTATCACTTTATGGGAGTCACCGACATTTGTCCTGCTGTGTGAAACAGTGGATATCACGTGATTGACTACCTAAAATGGGTTGTTTCACCAGTCACCACATCAGTTGGAATGCGGTACGAGAGAGTGTGTACAAGCATGAGACCATATAGCTATTGAACTTAGCAAGACCTGACATGCAAGCTGGGACCTGATGTTCACGTTGCGACCTAACCTGTACGCCCTTGTCAGATACTTCCACCTTGTTTGATCTTATCCAGTCCCCAATCGCGGAGCTTAGTCTGGTCGCGGGGCTGCATATACTACTAAGGCAAAAGAGGAATGCGATACTACCGAATTTAGATAGCACCCTACCCATAGGATTCAGAGCCACAAATCTCCACAAACCTCACACTCGCCCTCATACCCTCTACGGTCTACAAAGACCAAATTTGATTTGCAAAACACTCTCGAGAGGTCCGACAATCTCGCATTCATTAAGTATGTCCCCTTCTCACCATGTCTTGAACTCCGACGAGAATCTCCGCCCGCCATCGTCACTGGCTGGATCAATCACTGGTGGACCATCTCTCCACACCTTTACCCCCGACTCGTGCTCGTCGGGTACGTCAGTCAATATAAACAACAGCAACATTAATTCCTCGAAGCTTCATAGGACCATTACGAAGACCTCGAGTTTTCAGAGCTTGAAGCACAAATTCAGTACAGGGAGCTTGTTTGGTAGGAGTAAAGGTAGCAATAATGAGACCGCTTTGCAAACTTTGCAGGGGTTATTTGAGAGACCAAGTCGAGGGAATTTGAGCGAAACGGCAGCGGAAGAGGCTGAGAGGGAAAGAGAAAAGTGTGATTGTGTTGTGCCATGTTTGTGTGATGTTTTGGGTAAGGAGCTCGGAGGGATACAAGCCAGCCATCATGACGAGGGGAGTAGTTCCAAGCACGTGATTGAGCAGGTGGTACCTCGCGCGGGTGGGGGTTATGAAGATACATCCCTAATTGACTTTGATGATAAACTCAAGTTTGGCGAAGGTTTGCCAACGGTCAAAGAGCAGAAGAGACCTCATCTACAAGTCGATACTGGTGTTGCCAATATTGCTAGATCGTTGGCACCTCCATTTCAATCTGGGAATCTCAGGAGACAATCTACTTATGGGGGTCATATAATGAACACCAGGACTTTGAGGCACAAAATGGGTAGTGTCCAGCCAACTCAGGTCTGTCGTGCTCTTACCAGATGCTCAATCCTCCGCAGAAATTACTTACCTTCCCCACTATTCATAGTCTGTCTCCAATGTCTCAGCCACCAACGCTGAATTTATTGTCCCGTCACGACCCTCAACCAGCACACTCCGGCCACCTACGGTCTCTACTCCCCACCCAATGGATGAAACCACCTCCGGTGCCACTATCCCAATCACCCCAAGCGCACCTGCATCCGGATATAACTTCTTCACAACTGCCTCTCGCAGACCACAGCTCCACGCACGTACCACCTCCGTATCCTCGATGTTCACCAACAGCACGCTTTCCTTGACTAGCTATATTTCTGGGACTGCCAGCACAACCTCTAGCCGTCCTGCAACGCCGAGGAGTACCACTGATAGAGAAAGTGCTTTTGCAAAGGAATATGTTAGTTTCCCACCATATCAAGGAGGTGGTGTGAGTGGTGTGACGAGTTATGCAAGTAGCTTGGAGGATGTCGGCAAGTGGGTTGGAGGTGTAGGGAGGAGATTGACGAGGAAGATTAGAAGGGGAAGTGAGGCCGCGGGAGCGGAACCACAGAAGCAAACGGAGAATAAGAACTCGGAGGACGGAACACCGGCGCAAGAGATTCGGAGGGTAAGAGGGGGAAGAAGAGCACATTAAGGATCAAGCAAGGTGAGTTATTTGATAACACCGTTCCGCTAGCTGTTTAACATCTAACAGGTTTTTTGAATTTTCTAGAGATTCCGGTTATGAGTAACAATATTTACACCAACATTTACCCATGACGACAAACCAAAAACAGTCATGATTGTTTACACCTCGAGATGACTGTAATCATGACAGTCCCTTTTCTTGCTTTTTTCTGTGTGACGGAGGTTCGCTATTTTCTTTTTCGATTTACCATTGGCTCATTAACACATTGCATTGCTGAATACCTCTCCCCGCTTTTTACTTCCTTCAGATATTGCTTTTACGATAGCTTTTTTTGCTCTTTTTGCTACGATTACAACGATTTCTATAATTGCTTTATTGCTGTACCATGGAAATTTGAACAACAGGGACGGGCAGGCAGCAGGTAGAGTCTTGAATTAATGGAGGATGCTCAATGCGTAAGATGCTCATCTTCAGTCAGAGCCCGAGCGGTACACAGTGGTAGAGGGTGGGGGGGAGGTGGGGGTCGGGTGGGTGGAGTGGGTGTGGGGTGTGTAGAAGGAGTTGGAGACTCGACTGTAATAATTACTGTTGTGAAAGTAATTGGGATGTCAGAGCGTAATGAAAAATTAAGTTGTGGCTTGGTTTACAGCGAACGAAGGAAAGCAGGTGTTCTCTTGCCGAAACGGGATGCTGACCTTTTAGGATAATCCATTGGTGTTGTATGTTGGAACTATTAATATTGACTGCTGGAAAACAAAAACTTCAATTCAGACGTCGTGCCCGAGTGGTTAAGGGGAGTGATTAGAATATGCTTCGGCACATGAAAAGATCACTTACGTTCTGCGTGCGCAAGTTCGAGTCTTGTCGACGTCGTCATTTAATTTAATTTTGCCTCCTTTTTTAAAGTCAGTCCCTATATGAGTACTTAGTTATATTAACCAACGTCGGCTCAAAGTCCACTTGTTGTGTACTCTCGCGCTCCGCTGAAGCGCTATGTGTTGTAAACCAGGTGCGACATACATGGTACTCCGTTTTCTTTCTCTCCATAGTCATTGCTATCTTTAACTCTGTTGGGAGACCAGATGCGGTACTCCGGAAGCGGTGGGACCACAGGAAGGGAGATCAATATTGCGGAGCTGAATGCAGAAGAGGTGACAGCATGGTCGGATGGATCACGACAGGAGGAGGTAGCAGCAGCAGCGGCGATTGGAGGGGAAGCGGGAGAGAGATGGAGGAGGGGGTATACTTAGGCTCCTTCGCCACGGTGATGGACGCTGAGATGTTGGGAGTGGTACGAGCGTGGAAGGCGGGAAGGTCGGTAGTGGCCCTTGACAGCCAGGGCGCCATAAGCCGACTGCGGAATCTATGCTTTGAACAGCCACGGTCGTGGATAGAGGAGTTGGCAGTAGAGGAGATGAGGAAGGGCAACAAGGCAGTGATGTGGGTAAAGGGGCATAGTGGAGTGGAGGGCAATGAAAGGGTGGATAGAAAGGCGAAGGAGGTGGCATGGGTGGGCAGGAGGATGCTACGACCTGACATTATCACACCGGCAGGCATCCGACAGGCATTTCCCATGGGACAACCCTCCAAGCAGACGAAGTGGAACCGAGAGGCGCTGCGAGGGCTGACATATATAGTCACAGATCGCGGACCACAGCGCTGGTGGCTGCACAAAATGGGTAGAGCGGAGGACCCGCTATGTAGGCTGTGTGAGGAGGGAGTAGCGCAGAATGCGGCACATCTATTGGGGTGCACCGGCGTGGCTGATGGGAAGGGGCGAAGCTGGGAGCATATATGGGAAGATCCGGAGTGGTGTGAGAAGCTGGCAGAGGCGGTGCGGAGGTGATCTCTTGTGTATCTTTACTTCTAGTGGCGGGGGTATATTCATTCCGGGGGGTATCTGGTCATGTACGTAGATACGGGGCAGGGAGCGGCCCGGTGGTTGGACAATCCCGTCAGGCTTAACCTGGGGGATGCGCTGTCTTGCCATAAGCGAGAAGCTTCAATGCAAGTACTTCTTTACCAAAAAAAAAAAAAAAACTCTGTTGGGAGGCTTTTTTGGTGACTTAATCGAAATAAAAGTAGGCAACGGCAGGTAGGCGAATGAGTTTACTGTAAAATTTACGTATGTAGCGGATGCCGGGATAGTCTAGTTGTGCAGAGACTATGCCGCAAAGTTGAAACGTATATCACCGCACGAGACTAATACCGCCGCAGCTTGATCTGTTTCCGAAATCAAACAGACCTGATAATCGAGGCTTCATTTGAATTCCTATGTGGAAAATAGGTCCTTATCTTCTCGTATGAAAGGCGAGGCGTTGCCAATCGAAGTCTACCACGGCTGAGGGTAACAAGCCACATCAGGGGTTGGTGGGGTTCCGAGTAACTCAAACAAAAATATTAAAACCTGGATGAATATGTTCCTTATTTATCTCATGCCACCTTTAATCTATAGCTGCATCCCTACGTACGTTCAAATATACGAGTATGGCTGTGTCAATGCTCCGACGGAAGGGATAAAGGCAATAAAAGGGGTGTGAGTAAGAGGGGTCTATTAGCGGCGGAGGATTACAAACATACTGGTTAGAAATTGATGGTGCTGTCTTGCAAAAGCTGATCTGTCCGTGAAATAGCTATCGTGATTCAGCTGGAAGCTCAATTACAAAATGAGGTTTGTTAAACTCGACTATTACTCTCGATTAATCCTTCACAATCGCCAAATCTCCTATTCGGAGACAGTTGACTCTAGACTCTTCTCTATTGTATTCTATAGTGTGGTACTAATACTAAATCGTTACGCTTTTGTTTTTTTCCTGTTGTAATTTTTATATAAATTACTCGCGTGGAAGAGCCTTACTTAAAGTATAAGATCCGTGGCTCAGTCCGTGGTTTGAGGTGGTGCGAGCAATGAACTTGCAGCAATGCTGCTCTCTTGTCAACTATGCGCGAGAAAACCACACCTATGCCATGCCAACCAGAGTCATACAACCATTCCATTTGTAAACGCCTCGATTGAGAAGTCAAACGATACCTCCATGAATGAAGCCCAAGCCCCCTGGGAACGAGAGCCCTATCCCGCCTCTGTTATTATAAGCCTCTACTTCCTTGCTCAGCGCCTCAAAGTACCTGCCTGAGCCAGTATTATACCCTACCGCTATGCAGGTTTGAGATTCTCGATATCACAAAGAGTATATCACTGGAATGGAGTAGCTAACACTATTTCTACAGTTCACCACAAAAAACTCGAGGGAGGCGTCGATGATGCAGTCAAACTTGTGATTGTGGATCTGGCATAAGATCATATTCAGCCGAACTATAACAGGAAAGCTTGACAATCTTTTCGCCGCCGGTGTCATCTGCCGTTCTATGCTGTATACATAACCTCTTCCCTGTAACCAAAGCCCTCTGGCAGGGGCAATATGCAGGCAGCAAGACTTGTTTGACTGTACAATGCTTCAACTCCGGTTCCTTCCGCCCTGGGCGTACACAGATCAATGACACCGGGGAGAAGGACTTGGATGGCCTCGTACGGGAGTTGGAAGCTGGGACAACTACACAACTACTTCATCACTATCACGCATGGTCAAGAGGTAGGTAGCATTTCTTTTTTTTTTTAGTGAACTGAGTAAATTTCAACTAACACTTCGATAGAGAGGATAAGCGTCGAGCTACTGTGTAGGAGGCGAATACAGAGAAAAGGCTCGGTCAGCGCGGGACAAACAGACAAACAGTTGAACTTCCCTTACTACATCTGCTATAACTGCATATACTCTCTGCCTACATCAGCCCATTTCCCGACAGACGTGCTGTCCTGAGCGCTCCACCTATATTGGCAGTTGACAACCAAACATGGTGCTCACCCTGGGGTCGTCCTACCTTCCCATAAGCTCCGGTAAGAGTCGTCTCCCGTATTCCGTCGTAGGGTACAGAGGAGAAGAACCTAAAACCTCGGCACCCGGGAATCTATGGTCCTGGGGGAGTAGGCCCTTCAACCCCGAGAACCTCCGTAATCGAGTCAAACCTCTTAATTGCATCCTCTATATCCGCGTAACCTCCCTTATTGCATCTATGCAATAAGGCGGGTTCTACTATAGCTAGAAGCTTCCTAGGGAATGGAGATGCGGGATCACACAGAAGTATCGACTAAGTCATCACAAACGGAGAATCGAGCCAGATGCGAGTTATGCGAGTTGTGAACAAGGCTGAGAATGATGCGGTCTAAGCGATGAATTATGTATTGGATCGCAGGGTCAAGAGAAGCAGAAGAGCAAAGAGCCTGGACCATGAAAAAGCGGAGTGGTAGGTAGGCGGCAAGGATTGATAGTGGGCATGTAGAATGGGAGTGTTGGGCTCCTTAAGACCGCTAATTGCTTCTGGCCTTAGTTACAACAGGGCGGACAATTCAATGCATGAACCCATTCCCTCCATCGAAAATCTTCTACTAGAAGCTTCAGTCGTGGAGGCTTTGTTCCTGGATGATTATGTAGGGCTGTGTGCAATTTGATATAAGTATCATATTTGAGAAAGAGGAGTGTATTTAATATAATATGTGTGCTTTGAGAAACTTATCGTGGGTAGTGATAGGGTCTCAAGCAAGCCACACTAGCTCTCGCAACCTCCCCAATCTAGAGCGTTATAGTGTCCCTTGACGGAGAACAGGAAGCAAGAAGTCGTGCACCTACAGAAAACCTGCTCCTACTTCTCCCTTCTCCCTATCTCTTATTCTTAGCCTTTTCAAATGTGTCTGCCATCCCCGAGAAACATTTCCTCCCCTCGTATGACGCTACCCAGTAGATGAAAGTAAATGAAAGTGAAATACTGCATAGAACCCCCCAATCTCAGAGAGAACATCACTGATTACGCAATTTATGTTTGTCATAGGGCGCCTTCAGTAAGTTGTACGTAGTTGAACTGGCAATGTCAAGAGAGCTGAATACATCATGGAGACGATATCACTAAAGCAGATAGAATGAGGAGCACAAAGGGTTTAGGATAGAGGTGTGCCCTTGACAGGGAAATATCGGGGAACGAGGACGAGGTAGCATGGTTCACTTTTGTCGCGGCACTGAGTAAAGAAAGTTACCGTCGTTAGTCACGGAAAAAAAGAAATACTTTCAGGTGCCTACCGGACTAACATAAGGTTTTTCTAGAACTAGACAAAAAAGGCGATTTAAAGCCCGTGATAGTAGAAAAGAAATTAAATCCCTACACGGAAATTCCAAACCATAAGAGCGAAATCAAATCCAAACATTCCTAGTCTCAAAGCTGCCGAATTCTAAAAATATTCTGTTGGCCTTTGTGACTTTGCCGGTGCCGCAGGACATAATTTTAATTTATCTCATGCAAACGTATGCTAACATCCCAACGGTCGATATATGCCTCTCCAACTCTGGTGCCTTACATCCATGCTTCTCCTTTCATTCAGCTCTGAAGGACAGTCTTTTCCGCCCCCTCCTCCCTTGGGAATTTGTTACTAGAGGGATCCTCCGCCACAGGCCGTCTGTGAACCGTGGCGTACCATCAGCCCAGTACGTACGTTCTTCTTCCGGCACTGGAGTGACTTCTGTGAGGTTAATGGTGACCGGTGGACCGGAGCTGTGGTCACTGGGTACAGGAGTTTGTTTGTGTATTCCTTTAGGAATAGCAAACGGTGCTTCAACCTGGGCTTGAGAACCGTCATTGTCTATGCCGGCAATAGAAAACCCAGATGCCGAAATCTCGCCATGCTGTATATCTGAATGTGTCCCGCTGTCTTGTGTGGATAATGAGATCTTTCGCTTCAGTGGATTCGCTTGGCCTGTATTTCTTCGCTGCTTATCCTCATCGCATTCGCCTGTAGTCTCAGCCTCGGAATTGTTCTCAGGTTCTTCATGGGAGTGGTCCGTTTGATTGAGCTCCATTGGCATTTCTGTTCTCAACTTTATGGCCCGTTTTCTTGGAGGATCTTCCGTGCCAGTCGGTGGTTCTGCTGGTTTGCCCAATACTGTACTTGTGGGGGGCAGTGAAGGAGTTTGGTTTGTGGCCGTCGTGCGAAGAAGCACGGAACTCTCGGGGCTGCGACGCATGATTTGACCTTGAACCTGGTTCAGGAGAGCTCGCGAATCGTTGTTTTTACTTCAGGTACGGCACCCTTTTGTTACTTATATGTAGGTAGTCAGCATGTTGTCTGCACACAGCTGCTTGCCGTAGTAACGGAGCATGTGGTGGCGAGTGCTGGCCTACATAATTCCATTTATTTATATAATGGCTGGGGCAAACAGGTTCGTCCGAAGCTCCACTAGCTTCTTTTCAAGATGCCGATGATTGACCCTCATCATTCCAGGATATAGGCATATTCCCGTGTTTGTGAAACCCAGCTGCCAGGGAAAATAATAATTGAACTTGGAAATGGCTTCAAGCACGAGCACAGAGATCAGATCATTTTGACCCAGAACAAGTATTGGTATGTGATACAACACACATAGGCTGGAAACGACAGTCGGCTGTATATTGAGATCGACAGAAAATTGAGACAAGAGGGTATTGGTACCTCCCTAACCATTGCTCATATAGTGTCGGAAACTGATTGTGCTAGAGATTAGTGGACGTATTTGCACCCGCTTCCTCATTGAATTTGTGACCCTTTGTTGGCTCACGAGGTTAATATTGTAGATTCACCCCAATATAACAAGCAGTAGGATTCCAAAGTGGTACAGCGTGTTTAGTCTGAGGAAGTACCTATGGATCCACTCTAGGTCCATGCCTGTGCATGTCAGCCCTTGCTCGTTACGTACCGGACCTTGAACCAGCCTTTATGCGGGAATGAGAAACCTCCCGTACCTAGAATTTAACATCCACCTTTTGAGGTGAAACTCCGCTCATCTGAAACCATCAATCCCTGCTAACCACGTCGGCGTCCTTTCCATCCTTGGTTTCGCTCCCAATCAATGTCACGTAATTGTGTAATCTAGGTAGCTTGTATTGAGAGGCTGGGGCTCGAGAGGGAACTAGAGCGAGCGTAACTGCATCGTTTGTTAGGTATGATACACGACGCTTTTGCTATACTGAAGGAGTTGGATTCCTTTAAACAGGTTGACCGACACGCTCAAGTAGCTGACGCTGGGTTCCTGAACTCACTTCTGTACGCCATGTGTAAGGATTAACTTCAGTAACCCTGCAATGAGGACCTACCGCCAGCATGCACCTGTCCGCGCGGCATTTTGAGACTCGATTTCAGCCCAACCGCCCGAGCCGGTTGCGTATATTTCTGTCATACCTCCAGGTAGGTCTGTAGTCCGTGAGGCGGCTCGGTGGAATAAACTGGAATTTGTGGTGGAATGGTATGTCGTACCGTAAATGCTGAAGTGCGGAAAAAGCAGTCTGCGTGAGAGATGAGCCAAACTATTGGAGGTCTCATGACGCGCTGCGCAGATCAACGCACACTCATGGGGAGAATTATGCAGTATTAAAGAACTGGGTTTCTTAGTAAAGGTTCAAAGTGCAATAGTGCCAAAGGCACCAAGAAGTAACCCGTCTGAGGAAGCCAAAACACCCAGTTCCCGGTCGTCCATTAAATGCTTTGTACAGCCTCACTCCTAGTGTAGTCTGGCTTGCACTAGCCCCTTTATGCTAGTGCAAACCAGACTACTTCTAGTAGAGCAGTGCAAGTACAACATGAGTCATGACACAAAGCAGACTATACGCCTTTGCAATCGTGGTCCCAACGGAAGATGGCTACCACATCACCTTCGACTGCCCCTGGCACCGCAAACAACGCCAGGAGTTCATCGGAGAAATCAGGACGTGGAAAGAACTTGGCACACCAATATGAAAGAAGGAGGAGGGAGGGGAGGAGGAGTGGGACGCGGTGGAGGCGTACTTCGCATACCGCTACCGCCCCTCGCTGGACGTTAGGAGAGACATCGGCCATGCATTTTTGAGTTTTGAGCGATTTGCTGCGTTGCTTTACGTTATTCGCTTGCGTGGTTTTGCGTTATTTTGATGTTGTGATTTTGTACGTAGCTCGCGCAGGGCGTCAGATCAACTTGACTGTCCCTTGAATCCGGTGTGGCTCGTCATACGACCCTTAAGGTTGTGCACACGAGTACTGAGTTCAAAAAATAAAAAAAAATAAAAAAAAATTGCAATTGTGGTAGGTGTCGAAGAAAAGTTTACAATGCATTGTATGAGACTAGCCTCGCTATTGACTCTTACTTTGGAGTTACTTGGCGTTGTCACGTGTAACTAGCCTCTACATTAGTAAACAAACATGCAAATTTCTTACAATGCTTACAATTAATTAGCCTCGTCACTTGGGGGAGTTACTTGGCGTTGTCACGTGGAAATGATCTCACGAACGCTACAAAAATATTAACTTGGGTACGAGGCTAGATGAGACCACCAGTGAGTCCGTCATATTTGTGCATTTCATGTGTTCAGATAAAGTAATTCTATTGTAACTTCAAAAAAATAGAGCAAGCTAAATACATATCGAAGTTCTTCTTAGACCCTGTTATATATAGGGAGCCTGCGCACCAACGTCAAGGTGATGAACTCCATAGCGCAGGTTCCTCCTCTTTCTTCCTCCTTTCCCATACCACTCCCCTTTCCCTTAAATTTCCTATTTGTTCCACCATTTTATACCCAATATCTTAATATGGTTCCTATATCCGTCTCTAACCAGCTCTCTTTGCTTGGGTCCAAATTGAGTTCTACTTTGATTTTTTGACAAAAGAAATTGAGCTCATTTCCTCATGTGCCAACCAGACTATCTTCTCCTACCAATTCACCAATCCCAATCCTTGCTCAACGTCAACCTCGAGTTGTTAGCAGACCCATTGACAGCGGGGTGGCTTCTTCGGGTACTGAGTCGGTAGCCAGCCGGTAACTTAATACCGCGGAGCTCGAGGCGTTAGCAGACCTGTTGAGTGCGAGGTGGCTGGACTGAGGAGAGGAGAAGAAAGGAAGGAAGGAAGGAATGGGGTAAAGGGGGTTTTATACGTTTTTTTGGCCGCTGCCAAGGTTCAGGTAGTGCGTGCGGGAGCGGGCTTGGCTGAGCGGGCTTGGCTGTTCTGGTTTCCAGAGGGGTAGAGCTGTCGGGTGGCCTCAGCGCGAAGGCCTCAGCTGACTGGTAACTTAGCTGGAGGCCTACATCTAGATAAGGCAAGCCAGACTAACAGGTAAGTAGTCACAGCTGTCGCTATCACATATGCACCGCGACTAACACCTTGACGACGGACACAGAGAATATCGCAGTGCAATTTTCTACCCTCAAAGACCCTACAGCTACCACTACCTCCACCGTCTCCAGTAGGAAGCGTAAGACATAGTCTGGTTGGCACAAGCCTCTCAGAGAGGAAGACAAGAAACTGAAGGCTTCCCTAAAGGCAAGAAAGATATACTATGCGGGCAACTCTTACCGGTGTGGACTTGCGCGGATCTATGGAGTGAACCGGCAGAAGCACAGGTGCGACTAGCATCTGAGTGGGCACGGTGGATATGTGGGGTGGAGAGGCAGCTCAGGACAGAAGCTCGTGGACATAACGGGCATTCCAGAAGTGGCTACATGGATGGATGCGATCAAAACGGACCAGCTGAGCAGCTTCAGTATATGGGAACTCAGAGGGGTAGCAGAGGAAATTCTGGGGGGGATATTGGATGAGGACACGGCACTATACTGGAAACAGGGCAGCAACGGGAAAGGTCAATCGACTTTAGAGGTAGCGGAGCTAGATATGACACAAGTCGAGGCATGGTCAGATGACTCTTGACTGGAGGGAGTTGCAGCAGCGGCAGCAGCATGGGAAGAGGGGGAGCGAGGAGAATATCTAGGGGCCTTAGCAACAGTGACGGATGCGGAACTGCTAAGAGTGTTGATGTCATGGGAAGCAGGCAGATCGATGGTCGCCCTGGACAGTCAAGAAGCCATCGGATCCCTAGTGAACCTTCTGTTTGACCAACCGCGCTCTTGAATTGAAGCGCGAGCGAAAGAGCTGATGATGGAGGGGCGGAGGGTGATGTGGATAAAAGGGTATAGCGCGGTGTCCGGAATGAGAAGGCGGACAGGGAAGCGAAAGCGACCGCATGGGTAGGCAGGAAGGTGCTAAAGCCTGATATCGCGACAGCGACTGGCATCAGACAGGCCTTCCACAGCCCGCTATGCGGACTACGCTCTAGAGGAGTAGCAAAGAACGCTGCACATGTTCTGGAATGTCCGGCGGTAGCGGATGGCAAGGGGCGGGAGTGGGAGTAGATATGGGATGATCCGGCATGGTGCGAACAGCTCGCGGAGGCGGTGAGGGGTGAGCAGGGGAGATGAAGGGAGCGCGGTGGCGAAGTGGGAGGGGGTTTGTTTTCTTTTTCTTGAGAATTGAAAACTCTTCCGGGGGTATCTAGTCGTGTACGTAGATACTGGGCAGGGAGCGGCACTGGGATTGGATAATCGCCTATGCGCGGCATGCGGATGCGCTGCCTCGTCATAAGCGAGCTGCCTCAATATGAGTAATGATTTAATAATAATAATAAAAAAGAAACCGAAGGCTAATAGGAGGAAGGTCGTTGAGCCCAGATCTTCCTAATAAGGTTCCCCACATGTCCCTAGTCTGACGTTACAGATACTTCTAAGTACTTAAGTAGCTACAGTATCATGCGAAGGCTTGAGCGGGCTTGACCTTTCTGGTTTTCAGGGGTTAGGGGTGTCGGATATAGAGCGAGGAGAGTATAGAGCTGAACCATCCTGGGTCGCAGATAACTAGTCTCCGCAATTGTACAGAATATCCTGAGAAAGAGTCACGGATTATCAGCTAAATGGGTAGGAAGGGTTTGAGAATGGACATGTCAGTAGAGTTTATTTCGACACCGGCAGGGTCTCCAACGGTACTGCGGGCGTATGGTAGTTTAGCTTCCTAGGAAGAAAAATTACTATACACTTTAAGCAACTGGTCTGGTTGGCACAACACAAAGCAAACATGCCTTGCTCATATTATATCACAGGCTTCTCGGACAAAATATCATTGACAAGCAAATTATTTTATATCTTGAACGAAACAAATAAGCTACGACCAAATACATTTTGAAGTTCTTCTTAGACCCTATCATAGGGAGCCTGCGCACCAACGTCAAGGTGATGAACTTCATAGCGCAGGTTCCTCCTCTTTCTTCCTCCTTTCCCATACCACTTCCCTTTCCTAAAGCTTTAGAGCTTCCAATTTCTTCCAACATTTCCATAATAAAGACAGTCAATTTCCCAAAACCAGAGTAGGTATTCCTCGAACTTGCTTCCAATAGTTCATGCAAGTAATGAGTTTCTTTGAGAAAAGATTGCCCCCAATACATCCATTTGCGCTCACTGCTCATTCCCTGCCAATTTCTGCTTCATTACCCCAAACTCAATCCTTGCTCAACGTCAACCTCGAGTTGTTAGCAGACCCATTGACAGCGGGGTGGCTTCTTCGGGTACTGAGTCGGTAGCCAGCCGGTAACTTAATACCGCGGAGCTCGAGGCGTTAGCAGACCTGTTGAGTGCGAGGTGGCTGGACTGAGGAGAGAAGAAGAAAGGAAGGAAGGAAGAAATGGGGGAATGGGGTTTTTATACGTTTTTTGGGCCGCTGCCAAGGTTCAGGTAGTGCGTGCGGGAGCGGGCTTGGCTGAGCGGGCTTGGCATCCCTTGCCCTTCTCGATGGGGTGGTGCGAGGGTAGTGCAACCAGACTAAGGGTGGCCTACCAGTGCGCATTCACAAATTACTTCCTAGTACTGTTGGAGTTAGTCTCACGGTCTCACGGGTAGGTTGCCTGGTTGGCACAGGCCTCTTCCAATGCCAGACTAATGCCAGCCCTTAGTAATTGGAGCCTTTCCTAGGAAATTCCACTCAACTTTCTATATCTTCTGAACTCGTATCCTCGGGCAATTACCGGTGGGAGGCGCTGAGGGGCGTAGACATGAGAGCTTGAAGCTATAATAGTTCCATCTGGAGCCTTTTCGAAGCATGCCCTCACATTCTACTCATGTGAAATAGCTCTGGCTAAGTATAGCTCCCATCCACTACTTCCACACGGCGGCGCCATTCTGAGCTGATAAATGTCTCGTAGCTCTATAGTTAGACCTCCTCCACCAATGCTAGTCTTTGACCTCGGTGATGTCACAGTTAATAGAAAGCTGCAGCATTGGAACTCCAGTTCTCAGGAGCGGAATAATGCTTGCATGAGGATACGTACGAATACCAAATTTAGACAACGAGAACCCTTTTCCAGAAATCTATACCCAAACAATTCCTACACAATTATCCTGACGCCAAAGCCCTCCCAGAAACACCGCCAGAACCATCCCAACTCTTCTATGGATTGATGACTTCACTGCGTTCAACGGTGAACATCTGAACTTACAGAAGAACGCAGTGAAAGGCGATGCGGCTTCTTTAATTCACTTCTTGTTCATTACCCTTTATGTTCTGTCTCTCAAAGAATTGCACATACATTTTGGTCAAAAATAGAGGCACGTCCTTTGCACTTTTGACAATGAAGTCTTATTTACAGTGTCCAGTCTGCTAACCAGACTGATTTAACACAACCCTTTGAAATCCTACACTCCGTCTCGCTGGTATAAAACCTTCCGCTATGTACATACTAGTGTCGGCCTGCCTATCTCCGACGCCCAGCAAGAGTCCTCCCAACACCTCTCCAAAACCCCACCACAGGTCCCAAGCATCCACGGTTCTTTGGCGCCTGTCCGTGGCCCCCCAATGGCAGAGTGAGGGGTGCCAGTACCGGAGCCCTTTCGCTCCCCGGCACTGGGAATGGAGCAGGGAATTGACCCAAGGCATCTGGGCCACCGTGAATTCCTTCGAAATTCGCTCGAAACCTCTCTTGAGCGAAGTCCATCTCCAGTGCGGGGCGGAGTGGTGGAAACAGGGAGTAGTTTGCCTCCCTTCTGACGTTCGATTCCGAACGTTGCCTCGTGAGGCCAGGGGAAGGTAGGTTACTCCCAGAGCCGTATGTGCATACGACTCGTGGTGGACGGGTGATTGGGGAGTCTTCCTCTGGCAGGGAGAAGATGCTTCCCTGGGCCCCCGATGCCCAGGTGTATGTGCCCGAGCACTGGTACCCACCAAGCACATGAGCGTGACGGTGGATTTCGAGTTGTCGGCGGGAGGGCTCTCCCTGCCGTGTCTTTGAGCGAGATGGCTCGCCCACCTGTGCCCTTGGAATGATCCACTCAAGCCCAACCGCTTGAGTGGCCCCCTCTCCTGACGGTACTGCGGAGGGCATTCGGGCCCCCACCAGTATTTCCTCCGTCTCCAGAAGCGTCTGGGTTCGCAGGAGCTCGTCCAGCTCCGTTTCTAAAGCGAACCCCTAGGAGTTGTATTAGCCTTTTATAATCCCTCGACACTGAGCAAGCAATCAGACTTACATCTGTGGTCATGGCTGATTCTCGGTTAGCCATTCCCAGGTTCTCTCTTGGGTTCTCTCAGCCAAACGATGTTACGACGGCTGAATGCGAAGGCTGTTTTGCGAGTTTTGCCTAACGTTCGCAGAATAGCCTGTGCATGGGATATCAAGAAGAGATAAATCAGGGGGCTGCAAAGCATGATATATATAGTGGCACAGTCATGTGGCACCACGCAATAATCCGAGGAGGGCTGGCTCGTTAGAGCCGACTCGCATCTGCTAGCCTTTGGTGCTGCACCGGCAAAACCCCATTTCGTGAGGATATATCTAATGGATTTCGAAGAACAAAGTTTTAGGAAGGTGTACAGCAGGCCCACACACGACCGCGAGACGGTTGTTCACTCCGACAGGTGTAACATATCTACATATCTGGTGCTCTCGAGTTAAGAAAGTTTATCAAGTACGCAAGCAATTATGTTATCTCGATAGAGTACGATGTTTTACTTACCAACTAAAATTTGAACCTCCAGAGGCTATCAGACGGGATATTCCTGTTATGTCAAGTGCGAAATCGCTTTTGTCGAGGTAAGGAAACAACTGAAATCTTCAACAATAAAGATGTAGTGCGACCGTGAGCTGATTAAAATAGCCCTATCGAAGGAACTCTACCCAGTGTGATTGCAAGACATGAGTAACCTACACGTTTCTTTATGCCCTTGTCTCACTTGTTGAGGTTATTATTCAACTATTCCCAATCCTGCACTAACTGCAGTGAGAGTGAAATTACTGTGGCTGTATGACGGACAAACAAGCGAGTGTCCAAGGCCCTTTTCAAGTGGACGATGCTATATGACATTTTCCGGAAACCCGCATGACACGTGGTTATGCCTAGAGGAACAGCACTCCAAAGAAATCCTTGAACACACAAGAAAGTCGGAGAGAGATGCAAACGAATAGTTAGTACTAGCCGGAGATCCTGTCCCCACTATGAAAATAATCTGGCTTACGCAGTAGTAGGCCCACTATCTTGCTGCTGAAAGTTCAAGCAAGATATACGGTCGATGCTCATGCTGTGGATTGCTTTCATGAGTTATCACATTCCCAACCTGCTAGAAGCGCAAATACCAGCTTGTGAGGAGCTCTTCTGATATAATAGGGATGGTTACAAAATTAAGCATACGGCGCCCATTCCATGGCAGCCTCACCATATGTTCCCATACTGCTGTCGTGCACTCTTAGAGTCTAATAGTTTTCGTGCCAATCACCCATCTCCGAATGTTTGAACTCAGCACTTTCGCCCAGTTATGGTTGCAGCTCCGTTCAATTTTTTTTTTTTTTTTTTTAACTCAGTACTCGTATGCACAACCCTAAGGGTCATATGTGGCTCCGTTCAAGCTTTGGAGGAGGTTGAAGGGCAAGGCAAATGTCTTGATGTCTTATTTTTTTGTTTTTAGCTAATAACTATAAACGAGACGTTAGTCGATGCATCATGTTTTAACATCTGCTTGGCTTTTCCCTTTCACTCGCCGGTCTTGTATGAATTTCTGGCTTCAACCCCGTGCTTAGGTAACTTCATCGATAACTCTCCGATCCATAGGAAATGTACACCATTACCTTGACAGAATATAACCCAAAACTGAGGGCGTACTACACCAAGGAAATCCCTCAACCTACTGGAATATTAATGAGAAAAATACAGCTCCAGAGGAAATCGGTGAGCTCTTCTGGAGGTATGTTACTCTTCAGGCAGCTGACGCTGTGACGAAACTGATCACGATATGACTCAAAATCACCAGTGGTAACAGCGGCCTTCGATCATGATCTGGAAAGGGCTTGAGGTCGACTGTTGGGTCATTCGAAATCGCTGAAGATGCATTTTAAAGGAACAGTTTTGTCCATACCCATCTGAAAAACTGTGCTTCAACGTATGTACTAGTGATCCGTCACAGCTCTGCCGCCCTATGGGAATTCAAGGCGACAGTAACATTCAATTTGCATGAAGCTAGACTCTGAGGCTGTTTTTGGTATTCGTGGCCTCATAATCCCTAGTCCGGTGCGCTTCTAAAGCAAGATGTATTGTTTTATAGCCTCTTAGGACCAGAACATCTCTTCGTACTACAGTATGTAGGTACTGCGGGCGGCTCTGGCTCCAGCCGCTGAGGGCCAATTCTTCGCTACATCCAAAAGGTTTATCCTCAGAGACAAGTCTCCTCGCTACTCAGGATCCTGAATAAATGGTTACGCAGCTCACATCCTCATCCTGGGATTCTAGAGGTCGCTGACTGGCCGACCTCCATACTCAGATCTTGACATTATGATCTAGCTACAGGTTTGGATGCCATGGGAGTGGCTTGACATCCGCCTACGGGCAAGAATGCTCCTTCCTACAGAGGCACAAACTCTGATTGGTGGGCGACTTCTCCGCGTAGCAAAATGCTTCGTATCGAGGCTACAAGGCAACATACGTAACCCAGGCTAGCGAGAAGAGGCACTGGCTATGACCGCCCTGGGGCTGGTACTACAGTAGCAGCCATAACATATCACGTCACACGCATGCATTGCTACCAACGTCCTACGATACACAGTCCTTATAAATGCAAAAACTTTCCTTTTGGGCATATCCAGGCGGGATGGCTCTCCTTTTTCAAGTCGCTTCCGCTTCTTACCGTCTCACGTGCGTACTGTACCTCCAACTGCAGAGGTGATGAGTCAATAGTACGGTTGAAGAAATCGGAAGTGGGGATTTTCCATTCTCAAGAGGTCATGTGAGAGATTGCAGAATTTGGGTTTTAGAGCTAGGAGAGGATTGTGAATTTAAGGTTAGAGTATTAATTATCCCAGATCTTGCGTCTTGTGGGTTATTTGTATCCCACTCCGGTGGTGGGCCATCGAAAAAACCTCTGGTAGCCTAAGAGCAATATCAAGCGAACGCGTTAATGTGGTTACATAAGGAATATATATATGTACTAATTGTATGCATCCACGGGTAACACAAACTAGGAGCGGAAGGTGAGACTGAATATGCGTATGAAATCGCTCCCTGCAATAAACTGCATCCAGTTTCCCTACGTACGGATCGCCCGCTGACAGTCTCTACGAGTCCCCAAGTATCAGTAATATTTTTTTCTCCTTTTCCAAGGTGCCTCTAAGAGAATAGCGGAGGCAAGCAAGCCGGAACTCTCAAGTTGTTTCTAAGAGATACTCGTAACTTAGGGTGATCATAACCGAGCCGTAGAAGTCTCCTAGGAAATCAAACATGGTAGAGAGCGGAACCGGTAATCAAACTGCGCTCTATCATCATAATCGCTTTCCGTCTAACTTTCCCCTAGTTACCGACACCCGAGTATCAATTCAAAAATCTATAATGTAGGTAAGTTCAAAGTAACAAGGCTTGACCTTGGACTACAAACAGTTGAAACAAAAAGCAAAAAGTCATGACGACGTCGACAAGACTCGAACTTGCGCACGCAGAACGTAAGTGATGTTTATTCGTGCTGAAGCACGTTCTAATCACTCCCCTTAACCACTCGGGCACGACGTCATATTAAGCTTTTTTGACGACAATGGATTACAAAAACAATACCTTTTTAGCCGATACTATCTGTCTTCCGCCGCCACACTACAAAGAACTTTCTTAGTACCCAGATGCTGGCATTTATCCTCCTACGGAGGGGTCATGCAACCAGACTAGGCATTTATAGTATATATTTTTGTGGTAGACAATCTCCGTGCTCAACTGCACTCAAGGACCGACAGCGTAACCTGTGATGCCAGTATAATAAAGAAAATAAAAATCAAGGTTGCTGGTGTTACCACAACAAATGGCAATAAAGTGTTTTCCGTAAAAGAGAAGTAACCTTACCTAGTAGTTAATACAAGCAGTCTGCAACCTGTGTAAGCAACTTATTTCCAGAATAAGTGTTTTTTCGGTCTGAAATCTGAGGGTAATATCATTGACGCGATCGCAGTACATGTACGTACACACTACGCCAGTGTAAATTGAACATGGGCTCACGGCTAAGCCGCGTGAGTTTGATAGCACAGTAATAGTCAGCAATCAGCTGTTTATTGATCGGAGCCCAACAGAGGGTTCGAAAAAAAAAAAAAAAAAAAAAAAAAAGAAGAAAAAGAAAATCTGGTCTCCAGTGCTTTCAAAATGCAAGGTTTATGACTTGGTAGAACAACAGCTCAAAAATTAAAGGAGGCAGCAGTTTACCCACTTATTGAGTCATGTGCTAGGGGCCCAGCAAATTGACCACAGAACCCCGAGATACCAGTACTGTACTAGAGTGGGTATGAGTCAGATGTACCAAGGATGCTTGAAATACCTGCTCCCATTCACCAGCGTCCCACGAGAAGGAATAACTATATTTTTTCCATGCTTATGATTTGAAGCATCCTCCATATGAGTTGCCCGTGCTGGTACCTATCTGAACCAACAAGAGATCGCCGATCTCCTCTGCGCTCACCGATAAGCAACTTTTTCCAGCACCCCTGTCCATGCCAAGATCTCCGACCGGCCAGGCGCTGCACAACAGGTCCAGAACAATTGGCATGTGCGTGGCTGGGATGTGAACGAAGAAATTCAATCTTCAGCGGTGGGGACATATCATGGAATTCGAAAAAGTCGAATGGAATGGAAGTAAAACAAAAAGATCTCTTTTGGTATAAGCTAACCATCCCGTTAACTCTTATTTCCGGCCCCAACTCAATCCCTCGCCATGGCAGAGCTATATGCGAGTATTGACTTAAAAAAAAAAAGACCCCAACTCAAACGTAGAAATATGTATACACCAAATGTTCACCATAGCCAATTATGTCAAATATAAGTCCAAAGGTATTATCCGACCACGTCTATCCCACCGACCTAAATATCAATTTTCCCCTACTCCCCCGCGAACCGTCAGGCATACAACAACTTAGGCCTTGGCTCCATAGCACTCGTGCAGCTAGAAAACCTCCACATCCTTCTATTAGGGTACCAAAGGACATTTTTGAGCATGAACTTGAGAGGTGCTGGCGCTGAAGGGAAATCATTATGGATCCCATCCTCGTATTCAGCATCGAGATTGTGCCAAAAAAACTCCACAGTCCCCAACAACGAACAGCTCTTCATAGCCTTTTCACCCTCTTCCTTCATGATTCTGTATATATCCAATTTCTCATCCCAAGCTCTTAAGGAAAGCAGAGTGCCAATCTCCTCGTTAAGATGGCTAGTCAGGATAGCCCCGAAGCTCTCAATAATCTCACATAATGCCGGACCGTAGAAATATTTCTCTTCCCCAACTCGCTCTGCTCCTTTCGTGGGGCGCCGGACCTGCTCAAGATATTGAATCGAACTGGTTAACAGCCTCATCGAAGAGTCGATGCTGCTGGACATTTCGTTCCATTATATCTTTGCCGTTGAAGGCTTTGTCAATTTCGGGAAACATGTGCGTCTCTTCACCATGGTGGTGAAGATGAAGCAACATTGACCATTCCCTGGCGTAATCGACAAAGTCGTCTCGGGTTTCGACGTTGGCTTTATTCTCGGGAGTAGTAGCTGAGATTTTTGTAGGTGCTATATTTCGGGCCTGGAGGTAAATAGAGTTGAGACTGCGGATGAGCACGTTGTGGATGCAACACATCTCGGTGGCACCTTTGATGAAGTTATCATTCTGCAAGGCACAGTTAAAGGATTAGTAATCTGCGATTCGTTATATTATGGACCAATTGATTTCGAAGGCATACTGCTTTTCCAAGAAGCCTCGCGGGCGATTGAATGAGAGGGAAAGGTTCTCCCGGCGTTGTCCAGACAGGATAGTTTCCAGTAGCCCAGTGTTTCATCTCCTTTTGTAACTGGAGGGTGTTTTTGCTTCGACTGCCGCCATTGAAACTGCTGAAATAGGTAATTCTATAATATAATTACTAGGAGTTTCGCAGCAGAGGTGCGGATTGGATGTGACTTGCGAATGTGCTGGAATTTTTATGAGGGAATCAACTGTAGTCTTTTATATCATGTGTTCGATGCTTGATACGCTGAGCAGGAAGCACGTATTGGAGCCACTGCACGTCTTATGCGGAGGGGGAATGGCTGCTCAAAGTGGTTTCTGAAGCATCCTCCATCGGCGTCTGAACCTCATAGGCTGCCGAGTCTAACACTGTAGCAAGGATTGTTATACTAGTTGAGGCGTGCTTATGGCTAGATTTATTTCTACGTTCTGGAAGCGAACCCTAGGCTTGCAGCTGAATATATTACCTACATAGACTAGCATTCCATGTTAATTTACTCCCCGGTACCCACATAGGCACGTTGCATGTCTAAGACATCCACCTTTTGCGATTTACACGCCTTGGTTGAAGGGAATCAAACGTTTCATCACGGACGTCGGCCATGGCGGCAGGCACCTGGAGAAGTGCATATACAATGACAATTAATTTTTTGGAATGTCAAAAAATCTAACGAGTTCCGGAATTGGTGTTAGAAACTTGTTTAGGCAGCCCCTTAAGAGTACTCGGAGTAGCACTTTGAAGCTTTGTTGTTCTGATTAGCTTTAGCTGAATACTATGGATCGCTCATGCATCAGGTCTCCATGTCAAGCTGGATCCCTCCCTCTTCGTCATGCCTTAAGGTTGCGCACGCGAGATGAGTTCCAAAAAAAAAAGAAAATTGATCCCTCCTCTTCTTGCATGAGACCATGCGACCTATGGACATCTAAGGCAATGACAGAAGAGAGAATTAGACCTACTTACATAATATATACGTGTGGCTTGCATGCTTAAGATCTCACGTTGCTATTTGAAGTTTAGTCTCTACTCTCACGTATCAGCACAAGCAAGGTTTCTAGGTACCTACCTAGGTAACGTCAGCAATGCTTAGTTCTCACCAAGGCTGTGCATGTGAGCCTCATTCACATCTTACCGGTACACAAATCCCAATTATATTACCAGTCACTTTGCTGGAACGTGAGCATTACTCATGTGAACCTAGTGGTACTTAGAGGTGTTATATGCGTTCCAATGTCAACAAATCTCAAGCGCCATACCAATGCTATTATCCTCGTTCTCTTTCAGCTACGATATACAATCGATTTCTGGTCTTTTTGATCAACTATCAAAAGTCTCCTAAATCGAGCATGAGGACAGCAGCTACCCCTAGTCCTTGCTTCACACGTCGAAGTATGGCCCCTCTATCCTACTTGCTGAGTTTCTTGGCTACCAATATACCCTTGCTCAGCTGTCCGATTTAGGAAATTCTCGACCGTTGACAAATGCACGACCAGAAATCTGTGAGATCAAGTTGATGAAAGCGAACCACTGTCATTTCACGTGGCACGGGAAGGAACCATTGCTAGACATGGTCGCTGTTTTTCCGACCTTTGCGTTCTAAGTTGCGTAATATATGCAACCATGTTGTTAATCTGAAAATCATGGAAATCCCGCGCCTGTTTTTAATATAATTATGTATACGTAGATCGCAAGACGGAACCCACGCCGCGTGAAGATCATGCGAACTTCAACTCTTGTCAGGTTCTTCGTGAGCTCACTCACGTGTAAGTAACGACAAGAGTATTAGATTTGAAATATGACAACTTACTCAATAATCCACATTTAAAGCTGACTGTTCACTGAACAGAAAGTTATGTGATTTCCAACATGCAGGAATTCCGAAAATCTTATATTCCGCTCGCAACAAGACTAGAGGAATTGAGGGAAATGATTCTAGATTAATCACACTTATGCTCGCAGGTTAGTCTTCTTCTCGCTGATTGTGAACATTCGAATAGGGATATCAACGATGCTTGCACTCATCATGAGAGAAATGATGTCAAACACTATATGCACTCCAGTCGCTAGTCGAGGTCTCTATGTATAGTATACATGCGTCTGGTAGGGCAATTCCATATTTGTCTTAGGATCGAGACTAACTTTCTTGATTTTAAACCTTGATTACTGACTTGTATTTGCTTATGTTACTGCGGTAGGATCTATAGATTCTATACTTACTAGGCACAAGAGCAATACTTGGTATGTATTTGGAATTTTGTTTCATATCTCTATCTTGTTAGTCTACGAGAGGAGCCAGCCAGACTAGTATCTTATAAATACATAGCTATAACACCGTACTTACCTAGTCACTGCCTCGCATTTGCTTGACGTCAATTGTGGCAATCCAAGCTACCAGGCGGCCTAGCTCGAGGTATAGATTCAAGGAGAAGTTTATGGGATTATCTGCTTTTGCCTTCTTCAACACGGCTGCGCACCTGTGAACATAATAAGTATGTAGGTATAGTCGTCTTCGCCCGACTAGCAGTTTCACCCTAAAATTGCCTAAATGCGACTCTCCAACCAAATATCCCAGAATTCAATCAAGTAAGCTATTACCTTATGTACCTGGTGAAAAGAATTCTATCTCAAGAATCACGAAGGGCACCTAGTTGAGGTGCTCTTTTGTCGTGGTTATCTTCAGTTTGATTGTCATGATGTAGCTGCAAGTATTTACCAGCCACATACGATACCGAAGGAAGGAAGCACGAGAGCGATGTTGTGGTTTTTTTCTTTGGCGTTTTGCGTTTTGCTTTTTTTTGCTCTGTTTACGAAGGATCGTTACCATCCATCACCGGGATGCGGATCACCACAGGGATGTGGATCAGCATGGCGCTAACTACATTTCAGGCGAGATCGAGCTGTATGAGAGCAGAGTAGACGGAATCGAATTAATACGAACCAAAAACCCCCGAGAACTCCCTGTGAGAGGTGAAGGGCGGGTGCGAGGGATTGTACCCCGCTGAAAAGGGGGTAATGTGGCTACCACACGGATAACAAACCAGGTGAAGTAGTAAGTGATAAACTGCTCAGATATATATCCCATATCCCCAATCAATCATTAGATATCCCAACATGTATTTGAGATTAAATTGTAACCATTGAGGCTATAGTAGAGTGACTCAGCATTGCCTAAACCCCTCCTATTTAATATGCTTTTCCTTTGTAGCCAGAGACTACTTTATATCTGCTCTCTCTAACTATAAATACAAGCTAGTCAATATCTTATCATCAGAAACTCCACTATAACCATTCTCAAATTTGCCTCTATCTTATTAAACAGCCAGGTTTACTATTTCCGATCATTAGTGGTGGTAGCTTGCTAAAGGTGCTAACACTGACCCACAATAATTCTAAAGCGCTTTAAGCATTCAAAAGTTCTGCTTTACCCATAGGAGAACTATTCCGTGGCATTACCTTGGTATATTAACTATCGCAGAGACAGGATTAGTTGATCAGTTACTATTATAGTATGTAGAGGAGGCGATGGGGGAGTAGGTGGTGTAGTTGGGAGCCACCTTGGCGAACGCATTAGCGTTAGTAGGTTTGAATCCTGCCTCTCCCAAGAGATTTCCCTTAAGGTTGTGCATACGAGTACTGAGTTAAAAAAAAAAAAAAAAATAGAGGAGGCGATGATAATTCTAAGACATATCTTATGCAGTATCTTGGCAACTATATTTTCGACATTAAACTAGTACCACATATTGCTCTATTATCTTATTATGGTCATATCCCTTCTTAAACTTTACCAAATAGTGGAAGGAAACTTCTTGTCTTTATTACAGCTATAGAATAAGATAATCCAATTTCCACAAGCAGAGAGGAGGGAGACTCAGGCAAGTGAAAGCTTAACTTGCTCCCACCAATTTATCTATACATACCGTGCATCGTAGCTTAGTTTTGTGGAGTGATTACTACTTAGTAGCTTTTATAACACCCAACTCGAGTACCTGTATATTATACAATCCTAAAAATATATTAGCGAAGCTATTGCACAGACATGTCTTAGAATCATCATCACCTCCTCTGTGCCTACTATGATAGCAGTGCTCCTACCTTTGCGACAGTTAATAAGCCAAGGTAATATTATGGAATATTTCTCCTATGGGTAAAGCAGATCTTTTGAATACTTAAAGCGCTTTAGAATTATTGTGGGTCAGTATTAGCACCTTCAACAAGCTACCACCACTAAATAATCAGAAATAGTAGTGGTGGTCACTTCTTAATTTCAATAACGAAAATTGCAATAACGAAGCGCCTTGGCAACTTGGCGCCCACTCTGATTGGCCAAGGCTCGTTATTACAATTGTTATTACAACCCAAACTCGTAAATGCACTCTCGAGTGCATTAACGAGAGAAATAGCCATAGCAATAGCAATAACGAGCCTTAGTCATCTGGCAAACCAACATCATCGCATGATCCAAACACCGCAAAATTCAGAGATCTATCCGACATCGCAAGACCATTTATTCTCCAACGCGACAAATCTCAAGCAAGTTCTGGATAGGCCTTAATAAAGTTGTCTAATACATCGTCGGTTACCTGATGTCGCCCTGCTGAGATCGTTCGAGGGACTGTATAACGACGACGGGATATCTCCTCATATATCTCAAGAAGATCATAACTTAACTCTAATACTAGAGAATCCGAAGAGATTTCATCCTTAATACCAAGTATTAGGACTTCAATGATAAATATGATATTTTTAAATAAAAGAGCACGTTGAGTTGTTTGAGGCATTGAGGAAGGCACTTGTCCAAGACTATAGGATTGTAGGTGTAATTAGAATTATGGTTATTAGAATGCGTATAGAGGTGGTCACTTGTTAATCACAATTTTCTTACAGTTTAGGCTTAGGTCAAGGCTGCCAAGGCGCTTCGTTATTGCAATTTTCATTATTGAAATTAAGAAGTGACCACCACTAGTAAACCTGGCTGCTTAGATCAGAAGCAAAATTGAGAATGGTTATAGTGAAGTTTCTGATGATAAGATATTGACTAGCTTGTATTTATAGCTAGAGAAAGCAGATATAAAGTAGTCTCTGGCTACAAAGGAAAAGCATATTAAATAGGAGGGGTTTAGGCAATGCTGAGTCACTCTACTATAGCCTCAATGGTTACAATTTAATCTCAAATACATGTTGGGATATCTAATGATTGATTGGGGATATGGGATATATATCTGAGCAGTTTATCACTTACTACTTCACCTGGTTTGTTATCCGTGTGGTAGCCACATTACCCCCTTTTCAGCGGGGTACAATCCCTCGCACCCGCCCTTCACCTCTCACAGGGAGCTCTCGGAAGTCTTTGGTAATTCAATTCCGTCCACTCTGGGCTCTCGTACAGCTCGATCTCGCTCGAAATGTAGTTAGCGTCATGCTGATCCGTGTTCCTGTGGTGATCCGCATCCCGGTGATGGATGGTACCTTGTGTACCTGGTGAAAAGAATTCTTTCTCAAGAATCACGAAGGGCACCTAGCTGAGGTGCTCTTTTGTCGTGGTTATCTCCAGTTGATTGTCATGATGTAGCTGCAAGTATTTACCAGCCACATACGATACCGAAGGAAGGAAGCATGGGAGCGATGTTGTGGTTTTTTTCTTTGGCGTTTTGCGTTTTGCGTTTTGCGTTTTTTCGCTCTGTTTACGAAGGATCGTTATTAGGTTTTGAGTCTTGATTTTTTTTTTGTACATAACTGCGCCAGCTGGTAGACTAACTTGCCTGTCTCCTTCCAGGTAGCTCGTCATGTGACCCTTGGGGAAGCGCACACGAGATAATGAGTTTAAGAAAAAAAAAAAAAATGTAATCATGAAACTCTTCGACCACACACGTTTGAAGGCTCTGTTCGGGATTGCGTCATACGGCCCCTAAGGCTATGCATACGATTAATGAGTTTTTCATTTTATTTTTTAAAAAGGTAGGCTCTGCCTACTACCACCACTTCGAGCCTAAACCGGTAGTGACACACACCACTGAGCAGGGTGCTTTCTTAGGCACCCTAGCCACGGTGGCGGACGGAGAGGAAAAGGGGATCATTCTCGCACTCGACTCTGACACAGACAAACTCCTGGTACTTACGGACTCCATGGCGGGCAAGCAGGCCCTCCTCAACCTCGGCAGAGGCGCTACACCCAGATCCAGCATTGAGCGCGAGCTGAAAGACCTTCTGCACAAGCGGGCACATCTGGAGACAGCTATAGGCTGGGTCCGCAGCCACATAGGCATCCCGGGCAACGAAAAAGCAGACAAGAGGGCGGCGTACGAGTCGGCACTAGGCCGCATCGCAGGGAGCCAGCAGGTAGCAACGCCAGCGGGTATCAGGACGGCGGCCAAAGCCAGGCAGAAGGACATGCGTTCGGAACCCGGGTTCGGAGCCAACAGATGCCTTTGGCGCAGACACGCCCTGTCGGCCTACACCTGGCTGCGCACCAACCGAGGCCCACAGAACTAATGGCTGCATTTCATCCGCAAGGTCGACTCCCCGGCTTGCCCCATTTGCGACCACCTCTCGGAGGACGGCTACCACATCGCCTTTGACTGCCCCAAGCACCACCAGCAGCGCCAGGAGTTTATCGGGAATGCCAGGACATGGGAGGACTTAGGCACACCAATATGGAGAATGGAGGAGGGAGAAGAGGAGGAGTGGGATGCGGTGGAGGCATACTTCGCCTACCTCTACCGCCTCCTCGCCGGACGATAAGTAGGGCACCATGCCATAGCGGGGGAGAGATCCGGCGCTGGAAAGTGCCGTTCTTGGACCTGCAGTGGCTAGCTCGCCACGACGGCAAGGGGGGCCTCAGGAGGGGGTGTGAGACTCATCCGCCTTCACCACACACTCGCTGGATTTCGGGGAGACGCTGGTCGCGCATATTTTAGTTTTCCTTTATCTCTGCTATTTGTCCATAGTTCGCGCAGGGCATCAGACTAACTTGACTGTCCCTTGAATCCACCCGGGTTTCCGGGTGGCTCATCATACGACCCTGAAGGTTGTGCATACGAGTACTGAGTTCAAAAGCCTAAACAATTGGGAAAGTCCAATGACCAGCTGCGGTGCAAGTTAATTCATGCTATGACTAGCTTTGCTTGGGGCTCAGAGCGAGAAACATTACAATTACTTATGCCCCCTTTATTTGACGAAAGGAGAGAAGAGTACCTCTATTTTTGGCCTTCGTGACAGGTATGGATCTAGGGGCTACCAATAAGTATTAAACCCACCTAAATCCAGGAGGCCAAATATGTCCTACGGTGCACAATATTTCTAGCCGCAAGTTCGGTAACAATAACCCCATCACTGGTATTACCTACATGAAAGCTTAATGTTGACATGAAGTGTCGTAAAATTTATAGTTATATCTAAGGAGGTTTTTCGGCTGGGGGTTCCTTCCTAAGCATTATTTCCCCCTTTCGGAAATACCCCTCATATCGGCTGCATGTGCCTAGGACTTTTTTTTAAAACTGAGCCCTAGACACCTTTCCAATGGACTGCCCTGTGTGGGCTATGCGAGGAGGGATAGCACAGAATGCGGCACATCTGTTAAGTTGCGTTGGGGTGGCAGATGGGAGGGGGCGGAGGTGGGAGCAGATATGGGAGGATCCGGAGTGGTGCGAGAAGCTGGCACAGGCGGCGCGGGGTGGATGAAGGGGGAGTTTTCTTTCCGTTGGTTTCCGGTGACGAAGAAAGGGGGTATATTCAGTTCGGGGAGTATCTGGTCATGTACGTAGATACGGGGCAGGGAGCGGCCCGGTGGTTGGACAACCCTGTCAGGCTTAACCTGAGGGGATGCGCTGTCTCGTCATAAGCGAGAAGCTTCAATACGAGTATTGATTTACCAAAAAAAAAAAAATGGACTGCCCTCAAGTCACTTTGGGGCCTGCATTCTCTCAATATGGAGTTACAGAGCGACAGAGGGAAGTTTTCTTCAAAGTGCAATAGGATAAACAGGCCCCTAGAGCTGGAGCCTGACTATAGTCTATGTTTCCATTTGTGGATGCGAGACCATTTGAAAGAATTACCCTGAGTTGACAAATACGTTTTTTTTTTCTTTTGAACTCAGTACTCGTGTGCGCAACCTTAAGGGTCGCATGACGAGAAGGAGAATAGGAAGTCAAGTATGGGGAAAATAATCCTCATGAGTCAGTTTGACAGATCTACATACCCAACAATTACCAGCAGCTCTGTCACATCTACTTTTGAATTTGTATCTGACCAAACATAACCTGAAACTACGAGCCATTGTCCCAACTTGGTGCTCAGCAGCCAATTAGGGAACAAGGACAACAGCTCAAGCCCTGTTGCCATAGAAGTCTCCCAATCTATAAATGTTCGATTAACAACATTACCAAGGTGCGACATTTGTGGACCTTCGCGCCAATGGGGACTATCCCGATGCCTAATACAAAACCTCCCGGTCTGGGATTTCCTTAAGGCCAATCAACCACGCGGTGCCGCTGTAACTATATGAAAAAGAGGAAAAGCTCACGCAAAAGAAGGCGAAGCTTGCCCGAGTGGGAAGGGGCTCAAACAACGCGGGACTGTTATTCCCAGCCCTGGTAATGACCCCCTAACTATAAACTGGGTTTCAGGAATTATTAAATACCCTACTTTTAAACGGGTGCAGATTCTTTTACATTCTATTCTGAGTCTTAATAGTTAGACATATTGTTTGCATGCTCTACGCCTGACACTGCCCCTGGCGGCTGTACAACCGCCTGTGGTGCGACTTTACGAAAAGAGTAACTAGCGCTTTGGACAGCAATCTCACCAGAGATAGAGTGATGTGAAGTATATCAGATTAGAACGGAATAAGCACATGGAGGCCAGAAGGCTGAGCATCGATATGTAGATATGTGTTGGACGTTATGGGCATCCTAAAGATAGGAATCGAGACAGCGCGAATCAGATAAGTCTAGTTAAGGAGACTTCAAACTGGAGAGAGAGCGCGAGAGCAGATAGAGACTCGTATGTATTGAACTACTTAATCTGAAACGACAGAAGTCAGGTGATATGTATATAAAGCGATATATGAGGTTCAAGACAAAGAAATACTTACAGCGACTATATAACACGAGCTCACTGCCGTCAATCATGGGCGCATAGGCGACCGTGGCTGCATGAGCACGTATGTGATCATGGCTCATGAGACGTACATACGTGGAGAGATATGTGGAGCATAAGTATGTGGAGACATACGTACATATTCATGACTAGGAGCTTTACCATACAGTCAAGCTTGATGAGACGACTCACTAGCGGCAGGCTGGAAACAGAGTACGCATGCATACGCACGTAGGTATATTTAACAATATGTACCTTTTTCACCGGTCTGATACTTCAAGTGTTTACCTGTATTCTGTTTGTCGGCGAAGGTTCGACAATGTGCAGACTGTTAACCAATCAGTCTACACACCAGCTTATCTATAGCTAGCTAGACCAACATTCCAGCAGTCGCCACGTATAAAAGAAAGGGCATGTAATCTTTCCGCTGCTTAGCCGCCAAAGCAATTTGAGTCAACACGAGGACCCCCTTACAGAAAAGGATACCTAACGTAGGTAACGCAAACTCCCTACCTTTAACGTTGGTAATAAGTGTTGTAATGCTGATACTGCTTTGGTCGAAGGTTTTGTAGCACCTTGCTACCGCACATACAGAGCCCACAAAACCAACCTGGCTCTACGTCGGATTGCTTACTCGTGGTGCCCATTTTAGGAGTTCACAACAGCAGGCGAGAGGCTTAAGCATGATGTTTTGACGGCTTCCACTACCGGGCCGGGTATGTCCTGCCGCAGTACAGTATCATCCCAGAAGCAGAAGAGGTACAACAAAGGGACTGAGAAGGCGGCCTACAATATGCTTGGTTGCAAAGGATGCAATGTATCAAACACGAACTCTATGCGGGCTGTGCCTTTTAGTGAAAGCCTAAGTAAAACTATTATGCATCTATGGACAATTTTTATACAATATATTAACCAAACTAGGGTTCATGTCGAAAAAGAATTCCTACCACCCAACAGGTGAGCGAAAATGAAACAAATGTATACGATCCGGACTAGCCGGGAGGGCAATCTGAACTTGGTGAAATTGTTGCAGGTTCAAGATCACTGTACACAAACGTTTGCTTTACGCTCATACTCACGCAAATGTCGGTGGCAAGGGATAATGGCGACATCAATCTTGACAGGTTTCATCACGTACGTGCTTTAAAAGCAGTTGCAAACAGTAAACAACAGATTTCGGTTGACGTTTGAAGGTAAACCCCCCTTCTTTTGATTTATATACACCCAAAATTCAAGTCAAGAGTACTATAGTCACTACAATTATGATTCTCAAACAATTAAGCGGCGGTGGGAAGGCATTAAATGACGAGGTACGCATTGGTGAATTCTATACTTTTTGCTGGCAAGAGCAATAATAGAAAACGAGTGGTTTCAGAGCATGATTCAATTGACACTTTCATTGCAATTGTAGGGACCGATATCCAGACCGTTGTTGCCCATGCAAAAGACAAAGATGCTTCTGTTCTGCTCAATGGCTATTGGTTCTGGGCCTTTCAATGCAACCGTGACCGATTTTCTGACCGATTCGAGCGTGGTCCGGGTCAATCCCGTATGTCCTGGATTTCCGTTGGCCCGTTGGGCCCAGAACATATATATATCAGATATATTGGTAGAGCACATGAGGTCTCCTGGTGAGAAACGAAACCACAACATTGTGCGCAAGCTCTAACTCCCTAGGCAGTTACCAGCACAGAGGTCAGCCCAATCGTGAGGAGAGGTGGCACTAGAACAAACAATCCAAAAACCTCCCTGCTTTACAAGAGCTTTCAGTCATGGATGCTGATGAAGCGATGCTATTGCCTATCGAGCGCAACAATTTCTGGATAGAACGCTTCAAAGACTGGAGGGAAAGTCAAGAGAAACTCGGACCAGCCGACATTCTCAAGATATCCTACCAGCCAAGCTTATGGCTACGCTCTGCGTGTGATATGCCTGACAAACGGGAATTCAGGCTTATTGCAACGGACGTCTGGAAGGAAGTGGATAAAGAGCGCTTGAGAGCTGCATATGAAGAATCCGTCTCTGTTAAGTGTTTGCCACCTCGGCGCCCATGGGATCTCGACGCCGATCCCCAGCATGCTACATTATACCGCCATAACTCTAGCTTCCATCAATTTGGAACTCTTATACCTCAAATCATGCGGCATGCAAAGAAGACATATCCCTATGAAACTTTCAAGAGGATACTAAAAGAGGTAGCCGATTCAAAGCAGGAAGTACAGTCAATCTATTCGGAATGGAAAAACATCAAAAGATATGTCTTTCTTGGGCATGCAGGTTGCACTTTTGCTGTTGAACCTGGAAAGAACATCGGACAGCTTCTCATGTTCAAGAAAATCGTAGAGACTATGCATCGTAAGTTTCCTACTACCCTTGGTTAATAACTTGTTTTACTAATCCAGTTATAGAAAAACAAGGAAGAAAGGGTCTATGTGAGATGTACGCTTCGGTAGAACTAAAGCATCATAGTCTGTTGAAACCGGAAAAGTTCGCGAATGGAAGAGTTGATCCTCGATGGAGCAGAAAGGATTTCGAAAAGGAACTCACAAAGAAAGGCAAGAGGCGTTGGGAAACCCGCTTGTCAGAGGAGAAAGAGTTTCTCAAGAAAGAGTTCGATATCTACTTACTGTCCAGGAGTGACATCTTGGGCCGCACGTCGCTGTTTACAGATGCAAAAGATACTTTGCTGTTTGCACCAAATAGCGTTCTCACGTCGAAGGACTTAACTTACATCAGCAGGCAGAATTTCCAGATCCTCCTTTGCAGGAATTTGATTGGGCGTCAGGAAATTAGGTAAGTGTATGTCCACTCCATCAACCCGGGAAATTCACTAACCAGCTATGATGTATTAGTAAACTTGCTCGAGGTAAACTTCGATGGCCTCACAAACTCTACAAAATTCCTAGTCCTCCATTTGTCACCCCGGAGACACAAGAATCAAAAGAATTTGACCTGAGGATTGCTTACCTCAAGTCCCACTATCAGCGTGATCTCCCCACCTCTTATGCTCTGGGACGCAATCTAGTAGATGATGTCCCTTATGGAGACTCTCTAGACTATTGCATCTACTGGCCAAGTCCAGATCCAACCAAACCACACAAACACTTTTGCTGGATCTGGGACTTGCTTGAAGTTAATAGACCAACATATCTAGAGAAGAGAGAGCAAGAAAGCAGACGACAATCAAAAAGCAAACATCACCATCCCAGTGAAGATGCCACGAACTCGGACCCAAAAGTACGGCATCTTGATTCTGAGTCTTGCTTTAAGCTTGCTCATATGTGGACTCGAAAGGTACGGATGATGGTGGATTACTATAATGTGGCCAAAAAACCGGCTTATGAAACCCTGCCTAAGAGAGGCTCGGAGAAAGCCCGCGACCTCATGAGACCCTTTTGATAAATGGTTGGAGGTTCAATTTCCTAGTCAGCGGAAGCCATTTGTATATATTGAGTTTGGGAAATAGAATGATATTCCACAGAGTGATTCTTATATGCTGAGCAGGGTCGTAATTGTATAGAAAGAGTTGAACGAATTTTGAAATTTGCAAATTGATTGGAGGGAGGCGAGGAATGAATGAGACGTGCGAAATTGGGTACTATGCCTCTTCTTTTATGAAAAAATAAAACGAATCTACAAATCTGTAAAATCTTTGACTTTTTTATAAATCTTTAGCTAAAAATTAATATTAGATATATTAATTTCTTAGATAAAATGGAAGGGGTTATAGATGACGATAGAGAGTTTCCAATGGATCACAAATAATTTCCACACCTATATACCCCTGCTCCCTTCTCTTTTAAGTAAGTATTTACATCACTCTACCAAATCAATTTGGGAGTATCTCGCATGTTTTAATTCCATAAGAGCCTATTGGTCGAACGAGTTTCCCATTATGATGGAGAAAGACCCAATATAACTTCACGATATAGCCTTAAGCTATATGTGAGCAAGAACATTTCTAAACATGCGGATACCACATGCTAATCACTATTGTTCTATATCTTTCCAATACACCCTGTGTATTCACCCACAGTCACGAATCCAGGGCGCACGGCACAGAGAGCGGCACCTGCCTTGAAGTTAGCCTAGGACTGACTTTAAAACTAACCAAGTTTGTTACCAACAATCACACAAAATCTCCTGATCAATATGTTTCCATGGAATCGAATCAATTAGATTGTAATCTTGTGCCTAAATTGAGAGGATATAGGAAGAAAGCCTAACAAATTTGGATGGGATTTTGGTAGGAGTCCTTGAACTTTTGCTTCCTCATCAAGTGAGATTCAAACCTTGGTCCCGGTGAGTGAAGACAGTCCTATTTTGGTGAAAAGCCCTGTACAACTGTGAGATAACACTTGGATGGGAAATGCCGATACCGGATTTCCAGTAATAATTGAACCAAGTTGCACTGGTGGCCTTGATTCGGAGCTGCCTTCGACAATGTCACCTTTTTCTTTACATTCTGATACTTGCTGGGTTTATGCCCCCATCTTGTCGCTGAGGGAGTCAATTTGTTGCCTTTTCATGACCGGTACGCGGGCACTCAAGACGATCAGAATATCTCAAAAAAGGGGAGATAACCACCGTGAATACACATATCCTGAAAAAATTTGGTTTTTTTTTGTCGCCCTCCGCAGCCTGAACCCGCCCGCCTTGCCTGGACAAAACCACCTCTTGTTATTATCAAACCGAATGGGAGGTTGACGAAATCAAATATTTTGGGTTGAATTTCGAATTTTAGCTAGCCCGTAACGAACCTAGCTTTGGAATGTTCCTTGTCTGAGGCACTATAAGACTAAATATCGGACTGTCTTCCGATCTCCCAATCACATTTTTTGCCGGGATATCATAATCCCCAAAAACACCTCAGCACCACGTATCCTTTTTTAATCACGAGCATTTTAGATTGCCCATTAGATAACAGGTATTATTCCCATTGTCTCTCTGTATACTGAGTAACTTGATTGACTACCTACCCCAATCCTCCTCGAAGTAGCGGGATAAAAATTTCTACTGTCACTGTTAGCTTGTTTCTTTGTTTAGGAAAAAATACCAGCACTAACCTAAATACAGAAACTTGAACGCCTTTTGTTAATACGCGGAAATATCTAGACTTCCGACCAGCCCCACACCCCCTTCAACGATTCTGCGTCAGCACGAGCGACACATTCTTGAATTTGACAAGCCATGTTCATAACATAAACTTTGGTTGTGTCAACAGTGATAAGATCGTATCTATGATACCAGTAAATCTCCATCCTGGGTCCATATTATGAACGCATGGCCTGCACCACAGCCGGCAATGCAACTGAAAACGCTCAGTCACCCCCCCCGCTCGAGCCCAATGTGGAGTACCCTTGTGAGGGATTGTTTCGTGGTGCAGTGTTAAAATAGTGGGATAATGTGGACAGCTCTTCTAATCGGATCGATAATCCATAGATGTCAGCTTCGTGCTCAACGCTCTAGTGTAGAGTAGTACGGCCAGGACTGAACGGGAATAGTAAGCCATACCTATTCAAACCTTATTGACTATTTCACTGATTATTTTTGCAGAGACAGCATTGAATAAAGTGAAGATGATACCTGGAGCGCTTACTGTGCCACCCCTATATCAGACTGTTGGCTGTTGCGGATATCGAGGTCAACTGGTAGGTATTTACGTGTACGTGGTTTAGTCTAGGTGATCAGATAGCCTGGTTGTCAGACATATACCAGTCGGTCCGATCAGGCTAGATCCACGAGGCTAAAACATCCACGACCAGTACCACGTGCACGACCTATGATCGCAAACATCCTCCTGTCAACTGACTCAAATTCATGTCGACTTTTCTCTAGGGCAAAGTTCCGAGGGCCTCATCCATAATTTGTCCGATCAAAGCTCTCTAACTGCTCCGATTTTCCGTCTGGTGGATCACGAAGTTTCGAACTCCTTTGACTTCAATGCTCAGATTTGTTCTTCATGCTCTGACCTTGATGATAATCCTAAGGACTAGAAAGCCCTGCATGTCTGTGGTGGGACAGTTATAGATATTGGGCCAACCAGAACATACCAGGTAGTTGCCACTTGATCACTAGCATTGGAATGCTTGAGAATAGTTGGAGACACCTTGGCACAATCTCATTGGCACACAGCAACTCCGCGGGAGCACAGGTATCTGGTTCGTGGTCGTGAGAAAATTATTGAAAGCATGAGGGACTGGAAACACCAAGACCGCAGAAGGAAGAACGCATTTTTTCATGGCTGCAAGTTGAGAGTCTAAGCACAATAGCTATCACTTCTGTCAAAATAGTGATTGGCTCCATACCACGCAGGTGCACCATGTCCAGTCAGCCACGTATCTCAACTTTATGGATCTTCGAGGTCTCATAACTCATGTGTATTCCCCTATAATTACGAATGGAGCAAAATATTAATGGAGTGTTACTTGATGAAGTATAAGTGTAGGAAGGTGGCTAGCCCCGTGTCGAAATCTCCGTATTATCCATCTGTCGCTAACAATTTTAACTGTAGAACTTGCACAAATATCACTGGGTACTTTGGCAACTTCTGGTGGATGAAGTGTGCTGCTGAACGACGTCAGTAGTCAAGCTCACAGGCTTTTTTATGTTTATTTTGTTGCAGTAGAGGTCCCCGAAGTCACGTTTACATGCTATTACTCCAAAAGCTGTCTCAGGCTCATCTTGTGGAGATAGGCGTGAAGCGTAGATCCCAAGATCGACGCCTAGACGAAGGAGCCAACACAAGGACACAGCATAATCTGTCTAAATGTGATACACAAAGGTTCGAGATGCAAAGCGACCAGCCTACATTACCCCACCTCTTCACTTGTCAGCCTGGGCTCCGCTGTAGCAAATAGAAGCCCAATTGCAAAACATGCAATTGCACTTCTATTGAGGAACTTGAGCCTCACCCTAGTACAGGCTCGAATCATATCATGGTTCACTGCATATTATACTCGCTGGGCTAGCCCATTGTTCGACCCAGTCTCCCATTTCCCCATGGTATGGCTGTTTCATATTTATGTAAGGGATAACATGCAGCGTCTTTCCATATCTGTGGCAAAGGCACAATTCGCTAAGTTCCTGGGAGTCGGACCCATGGAAATCACGAAAGGTGAACAGTTAGCATTCAATTTGACATAGCTTCGGGGAAGTCTATCTAGGCACCTGGAGAACCAGGCCGTATACTGTGCCACGAAAGCAATCTCCGCATTTTGAGATGGGGATAACATAGTAAAACAAATATCATCGGGAAAAAAAAAGGACAGTCTTCGGGCATGTGTTTAGCTGTCCCATCAGGGTGTTATAAGAGAATTTTATAGACGAGAGGAATTATGAGTGCAGCTCTAAAGGCTGAAAGAAAAATGACATCAGTTGCCGAAAGGAGGAACAGGACGGGAGTGGGAATATCAACATGAAGTGAAGGAGACATCCTGTGGTATTAGCCCCAGGCCCTACGCCACAGCACTGGCACTACTTTTCCAGAATCATCTGTTCATGTTCTCAACAACTGCTCATTGACCGTGTATACAGCTTCAATGGCAAGGTGGCGAAGATTTCCACCCTCTTCCGCCGACACTCCACGTAAAGCCATCTCTTCGACCAAGATATCAACCACAGGTCGAGTTAGATCCATGCTTCGTTATATGGGGAAAAAGGTTAGTATATGATTGTGCAAACAAGCAGACTAGTTGATGGAAAATACGTACCCCTGGCCAAGGAGCTCAATTCCACTCTCATGGAAATATTCATTCACATCTCCCAGCTTTACGTCGGGGGAATCATGGTGCCATTTCCAAGGAAAGAAAGAGCGAATTGCTGGGTACCGGAAGCTGAGAGCAGGATCGCCAGATCGGTTGAAATCAACATGAAGTAAAGTTCCATCTTCAAATGACTGCTGGTCTACCACCATAAGAATATGATAGTAAAACACTGGATGGCCGAAATCATTGCTACCCATCATGCGAAAGTTGGCATCTTCCAGTATGAAGCGTTTGGTATAATCTTCCAGATAGAAATTCTCTCGAAGCTCAAATACCAGGGGAAGCTCCTCCGCATCTAAAGGTGAAAGTTGTTCATCAAGCTTGAGAAATAACTTCAATTTTTCCCAGGTGTTGGTATCGGCTTGGTCAAAATGAACACGGACGCAGGGGTATTGGTCCAAATTCCGCCGGAAGTCATTTGTGGGGATGTCAGGGTGGTAATCTTCTCTCTCCTGGATATTCTTCAGCATATTCCTTCGCACCACACAACCGGAACGCATACAGGCTCTACAGGCTCTGCGATGGCACGTTGGACATATATCTTATCGATAGTATTTGTCGATTAGTTTCACGAATAGCGCAGGCTAGTTTGGTTGTGAGCACTCACATCACGGAAGTCCTGCTGTGCATGCTCCCACCTTTTCAGAAGCTCCGTTCTCTGTTCCTTCGGACTTGTATAATTTGGGCTTCCAGGTGTCCAGTTCTCCTAATCAAGCTTGTCAGTCTCCGGTAGCAGGTTCCATCCGTTGTCATTACGCTCACCGCTCAGTTCCCTACGACTTACCTTCAGGAAAAGGCACCAAGCGCGGCAATGCCGCTTCTCTCCATATGGAGTTATCCTGCAGTTGACTTGCGACATAATGTTTTAGAGATTTGATGGTGATTGTAATACTGAGGTAGTCTAGTACTAGGAAAGCCGCTGTCAAACAAAGAGAGATAAGCTCAGGTAAGATTTGGGATTGTTCCGCTTCTTCTCCTGATATAAAATCTCTAGCTAGATCACTACTCACAGTACGGAGTAACCCTGGTCAGCAGCGTGCGTTTACAACGCACGTTTACGGGGTACCTCCAGGTAGCCTGTTATTCAATACTCCTAGCTTATTTTCTCCGACTGGCCTCACAGCTTTCCTCTAGTACTGGTATAATTCAGACTACTCCTTACTCAAATGCTTCTCGTTACATTACTAACGTTCATGCTAGAAAAGTTGTCGTTTTCCACCGTGACCTACTTCCTATATAGACGAAGCTGAGTCCGTACAATACGTTTGTTGAGTGCATTATACCGTAGTCGCCCAAGAGAGACGTTCCATGATAAAGAGAGCTGACATATGCTATTAGCTCCGCTGTGGCTGCAGCCAGAGACCTAAAAGCAGGCAGATTAAGTACAATTCACTGGCATGTATATAGCCTGGTGAGCTACATGTTTACCTTCCCTTTCCTACAATGAATCTGCCATAGGCCGAGATAGCTGTCTTGTTTGCTCTCAATTGTCACGTATCTGGCCGGAGACTGCACCATCTCCAACTTACCACAGGTATTAATCCTCGCTAGTTTCCACCAATAGGAGGAACATTATAGATGGAGCTTGCTCACCTTAGGATAAGACATGGACTGTTGCTCAGGTCAAACAGAATGAGTCAATCAACAAAGGGTACATTTCCTAAAGTTACAACTTTAGTTAACCTTTGTCAGATACCATTGCGAGCACGTAGAGGATATCCATGGCATATACATGAGCTGCCAGAGCATCGAGGATAATACACAGTTGCACACCTTGTCTGTCGCGGTGCAGAGTCAAGACGACATGTCGGTAGATAAGTGCCTGTATCGTATATCGGTGGCTTCTTGGGGCACCGATATACGGAACGAGGCTGCCTCTTACTCCCCAACGAGATATTCGCAGATGTCAGGTATGTATTGGCACACAAGAAAGTCACCCACCAGTACTATACCGCCGGCATCAAGTTGTTGCATACTGCAGCCGGGTGATCGCCTCAACGTGATGATCGCTAGGCTGGAGCTAGACCCCTTGATCGGTAAGTTATGGCGCGTGTGGTTCCCCCAGCTGGGTTTTCCGCACTAGCCTGGGCTTGCTCGGCTGCTGAAAGACCTCAATGTAACACATGTTTACACTGCCCCCCTTGACTGAAGATGACCTGCACGAATTGTTTTCATGAACAATGGCGCTAACTATATACTTGTGAAAGTCATGACAGTTCTGATATTAGGCCTAGCCAAGTGTACAAAACTGCAGTCTAGCCTATAAGGCTTCACTGTAACGATGTACTAACCTCGGATCTACCTCTTCCCTTCCATAACGTGGAATGCCACGACTATGTCACAAGGTAGCTACAGATAGTAACCTTATACAACACACACACAATACTCATTTCACCGTGGCCTTTTGGCTACGTATCGCTACATCTATAAGGACGGAAGCCAACCAGAATCCCAATGACCGTTACGATATACGCCTTCAGAAAGAATTTGAAGACTATTGCCAAGGCATTTCCCCACTTTCCATATTTTGGCGGGATGCAGGGGTCCACCTGCAGCTGTGACATTCCGTCCGTTGTTACCGGGTGTTCGTTTCTATGCGCGAAATTTGGAATTTCGTACCCATGGACTGAAAGGTGGGATCCATGGAAGATGAGAAAGCAGATAGAAGTGCAAATTTGTTATTAAAATTGTGTGTATGATTGCAGTTACCAAAATCTATCTCTGATGTTGCTAACCCTTAGGTGCAGATTGTTGGGGCTGAAACTCGAGGAAATGGGCCTGGCCGGAATGCTGAATTCGAAGAAGCAAGTTTTTATTATCTTGCAGAAGACTATCACATTAGACGCTGCATGGGCGTGGGGTTATAGAACTATGGGCTGACAAACGGTGGAGATTTGAATCGGACGGAGATACTTCAACCTTGCAACTGCATGGTCTCCGAAAACCACTCAAGCTCCAGTCTGTTTGATCAACAATCACCAAAGTTAAGGTCTTGCTTAGTCTGATTGCACGACAATGTGGACATTGAAATATGATTTATTCTTTCATTCTGGCCCACGTATAATACTGGCTAAAGCAGACTACACGTCCCACTGTGGGTGGTCCTTCTAGTTACGAGGCATAGTGCACCCAGCCTATATTTAGTCACTGCATTCGACGATTTCTATTCGGTCTAGAATATTACTTGCACAAGGCCCAATACATCTAATCGGCCTCTTTCCCAAGAATTACTTTTTCTTTCCATCGCATCAGCCTCTTCCTCTTCCTTGTGCTGAACTGTACAAACAAGCATCTCAACCAGATATCCAATCATGTGTGCTCCTGGAAACAGCACCCGAACTCAACCATCCCAACTCTGAAAAGTGCACCTTCGACACAAAACACCGTGGAGAATACACTAGACTTTTATTACAGTACTGTTTCAAACACATCAATCTAGCTGCATCTTCATAAGTCATATGCAAAGCGTAAGTTTCTTTTCTCTTTGGGTTCCTTCGTTTCATCCCAACTACTATCTCCTATTCCATAATTCTGTTATGAATGCAAGGATTGCGATTGGCTCGCCATCTCGACGAATTTATTTTTTCCCTGAGGTGGGTGCATGAAATTGGTTTTGTGCAAGTATAGAAAATTACATATGTAAACAGTGCGCGCCCTGCTACCTGTCCTTGGTATGGTAGGAACAATACTCTCCCCTCAGGGCCGTGAGGCAAGCGGATTTTCACATATAATAACTTATCCAAGTCACGTGGTTGTACGTAGAAAATAACGTTGTTTACAGTCCCGTGATCAGTAGCTAGCTTCCATTCTTTTCATCCAGTCTGGTTGTAATCTCTTTCCATTCCTTCGAAATCTACATATATAAATACAGCTAGTCCTCGTTATACCGGACGACCAAAATCTTGAGGTTTTGCGTTCGCTATAATGAGGGTCCGGTATAGAGATTAACACCAGAGTAACTACGTTCAGTGGCAAAAAGTGCGGGGCCAGGAAATAGAAAACTCTTGAGAATTGAATTCAGTAGCAAGACAGTACCGTACAATCACCACACCTGATCGCAATGAAGACAACAAAGCGTAGGCGAGCTCTGACCATTTTGGAGAAGAAAGTGATATGTCTGAAGAGGGAAGAACCGAGAATGCGAAGGAAAAGTTATTGGAAGGCATTTGGGGTGGACAGGGCCTTCCGGTTACCGACATCTACATTCTCAGATATTCTTAAAGTACAATCAATATATCCAAGGGTGCAAAACACAGAAATTCTAGACCCTGAGATTGACCAGGAGGCAGACCACACCAGTCGGAGAACCAAGTCACCAACTACTACCGAGGCCCTTAATCCACCTTGCTGCCTTACAATCATATTTTGCGTTTCTTCTGATCTCCTACTTTCCTCACCCCGAGCAGTCAAGACCACACACTTGCCAGTAGCCGAAGCAAATCAACATTGGACGCGTGGCTTCAGCCAACTGGGAAATTGCCTTGTGACCGGGAGATTTAGCATCGGGGGACATTTGTATGCTGCATTATATGAACTGTCCCGGTATAGTGAGAGTTAGATTATCCAGTCTGCAAATCTTGTAGATTCACCACATGGTTAAGTTGCGTCCCGTTTAGTGAAGGATCCGGTATAACGGGTGGCCTGACTATTCACATGGATATCACCTCCATGAGCCTCCTATTTCCCATGTAATCCCCTCCAGCAAGAGAGGAATAAAAAAAGCCTCCCCGGGGTCTGCATATAGTGTGACCTGGAAATACTGAGCGTACACTACTACTACGGCAAACTCCGTCAGTACACAACTGTACACGAGAGGCATCTCATGATATGTAACACGTGAAAACATCTCCATGCCAGAGTTTAGGGTATATATGGCGGAGTCGAGATCTTTGAGATACTGCAGATACATGTATTAGTTCCATGCCATAAGTGATCGTCCACTGCGTCGCAAACGTGCGATCGTAGCCCCACATATCAACTTCAACACCCCACCATGGCGCCATATCCTATCCCACGCACGCAAAGGCCATGAGCCGGAGAAAATAGACGTCGCGAATTATTTCCTACGATGCGGGCTTATCTTACTGGGCGCCGTGACGCTGGAGGAAGATATGGTCAAATTGCCTGTACTACCGGGGTCCCCAAAACCACGATCCAGTCCATCGTTGCAGCCACACATCAAATGAATTACAAGACCACACGATTTGGGAGGCCACGGGAAACTTCTATAAGGACAGATAGAGCAACTGTACCAGCTGCTTTGTCAGAAAGGTGTCAGACATTGGGAGAGTTGTCTGTCAGTATGGGGGTTGTGTCCCAGACAACCCTACAGAGGCGACTGAGGGAGGCAGACATCAAAAAATGGTGAGCAGCCCAGAGGCTGCTCCTGAAGCCCGAGATTGCAGTGAAGAGACTTGCTTAGGCTGTCGCACATGAGGGTTGGACAGAAGGACAATGGCTAAAGGTCAATTGAATTCATGAGTGCTCGGTTGAAAAATCTTCTGGAGCAAAGACTATTCGTGCTTTGTGTATATACCAGGAGAAAATTAGAAGAAGGATTGTATTGCTCCCCAAATACCCAGATGGTATGGGCTGTGCAGAGAAGAGTCCTATGGTGGAATCCAGAGGCTAAAAAAGGGGGGGGGGGTAATGGGACAGGTCTACCTTAAAGTTTGGCAGAATTTATTACTAGAGTTCCATCAGAATGACCGGATATTCATTCAAGACAATGCCCCAATACATACCTATAGCACTGTGAAGCAATTGTTTACTAGCACAAGCTATCAAGTCATGGAATGGCGACCCTACTCCCCTGACCTTAATCCAATTGAGCCCGTCTGGGCACACCTCTAAGCAAACCTTCATAAGTACTACTCAGAGTTCATCAACATGTCGGGTAACTCAGAAACTATTAAGCCTAAACCAGCTGTGCGATCATCCATTGCTAGGAGCTGTTGGACACTGCTATCCTTGAGAATCTGGCTAGATCTATGCCCCGTCGTATGAAGGCAGTTATTGAGGCAAAGGGGTGGTATACCAAGTATTCATTTTATATTCTTTTGTATCTCGTCTAGAGCATGTAGACAGTCTAGAGAGCATGCTCGTGAAATTTATTATATAATTGTTGGTGGTTGTTGAGATATCTCCAAATTTGGGGTGGTCTCGAGGCCGCGTGGTTGCATCGGACGATGACTTATGGCGTAGAACTATAGGTTACATATAGAAACTCGACAACAAAATATATATATATAATTGTGTTGTGTAAGTAATATTAGAATAATGTAAATGGACAATCAGAATCGGAAAACGGAGCATAGCTTCATCCATGTGGCATCCTTAGATACAGGAATGATCTCCCTTTGAGTACGCCACCCCCCACTATCTTTGCCACTCCAGGGGTTTCTCTTTCCAATTTTCTTTTTTTCATTTCCCCAATTCAACTCTCTACGCACTCACGGCCCTTACACAGGCCTTACCGCACCTTTATCGCCTCCACCACCTCCACCATCACCTCCCTAGCCGGAATCACATTCCCCCAGATCCCCACTAGAAATCCCAACCCAGTTAACGCCGCCCTTCCCAAATTGAGCATCCCCCACTGATCAATCAACTGCTTTGTATTCTTCCCCTCCATCACCTTCATATTCTCGATCTCCTCCCTCTCCGCACCCTTCTCCCCCCTCGCAGCCTCACCCAGCAACTGCCTCGCCTTCTCTAAGCCTGCGATCGTGCTCCGCATGAATATCATAGTGTATGGAACCATGGAGAGGGTGAGTCCGGAGGAGAGCAAGTAGAGGAACGGTTTACGGTGAGTGAGAGGTACAATGGGGTGGGTTGTGATCAGGGAGGAGGTGTACAGGCGGGAAAGGACGAGGTAGCTGACGGAGGTGAGTAAGGAAAGTAAGGGCATGGTTTTCTTGCCGAGGTTGTACAGGTAGGACCACTGTTTTTGAGCGAGGGGGGAAGGCGCGAGGAGAAGGATGGGCGTTGTGAAGAAGGAGAGGGAGAGGATGCCGCCTGTGGGAGGTGTTAGGTGGTTAGTGAGGGGTTGGCGGCGTGAGTGGAGTGGAGGAGGTACCGGTCAGGATGCCGGAGCCAGCAAGGGCGATGATTTTGGCGGTCACGATGGTCGATTCGCGGGAGAGGACGGAGGGCATGGTGATGGTTGTGGTTGCGTGATATTATTAGTAGAGAGATAATGTGCAGGTACTTAGCTGAGCTGATTATAGTCAATTAAGAAAGGTTATTCGTCAGGTCGTAAAAAGTTGCTGTAGCTGAAGCAAGAGTGAGGTATCATCGGAATTACGTGATGCCTATAGGCAATGCTTGCCGGACAGGGCATAAATATGGCCATCTTATCTTATCGCATATGGACGTTGGTCAGATAGTCACGAGACCACGCCTCGTGAAACCTGTTGAATCCGGGTGCTGATCTTAATGTTCATGTAACGTTTCCCGGAGCGGGGGAAGATCCAGTGCTCGCCTAGCTACGAGACTACGCCCTCGTTGTATACGAAGCATTTGGAATAGCGGTATATAGGAGACTGCACTGGCATGCACACGGCGTTGAATAATGTAAGCTTGTGATCGTGACCTGGAGAGGTGAGGGCTGTGGAAGAAGCCGAGAAATTTCCGGTGCGCGGCAGCGGAAGCGCAAACGCCGACTGGCCGCGTACATAACTTGCGTGTGCTGGATGTGCGTAAGTAACGTGACGTCCTAAACCGGACAAGAGATGTTTGTACATACATTACTTGAGACCCAGAGCATTCTCAGAGTACCATAGCACGATGTCTACAGTGGTCAAGATAATCCCCTACGAGGGGTTTGTGCCGTTCATCTCTCCACAACTATGACCCTATCACGGAGGTGCAAAGTAAACAGATAGCCCCCTACTTAGCCCCTTATTCTTACATTTTTGCCCCCTGACAATCCACCACCACCTGTGTTCTGCATGCTTACGATTGTATTTGCGAGGATTGGAGGGGAATTCCTTCAGTCTCTCGAAGACGTAAAGTACCCATGGCTGCCTCCCTCACCTGACTATCTGCTCGTAAAATAACTGTACAGTGCCAAACAGGGATCCCGTGCATCCCAGCCTGGTTACATCTCAGGGTCCTAACTTGCGGAAGCGAAGCAATCGTTCAATGACGCTGACGGCAGGGATGCCATCCCATCACACACAGCACAGCCAGTAACCCCTCTCTATTTGAGCAAGCCTTCGGCATCACGACAGGGCCATCTGCTTATGACGTTGATCGATCTGACGATCTTCATCTGATGTGGTATGCGCACACGCCGAAGTTTTGCCATGAGGAGGAGGAGGGAGGAGGAGGAGGAGGCGAACGGCGCCACAGTGATCTTGTTTGGGCGACGCCCCCACTAATATTCTGATTCAGTGCAGCTGCTGCCCCGCCATGAAAATGGGGGTTAGAAGTCGTGTTGTTGCGGTACATCTCTAGCTTTGGTTTAATGTGAGAAAGCTTCTACCTTTTTTTGTTTTTGTTTTTTTGTTTTTTTGTTTTCTACCTTCTGTCTGTTGTCACCTGAGCGAGGGTGGCTATAGTATACCCCGTTCGTGCTGGAACTACTTTTTCCCACTACTTCCCCTATTCAATAGATATAGACTATCGACAGCTGTCAACAAGATCTCCGTCGAGCCCTCACCCCATTCTCACCTCTTACCTCTCGCTGCGCCCCACCGCCATCACACCACCACATGCCCCTCGTCTGCCTCTAATGCCCACTTTCCTCGACTTTGAGCGAGGCACCGAATCCCGTACACCTCCCCCCCAAGATCCTCGGTACGGCCGCTTCCGCAGCTTCCCAGCAGACTATGGCTACCACAATCCCAATCCCAATCAAAAACTCCCCAAACACCCCCAGAACCACGGAACGATTTTGGGAAGATATAGTGACCAGAGGGGACCATATGGGGCATTACCGGTGACACGGGGAGGTGGGAAGAGTGGAATTGGGACTGGAACTAGGGTAGGCTTTGGTGGGGGGGATCCGGATGTATGGGAGGATGAGTTTGGGGAGGAGTGTCTTGGAGATGAGGGAGTGGAGGGTGATGATGAGAGGTGGTGGTGGGAGAGGTGGGTGTTGAGCCCGAGGAGGAGGGATGTGAGGATTATAGTTGGGAGTTGGTGGAAGAAGGTGGGGGTGTTGATCGTTCTACCGGCGGTTGTGGTGAGTATATATATGTCGTTTATTCCCCTAGGAGTCTGGCATTGTGGAGATGTAGTGGGAGAATATAGCTAACAGTACCTTGGGAGATAGAGCATTATATGGTGCGCAATACCATTCCCAACATATCCTTTGCATGACCCAAATACGGCCCCAACAGTAATACCATCGAACATATCACATTCCCCCTCAACAACAGATTCCAAGGACCTCACCCTCCTGTTTTCAATACTCTGGCGCAATCTCATCACCACCTTCACTCCACCTTCTCTCCCAAACATTTCCGCCACCATCGCCACCACCGCTGGTCCCCCCCCAATGCCTGGCCACGGCCACGCCTTGGTCCGTCTAAACTTCTGGTTCTTCCTTCTCGTCTACTACGGCATCTACAACCTCATCTCCCTCCTCTGGATCACCAAGCTCTTCAACCTCTACTCCCTGAACTGGTGGCCCTCCCGGCTTGGCTTTCCAATCTCGTACACCTCCTGCTGGATTTTATCCTTGCTTATTGCAGTTCCGTTATACCTCAACCCAAAGCTTATAGCTTTAACAAGCTATAATCTTACATGGATCCTGCTGATGTTTAGTACCATGACTTGGCCTCTACTAGTCGCGGTAGGGGTGATGGTTAGTGAGCGGAGGAAGGGGTGGGTGGGGAGGCGGTGGGTGCCAAGTGAGGCTCAGGCGCTATTTGCGCCGGAGTTGGCTGGGGTTAATCCGGTCTCGATTCATGATACCCCGTCGCAGAGGGGACAGTCTACAAGGTTCTCACGTGGGGGTGGGAAGTTGGGCAATCATGGTATCTACACATCAACAGTTCTCAAATCCCACCAACCTCACTACATACAACCTCAGCCCCGCCAGTCATTACAAAATACTTTCTTTGATCTCCTCCCTTCATCCTACCTCCGCTTCATCTGGTTCCTCCTTCTTCTCCTGCTCTCCCTCATAGCCTACCTCCTCGGAGAAGCCTACAGCGAGCTATACCTCCGCACGCTCCCACATAACAACTTGTCGAATATCTTCTACGTCTACACCTGGATCCTCACAATCCACACCCTTGATTTTGTCACCTCCTATATCCTCTCGACGCATATCATCTCCACCACGCTCGAGTACGCGTATAAACTTTTTTTCGCGCTGACATACCAGACGTTCGTGCGGGCGCTGTACGCTCGCTTACGGAATCCGGGACAGTTTTTGGTGCTGCAGGGGGTGAGTGTGGGTGGGGGGGTGGTTTGGTATTTAGTCACGATGAGCGAGTGGTGGTATAGGGTTGTTAGCTTCTTTGGTGGAGCGAGAGAGGGAGGGGTGAGAGCGTATAGGAAGTATGTGGGGAGGGGTTTGTTTATTAGAGGCATTGCGGAGAATGTTAGTATGTGTGCGTGGGTGGGGTGGGTGGTTGTGTTGCATTATGGGGGAAATAGAGTGGTGTACCCGTATTTTGCGTTTGAGAGTGGGACCGGGGGGTGGTGGCCGGGGTATGGGGATGGGGTTGGGGATGGTATTGGGGGAAGTGGGGGGAACGGGGGAGAGAAAATGTATACATTTGAGTTGACGTTTTGGATGAGTTTGGTAACATGGGTGAGTGAGGTTTTGGCGGGGTGGGTTGTGAGGAGGGTGGTTAAGTGGGTGTGGGAGGTAGATGTGGAGAGGGAGGCGGGGAGGGAGTTGGTGAGGTTTCCGGAGTTGGTGGGGGTAGGAGTCGTGGGATGTGTGCATGTGTTGCAGAATATGCTGGTGGGAATTGTGAGGGTGAGGTTTGCGTAAGAAGCAAGAGGGATGCGGGTGGTAAAATAGACAGGGGACAAGGGAACTGTACTTTTATGTTTGTTTTTTTGTTTTTTTGTATACCTTTTATTGTGGTCGATTTTTAGACTCATGAGTTACAGGGTTAGATGTTAAAGTAATGATACTAATAAGATCAATGATATATACCTACAATATGTCGACGTTACATTCTGCGATACGACAGTCATGCTACCTACAAGTCGTTGGCAGATGAAACGAACTGGCATGAGATCAAAGAAATGCTCATTTCAAGTGGGCGGGTGGAAATACCGCGAAAATTGGGAACCCCCGGCCGCACTAATGTTGGTTCCTACTATCTTCTCTCAGAAGATCCTTGATTTTGAAGTACTGCATACGTAATAGCAATGCGTTGAGCTCCAACACTATTATCATAGTCCTTTGTCGCCTCCTTTTGCCTTAGCTATTGCATCTGCAATAAGATCGTCCAACTCAACGGCAATTCAGTCTTTCAATAGCTTGTTCAGGTTTATATCAAGAGGCTGAACATATCCTGTACAACTGTATCGGTAGTTTGTCCTCCAAAGATATCTAAAGTTACTAGACGCTCAGGCTGCAGCCGATCAAAAGGTGAAGTCATATAGTAGAGATTAGTTTTAACCCATCTAGTGTCTCAGCTTTATTACTGCATGCAGGAATTAGAATTAACTTGAACTCCAGGATGATATTGCTATTCTTGTAGTTGTTTCTCGGCATAATCCCATCTGCACAAACAGTCAACATTAATGTTTCCTGTCGCTTTGTCCATAAGGTATGTTCGGGTTTAGCCCAGATAGTCCGTGATCTTTTTGGTGCATAGGCACGAGTTTGTACAACTCAAAAGGTAGTGGTGTTTGATCTATAGTATATATGTATGATAACTGAAACTGTGGTCGTTGGGAGTTCTGCCATATTTTCTTGAAGAAAGGCGTGAATAAGGTGTTCTTTAGCATCTGGAAACTCTTGTGCAGCTTTTATTTTCAGGCGCCATGATATATTCTATCGCTAACCCTCGAAACAACCCAGAACTGGCATTCTCTTATTGATCTCTCCATTTCTTCAGAGTAAATGTCTTGAAATATATGTTTTCCCTCTCTTCTGACTAGCGCTGCCCTACTGGCTTGCCTATATTCCGAGCCTATCATATAACTCTTTGCCCATATCCTCCTATTTTAACTTTCCTGTTTTTAATTTCCTATTTTTTTCCACCTTCCGAGATCCTTTACATGATGCGATTAATGCCTCCTCTTGTTTATGCCTCTCCCGTAGATTTTTTTTTTTTAGAGATGCCTAATTGCGTAAAAACCCATGTAGCACCCACTGGAACTACCTAACCCATGCTCATCCACTCGTGTCTTCGGGAGCATAGATAGTGCAAGGAGGATAAACTCTCTCGTATATGACTTCCGCGGAAGTTTAGGCTTCGTGGCTGCAGGGCAACTGGTATATGTACGTACTCGGGTTCGTACTATCCCGGTAGACATGTTGAATTAGCTATTCGTCTTAGGGGTATCGATTGCGTTGGATACACGCTCACCTTTGCAGGTACTGCTATTGTGTTGCCATCATGGTTGACCAACAGGCAAATGGGCTTGCCTGCATAGGAACCAACATTAGTGGGGACTGGGGGTCTTATTTCCGCGGTAGAACTAGCGTTCATTCCTAATGTGGCATCCGTTTGTACGTTCAGTCACGTGACTAACCTCCATTATTCAATCGCGTTTCTCAGAACCGTTCTCCTCCCCCACCGGGCTATTTTCTCAAATAGCCATCCTAGTACCCTACGGTATACCATTTCTTGACCCACTTGCAATATTTCTGCCTCTTCCTTAGCTGATCCATTTCCCAAGGACCTCGAGATCAAGAAATACACGTTACTTCACGGCGTAGGCCGGAATGCCCAAGTAGCCTCGAGCTCTCACTGCCGAATAGGTCTTTGAGAAATTGAAAATGCATGATACATGTGATTTGAGAGAGGGAATGTTCGTTCTCCCCCCTTCCCTCGTCTTCTCTTTTTTTATGCATATCACCTTATGACGTTGGGTTATAATACAGAGGGACAGATACCTACCATATAAACGTTGATATTAAGGTAAGCGCAGCTCTTATCGAGCACTTAACCGTACGAAACTGACGCAAGTAGGTGGAGAAATATAGGATGTAGGCTTGAGTGAAGGCTTGAGATTAAGTCCCCGGCTGGTCTTGCCTTCAAACTGAGACGATATTACTGGTCAAACCTCGAGGCTTATATCATGGAGTTCTATGTCAGGCACTAAACTCTCCCATTGCATTATATACTCACACTAGGCAGCTATCGCAAGGAGCCCACGAGTGGTGACAGAAGGAGGCATATGGGCGGCCTCCAAGGCAAGACGAAAGGACCAGCGCTCACACTCAGGGCATGGGTTCCACAGGACAAACTGGATCCGGCAGGCCTTGTCTTCCTAAACCTGGCTGCGGACAGATCGAGGCTCCTTCAATAGCTGGCTACATGTTATAGGAAAGGCAGACACCCCAGAATGCCCACGCTGCGGCTGCCCAAGGATGCCGACCATGTCACCTTCGACTATCCCAAACACCACCAACTACGGAAGGAGTTCATCGGACTTCTCCCAAACTTGGAGCAACTGGACCGTCCCATTCGGAGAAAGGAAGACAAGTAGGACACCGTAGAGGCCTTCTTCACCTACATCTACCGGCCCCTCGCAGGAGGCTGATGGTGGTCAGGGGTAGGAATCTCACGAAGTTCTTTTATTTTTATTTTTTTTTTTTGGGGGGGGGCGGGGCTTTTTTTTCTTCTTATTTTAAACTTAATTCGCGCAGGGTAGGCAGACTAACTTGCCCCACCCTTGAAGCCTCCTGGACTCCCGGATGGCTCATCACGCCACCCTAAGGTTGCGCACACGAGTAATCAGTTTTTGTTTTTTTCTAAAGAAAAAAGCAAGCATTAAATACTCGCTCCAGACGACAGTTACCCTGAGGCGTACCTCTGGGTCAACCAACCTTCGAGGCAGATATGATGTGCGAGCGGCAATATCTCTTTGTGTGCATGTAATGTTATAGCATCTGCAGTTTTGGCTATATTGCCGCCCACCCCATACGCCACCCGCATCCTCCAGCCTCCAGTCCGGCAATTCCAGCAGAACATGAATGACACCCTCCCCACACTTATCCTCGGCGCGATTCAAAAACCCTCCTCCCCCACAGGCCCCGGTCCTATGCAATATGCGACATCTTCTACCTAGTCATCGGCATGAGGTCAGTTAACGTTTATTTTGCCGGAACAAGTTTGGAAGGAGCGGAACCTGGCTCCAGGTTCCCACACTGGTGACGATGAAACCGGGAGGGAGTGGAAAGGTCTTGCTGTGCAATATATCAGTGGGGTAGCCTTGCACCCAACAACCGTTGCGAGGTAGATAGATTATGGAGTGACAATCGCCAGGAACGTGCCATGCCAGCCGCTGGGGAACGATAACTACGGCATGCCTTCTGATAATATCGAGATTCGAAAAAGACAACAGATACAGAGGTTTTAAATGCGAGACGGAGACTGTTAAATACTACTATAGCTATACAAGGAGGTCAGCATGAAACCAGGGAGTGCCAGGCGGTGTTGGAGATGGGAGATGCGGTAGAGGCGGGCGAAATCTTCTCAGATGATTGCTTGACATGCTCATTGTTTATTTAGTGTTTACGTGATGGGTCCTAACACCCCTCCTTCATACCCAGACGGAAAATAAGCGGAATCCCACACCACCCACCCAGCTATTGACAGCTTGCACTAAAAATCGTGAATGTGCAGCTTGATTGCTGTCTGGAGGTCATGATCAACGGGCCGGGCAGCGAACAGCTTCTCCGAGATGGAACAGTATACATGGAGTGTCGAAGGATCCCGTTGACACTCGGCGAGGGCTGGCACCTTCTTAGTTTGACCAGCAAGCCTGAACCACACATGTGAACTATCATGCCTAGGTTCCAGCGCCAGTACATGTACACACCAGTGGAATCCCTCTCACCACTCGTCTTTCAACCGGGCGATTGAAAACAACTGTGGAATAGGGCTCACTTGGAAGTTTGAATTCGAATATCCAGAGCCCATTAACTCCTGCCCGGTTGATAGACTAATTTCATTTGTTATGGGCATAACGTTACGTTGGGGCTCAAACTGGGTTCGAGAACTAGGTGGTTATGCACCAGACTAGATTGGCGAGAAGCTCCTATATATCATGGTTTACAGACAATTTCAACAATGCTATCTTTTTCCTAGGAAAGAAGTACTTGACTTAAGTAGGTAGGTTAATACCCGAACGTCAAAGAGCATACGGTAGCTAGAGCAAGGCCCGACCCTTGTGACTGACAGTAAGCGATGCGGACGCTATACCCGCACGGCTCCGCATGACTCCGATGACCTCAGTTACTCTCCCACTGCAATATGTAAGTTCCTAGCTATAAAGCACATGCCTTTGCTATTAGAACATTTTGTATACTCAACATGGAGGAAATAAATCATCTCGCGAAGGTGATATTCTGGGTGGGTTCTGAGACTAGCTCTAGTAGGGAGTGTAAATATATACTTCTGCTCGCCTATTCATGTATATGTAGATGCTGACTTTGTGACGGTTTTCAATAAATCGTGCAAGACTAGCATGTGCACAAGCCACCACCAATCACAGAAATCAACGATGCGAGAGTAGGACATTTCTGAAGGAACTGAGGTGAATGAATATGCGGCTTCACTAATGTACTTGAGATGGTATTACCATACTGCACGGGCTACCAGATCATCACGGGCAACCGGATCAAATGGCGATTTGGTGGTTTGGGTGCAGTCTCCAACCAAATAGGCTCAAATTTTGGGAATGTTTTGTATATATATAGTAGTTTCTTGGATAAATCACACAAGGGCGCATGCATATTACTGCTCAAAATATATGGGAAAAATATGTGATTGCACAGAATAGGGTTGGCTGTAAGATCTGTTAATAGAAAGGGGATACGGGGAGTTTGATTGGCAGGAATTATTGCTTCCACTTTATAGTTGAGGTCTACACAAACTAGAGATGACCAATCTCTATGAAACTTTTCTCATCCCCCTGGGTCAGTTGAGGAGGGATGCCGAGGAGCAATTTCTTAGAGTATCTCAACCAAATCAGGCTGAAGTCAAGAGCCCGATGGGTCCAAACGATGTATACAGGTAGGGAGGCCATCTAGATACTCTAGTCATGGTATCTGACCAGACCCGAGTCAGGTCGTTCGGTGGGGGCCCACTGTGGATTGGGGCAAGAGTTGAGCTAAGTGTACCAAAAGAAGGTGGTGTCAAGTGTTCGATGGCTCCAAAGGATCACCACAAGGAGGGCAATCCCTTGAACTTATTACAAGCCTGATTTAGCCTAAATTGAGGTGGCTTGGCGTAGTAGCCTTATTAGGCAGAAATGACAAATCTTGGGATATGTCAACCAAGAAAAGGTTAACTGGTGGCTTCCGTTACCCAAAACATTCTGCTTTCTATGTAGATTCTTGTGAGCTATTGGGCCCTTGACCTCGGCCTGGTTTGGTTGAGATATTCCAAGAAATTGCTCACTGGTATCGCTCCTCAACTGACCCAGGGGGATGAGAAAAGTTTCGTAGAGATTGGTCATCCCTAGTTTGTGTAGACCTCAACTATAAAGTGGAAGCAATAATTCCTGCCAATCAAACTCCCCGTATCCCCTTTCTATTAACAGATCTTACAGCCAACCCTATTCTGTGCAATCACATATTTTTCCCATATATTTTGAGCAGTAATATGCATGCACCCTTGTGTGATTTATCCAAGAAACTACTATATATATACAATACATTCCCAAAATTTGAGCCTATTTGGTTGGAGATTGCACTCAAACCACCAAATCGCCATTTGATCCGGTTGCCCGTGGTGATCCGGTAGCCCGTGCAGTATGGTAGGCCTCTACGGCGTCCCACTCGTCTTCCTCGCCTTCTTCCTTTCTCCAAATGGGTCGGTCCAGCTGTTCCCAGGTTGGAAGGGATTCGATGAGCTCTATCCGTTGTTGGTTGTGCCTGGGGCAATCGAAGGTGACGCGATAGCCGTCTTCCTTGGGGCAGCCGCAGTATGGGCATGCCAGAGTGTCCGTCTTTCCTATGGTGTGCAGCCAGGAGCTGAAGGAGCCTCTGTCTGTGCGGAGCCAGGTGTAGACGTAGAGGGCGTACGACCTGTTGATATCATGGCCTGGATTAGAGCGGTGATCCTTACGTCTTGCCTTGGAGACTGCCCGAATATTTCCTTCAGTTACCATGCGGGGGCTCCCTGATATCCTGCCCAGTTGCGGAGTCGAAGGCTGCCCTCCGGTCTGGCTTTCGTTCCCGGGAGCTCCTGACCCACGAGATTGCTGTGCCGATATGTGAGCGTACCTGGAGGAGGGTCTCGAGTCACTTCTCAATCCCGGACCTGGGTGGGTGTCCCATCGCTTGGTTGGTTATGGCTTGTTTGGCCCGTTAGGATGAGCGACATCCTCTGTCTCTCTAGGGCCAGAGTAATTCCGAGTTTTTCCGCGTCCGCTAGCAAAGAAAGTTGACCCAGGAATTGTCCCGTGCAACCAGACTAACCATAAGGTAACATGCAGTGGTTACTACTTCTTTTAATATGAGCTCGCGGGGCTCGAATCTGCCAATGGCCCATCCGCAAACTCCAATGGGCAGCTTCACCACCTACTCACTCAGTGTTCTAACTCACCGCATTCCGCTATGATTGAGCCAGGAGTGTAGACGAGTTCGTCGTTTCTTCAGCACAATCTGAAGCTTATGCTACTTCCTAGTTACATAATTCAACTGTTTTTGTCTCATACTAAGCTTCTGTTAGTTGATCTTGATGGTCGCATAATAAGTAGTTACTGAAGTCCATTATCATCGTCGATGAGCACAATATTATATGCATCACTAGAAATAGTGTGAGTATAATACCTATGTTCCCCAAAAGTAGCCCTCCAGTCGTCAGAATCTATCTGTCTAGAAGTAGGATCCGAGGTTATTAGGGTTGCTATACTCAAACCATATGAGAAATACAAGCATCGGGCCACCGGCCTCTTGCACGTAGTTACATACTGGCAGATCTAGACCTACACGCATGCATCCATTCCTCTACGTCGTCAGAGTACCGCACCCTCTCTCAGACGCCACGCACCGTACGTAACTCTCTAGACTCGCAGAAATAGAGGAGAATCTAAAAAGCACAAAATAAGTTCGTGTAGGATCTCTCCCCCACCGGGGCTAGCTGATCGAAGGCCGGTTGGCTCGACGCACATTTTTATCCCCAACTGTACTCCTAGCCTGTTGGTGTCGCATGAGCGAGATGTGTGGTGCCCGGTAACCTCCCTTCCCTTCCGCTGCTGAGGCTAGGCATGGATGCTGGGGTGGGAGGGGGCGGGGGATATAAGCTGGCGAGGGCTAGGGGGTAGATGTCGGGGAGCATGCCTCGTCGCAGGTCTGCGTGTGCAACTTTTGGCTCCAGGTGTAGTTTAGATGGCCGTAGAGGCGCCAGGCCGTGCGCGCATCCATAGTAGGTATAGAGGAGCTGATACTGCGCATACACTCCTAGATCTGCCCTGATAGAGCGAAGGGGTGTTCACGATTATTCTGCAACTGTCTCAACCCCTCCCTGCGGATTTCCTTAGCGTGGAGTTTTGTATGAACGTAACTTGTGGCTAATTGAGTCGCGCTGATACGTAGATGTTTTGGGCCGTTCGTGGCAATCGGCCGGCCACGGCAAGCATAGCCACTGTGCCTCCTATGGTGCTAGTCTGGTTGGCACAACAGCCCCACTGTGCCAGCCGTGGCAACTGTCGCATAGTCGGGTTGGCACAAGCCGCTCGTAGAGCACCGTCGCAAAAGAATACAACTGCTGAATTTAGTAATTCTAACTGTAGTAACATTGCTGCGGGTCGCAGCACTTAGCCACTTGTGTAAAGATTGGATTAGTCTAGTCTGTCTCTACGAGAGGATTAGTCTGGTTGGATATTTCCCTCCGCCCAATAGGCCTCAATTCACGTTCCCGGTAGAGGAGAGAGGGGCCGACAGCTTGAAAAGCCTCGAATTCTACTGTATGCTGTCGGCTCTGAATGCTTTCCGTACGGAGCAGACATCGGATTTCTATTTCTGCCATGGGCGGCACAGTGCCCATGCCTGCCGTGGCCGGCCGTGCCTGTCATGGTAAAACCATGCCCGCCACGGCAGGCCAATTGCCACGAGCGGCCCAGGACATATACGCCGGCCTCAAACCCCACACACAGAATTACCCCCTCACGCAATCCTTAGGCACTGGCCTTTCCATCACTGGCCAAAAATACTAAGATCCTATCTATGCACAGTTCGCCGAGTGGGGGGATGGGGGCAACTTATGCTTCGAAGGCAGGCTGATCCAGCTGTAACATAGCCCGGCCCGTGATGATTAGCAGGATAACTATCCCGTCATCTGTGTACTTATAATTGTTTTAGGAATCCAGATATACATGTATACCCGTAGGCTAACACGTGCGCTCTAGCTCTCCAGAAGCTTGTGCTAACCCCACCCAGGCCCACTGCTACTTACTGGTGGGTACTTTGTAACCACCATCCCTTCCCACACGAAGTAAATTGACGTCCCCAAGCATTGAACATGAGATTTTATTTTTCTGAACCCAGTACTCGTGTGCACAACCTTAAGGGTCGTATGACGAGCCACGCCGGAACCCGGGTGGATTCAAGGGACCGTCAAGTTAATCTGACGCCCTGCGCGAGCTACGTGAAAATCAAAAGACCAGAAAAGTAGACTGGCCAAACAAAGCGAGCAGATAAAGTAAAAAACAACGCGGCAAATAACAAACACGCGTAACCGATGTCTCTCCTATCGTCCAGCGAGGGTGTGGTAGAGGTAGGCGAAGAAGGCTTCCACCGCGTCCCACTCCTCCTGCTCTACCTCTTCCCTCCTCCATATTGGTGTGTCTAATTCTTCCCACGTCCTAACGTCCCTGATGAACTCCTGGCGCTGTTGGCGGTGCATGGGGCAGTCGAAGGTGATATGGTGGCCGTCCTCTGTTGGGTGATTGCAGTTGGGGCATATCGGGGAGTCGACCTTGCCCCTCGCTGAAGATATGAACACTACCCCTCGGCACCAGAACAAAAGGGAATCACCTCCGCACCGCCTCCGCCAGCTTCTCACACCACTCCGGGTCTTCCCATATCTGCTCCTACTCCCGCCCCTTCCCACCTTGTGTAGCCACCAACGCTGCGGTCCGCGGTCCGTGACCACGTATGTCAGCCCCCGCAGTGCCTCCCGACCTCATTTCGCCTGCTTGGAGGGCCGCCCCATGGGGAATGCCTGCCAGTGTGATAATGTCAGGTCTTAGCATCCTCCTGCCCACCCATGCTGCCTCTTTCGCCTTCGTGTTCGACCTCTCGTTGCCTTCCACGCCGCTGTGCCCCTTCACCCACATCACCATCCTGCCATCCTTTGCCATCTCCACTGCCGCCTCCTCCTCGATCCACGAGCGCGGTTGCTCAAGCGGAGGTTCCGCAAACGGCCAATTCCCCCCTGGCTATCCAGCGCTACCACTTTCCGTCCCGACTGCCATGCCCTCACCACCCCCAGCATCTCCACGTCCATCACTGTGGCCATGCTCCCTAGGTATTCACCCACTTCCCAGCCCTCTGCCGCCTCCCCCCCCACCACTGCCGCCGCCGAAACCTCCTCCTGTCGTGATCCATCCGACCACGCACTTACTCGCTCCCCCTCTAGCGCTTCTATCCGTACCTCTCGTAGCGTTCCCCGCGCTGTCGGGAGTGTAACCCAGCGTAAGACAGCGTCCGGCTCGATAACCTCCTTCAGGATCTCTTCTGCCACCCCCCGCAACTCCGGCAACCTTCTCCCATACACCGACCCAGCCCACCGAATCCGCTTGGCATACATCCACGTCTTCAGATTCGGGATGCCGGAAAGCTCCTTGTTGCGCCTCATAGTTTACTACAGCCGCTGCTACTTCTCCGTGTTTGCCTCCAGCCCCGTCCGTGAAACGAGCGACCAGCCCTCCTCCCATTGAACATGAGAGACAACTCGCACTGCGTATGTAGACCTGCTGCTCACCCTTCATAACCCTACCATCCAGGATACCAGAACATGTATCAAGAGACTCGTTATGCTATCACTGGAAACCGAAGCTTGGGTTATTGAATTAGCGTGGGAAGGGGCACCTTTAATGAATCCACTATGGACTGAATGAGTCTTTTATCCTTAGATAATCTTCTGAGGAAGTCCGGCAGGACATACTGAGACGGTAGGTATACGTATCGAGTGGGATATGCACTCCGATACAGGAAGATGATGTTGAAGCCCTCCTCTGTGGCAATGTGCGTACTTGCTTCCGGCTTTTCACCTGCGGCATGAGAACCTCTAGGATAGTTGTACCTTGCGAGTAGTTTTCCTCCCTCTCCCTTTTGCTGGACCATACGGCTCTCTCTGCTGGTGACTTGTGCGTACCTTGCATTCCTTGCATTCGCTCCAGATTCCGTGCGGCTCGCCATACACTTGAGTGATAAGTTTCTTTTTTCCTTAAAAAAAAAAAAAAACCTTATTGCATGTGGGAAATTCAATGTAATGCAGACATATACATGTAACTACTCAAAGTAAAGTTTAGAACTGCATGCGAAGAACGATGCATGCAAAACATTACTTGCAGCTTACCCCTGCATAAGTACAGAAAATCTTCGGCCTACAAAGGTACCAGCTGTCGTGTTCCAGTCTGTGCATGTTTAATGACGACTGATATCATGCCCTGTGCTGGCTAGGCCGTACCTATATAGAAAACCCACGCCAGCGCTGTTTACTACAGTACCTAACATCGATTTATTCACATGTACTCTGGAGGTAGAACAATTTGAAGGTTGCCGATGCTAAAGCGTGCATTTGGTGTTGGGCCGGGACTTGGCACACTTGCTACATATGTTCAAAAAAAGTTCGCATGAGCCTTTGTCCAGGCGATTTCTTGACAACTACATGAAAGCTGAGGATTGATGTGCTAAGTGTAGTGATTATTTATGGTATAGGTTAATTCAGAAAAAAGGACACTGGAGAATACTATCCCTAACTTTATCTAGAGCTCCGCCTGAAGATCTCCACCACAACGTTTGCAGCCCCGTCGTCTGAAAAAAAAAATTATACAGGTTCATGACAAGCAGTTAGCGCGTGCTGTTGACTATGCATGGAAGCATCCTAGTGAATCAAAGGTGGCAAATAGCTAAGGCCTTTGTTGTAACCGACACCCTAAAATCAAACTCAAATATTGTCAATATTTGGAGAAGATATGAGCGAGGGCTTAATGAACAACATCAATGGTATCAGGCTTTAAGAAGACTTATATACTAGCACAAGATTAGATAACCTATAGAACTGTAATGAAAAGGTTATTATGGGTTTGGAAACAAGAGTTTTAGGAATGTCTTTGTATTGCTCACGATCAAGCTATAATAAAAGATAATATTTCAAGAAGATTTAAGGCTTTAGCTAGAGAAAGTACTTGATTATGATAATATAAAGTCAAATAGTTAACAACTGAACAACTCCTCCCTTCTTAAACTCCATTCAAGTTAGCTAATATTTGAACAATACTTTTAAACTTTCCAATACTCTCTCATTCCTATAAAATTCTTTAGGAATCATTTGGATATTTGGAGAGCAAGCTTGTTCAGTATTGGGTAGTCAAAGAGCTTTATTTGGTAAGCAGATAAAACCTTGTTCATAGAAGCAGATACAAAGTTTTCGAACTCTAGATTATATATATATTGAATAAGAAAAAACTTATATTGTAGCAACTAAGGCAAAGAAGGTCGAGAGGCTATTAATTAAGAAACTTGAAAGCATGCTAAGTTGTTAAAAATAATAAAGGCACTCAAAATATGATACTAATAAATATTATAAAACTTTCTTTACCCATAAAAATATAGCTATAGAAGAGATGAAGTTCATAGTAGAGATAGAAGTAGGATAAAGATAGTTAATGCTTCTAAGACTATATAGGATTAAGAGTATATTAGTAGATATTATTAGTATTATATTTGAATTCTCTGACTCTATTTAGACTATAGTTGATATTCTTATTAAATATGTTGGGATATAACGAACAATATAAAGAATCTATATAATGGAGGAGGAGTATCTAGTTGCTACAGTATGCACATACCTGGCATAACTAACCAAGTCTTTAGCTTTTCAAAAATGCCCCTCCTACTTGAATCTGGTGTGCGAATAATCTGGTGCATACAACTAGGTGACAAAAGGTTTTCTACCCTGCGTAAAGATGCCAGAACATTGGCAACGAATGTCTGACTCCTCGGTCCATACAAAATATAGATCGGCACGGGATTATGCACCATAAATTGTAGCGTTTGGACCACTTTATGCAGGGTGGGATGGGTACGAAACCATTTGCCACCTTTGCCACCTTTGCCACCTTGCTGTATTACCTTATCTGGGCCCCAGATGATGGGACGCAAGAGAGTGTCTTGAGTGTCTGATCATAGTCTGGTTGGCAGATATAGTACAAACTGGAATCTCAATATAAGATAAGGATTGTTAAACGGGTAGTAGGCTAAGAATGGTTGCTAATTCATTCGCTGTTGAAAGGGGGGTTTGTAGTCTGGTTGGCACAACACACTCGTATATGTCTCTACGAGAGGCGGTGCCCGCCAGACTATAGAGAGGGTGTTGTGCCAAAGACTAGGGGTTGAACACATCCCAAAATGGAGAACTCAGAAACCAAATACGAAGCACAGATACTCAATATTGAGAGAACAGCCGGTCTGTCATGTTTGATATAGTTCCTAAGTAATTCACAGACTCCCGGATAACACTAAAACTACCTGCTTAGTGCCACGCCACTGATTCCCAAGACATGAAATGACCGAACGAAAGAAAAGAATTAAAATTTCCAATATAACTCCATCGCCTTACTCAAGAAAAAAACCAAAGCCTTTTTATCTTATTCCTCCTACTTTCCTGCTTCCACCATCATTTCTTCCCCCTACCCCACCACACTTGTCCTCCTTTCATTCCTTCCGCTAACCTCGTAAACGTTGATTACCACACTTGTAAGTACACGAGATAGAAATAACAACACCAAGATGTCATGATCGACAGAGGAGACTTCCAACCCCCAATGAAATAAATGATAATGATAACAATGATGACATTCGACTAAACTCCCTACTCAACATAAAACACAAACGAGCAAGCAAGTAGCATGCGAATTGTAAAGCAATGTAAAGCAAAACACGCATGCCATTCATCTAAGCAAAAATAGCAACTCATTATCAGGAAAGAGAAATACGCCATGCCAAATATGAACCTCAAATGTTAAGTTGAAGTAAAGTAACAAGAAAAAACGCAATCTCATTTCTCCGTGCCCTCTGCCCCCCCGCTCGTCCCCTGTATCAGCTCATACCTACAATGTCCCCCCGGCACCCATCTTTTCTTCGACACTCGATACCCATTCTTAACTGGCGCCTTCTAAGCACCAATCGTCCCCGGAATCGGAGGTCGCCACATATTGATCTGAAAGCTCCCTTCACCTGGAACCTTTTCTTCAGAGTCGCCTCTCAGTGAGTGTGGTGTTTCCTCTCGCTCCATCTGTTCCTGGGTTTCAGTTTGTTCACTTGCCGACGACGTCGTGGGTCGAGAGCGGGGTTGTGATCCCATTGGCGCGGTTGGAGCTTGTGAGAGTAATTCTTGGCTGGGTCCTGATGGGTAGTAATGAATTGGGATTGGCAGCTGACTCGTATGCTGTGATGGCGGGGGCGGGTAATATGGCTGCTGCGGGATTAGAGGAGGAAGCTGTTGCGGTTGTGTCTGATACATTTTCACCTCCCCGTCAAAGCCCTGCGAATACTTACGTGATGACTGCGACGAGCCCATACCGATATGAGTTTCAAATCTGATCCTCTTCGGGCTCCCTGGCGGCATCCCCACTCTCCCTCCTCCAATCACACCTTGTCCAGGGTAACCTCCTGGAACAGGAGCCAGTGGTCCTTCCATTATATCCCCAAGTCCTTCTCCAGTCCCTCTGCCCCTTCTCTTCCTTTTGCCCAGATCCATCTGGCCGCCGGTGAGTGCTCTGAACTCATCCTCCTTGGTCGGCTTGGGAACATCCATCCCCATAGTTGGCTTCTTGTAAGTTTTCCCTCTAGTACCCTTCGGTTTAGCTCCACCAGGGTTTGCATTCACAAAGCTGAGCTGTTGGATGGGTAGGAGCTGATGACCGCCATATGGTGGCACTGGGCTGTCAACAGATGGCTTGATATAAGGAGTCAGGGTGGGAGCAGCACTATGGTGCGAAGCAGGGGGGAGGTGGTGAATATATCCCCCAGTCATTGGCACTGGTACGGAAGGTGTCTGCATCGGAGGGTTAGGCATCGGAGGCATAGGCATAGTAGGCATCTGCATAATAGGCGCCGGCGGAGGTGGTGTTTGCATAGAAGGCCCCATCCACTCGATCTCCCGACCCTGATTCTGCCCTGCCATCTCAGCTGCCTGGAAACTCGGTGCACTTGGAGTAATCGGAGTACTCCCTACACTCGTAGCTGGCGTAGCCCCCCCAGACATGTCCCTAAATACCGAACCCTCTCTTGGGCTTGGTCCGCTTCCGCCCTCAGTCTTGACCGCTTGCTTCACGCCTTTCTTCAACCTCCAATTATCAGGTGTGATTGTTGGTAAGAAAGTAGACTGACCTGCACCTTTTAGGCCTGAGGAGCTTTTACCGCCGCGCCCCCTTGGCTTCGGAGTGGAGACTATATGTTGCTGCATAATAGAAATTGAGACAGGAGGGAGAGCTGCTGGGGCTGTAGCTGGCTGACATGTAGCCTGGTGAACTGGCACTAGAGGGAGTACAGGAACCGGTACTGGCGCTGGAGCTGGAGCCGGTATCAACTGTTGAGGAACAGTCATATCCATAACGAAATCCAACTGGACATTTGTCGCAGGCTGTGGAGGGGCAGACGCGCGGGACTCTTCTGGGGAGGCAGCTCGATCATGCATTTGCACTTGAACTGGAGCGTTACCGACCACTTTACCACTAGCGTAGGTCTTGTATGGAGTGGAATCATTGTTTACGCCTATAAATGTCAGTAAGTCTCACTTGGAAATACCAGTAGATGAATGGAAATTGACTCACCAGAATTAATGAACTCGCCCCTCCTAGCTCTGCGGCTAGCATTTCCAAAAAAAGTTCTTGGAGTCACACCAGCGGGTGGAGTTCCTGCTGCGGCCGGAGACGCTGGGGTAGGAGTTGAAACGATGCGGCTTGGTACAAACTGTATGGACGGCGGTGGAGCAGAAGACGGAACTGTGGGAGGAGGAATTGTAGATGGAGCAGGGGCATTGCCAGCTGTAGCGTTGCTGGGCCCGGGGACAGCAGTAGCTGTTGGGGTAGCGGAGCCGTAAAAACTTTCGGGAGCCGTTGGCCCAGTCTCAATTAACGCTAATGCCAGTGTCTCTTCTTTCAAATCAGCCTGCGGCGATTCCTGAAACTCCTCGGTCTGTATATCCCCACTACTCTCAGTCGCTTTCTCCTCCTCGAGCTTCGGAGATGCTGTAGTTGGCGAAAGAATTTGTTCTACTTTCTGTGAACCACCACTGCTCATCCTAATCTTAAGAATCTCCCGCCGCTTCCCTACTGACTTCGCCACTGGTGACTTTGGAATGGCAGGCTTGGTTGTATCTGGCTTCGGTGCAGCGGGCTTAATAGCAACTGGTCTGGGAAATTGACGCTCTGAGGCAGAGCCCGATGGCGTCGCTGGAGCCGACTGTGAGGCAACTGTATCGTTAACCTCGATAGCCACTGGTTGCACCTTTGGTGGTCTTCCTCTCCCAGAGACCCTTCTCTTCTCATGAACCACCGGAACCACAGCTTCGGCTTGTTTAGGTGCAACCTCCTTCACAGGCTCTGCTTTATTATTAGCAGCAGCAGCAGCAGCCGCTTCTGCCTCCCTCGCTTTCTCTGCATTCGATTTCCTGCCCCTCCTCTTCTGTAATACCGTAGGCGGAGCTTGTACGACCGGCGTCGGCGAGGGCTCTCTTGTTGGCGGCAGAGAAACAGCAGGCTTATTCCTCCCATTATATCCCCTCGGATTCCTAATAATTTTCCCTCCTCTCTTGGCGGGAGAAACCTGCGGAGTAACAGCGGCGTCCAAGCTTGCGTCCCTACTAGGCTGCACAGATGTCACCCCACTGTCAGTACCAACCGGCACCTCCTTCCTCGGCCTACCAGGCCCTCTTGCCCCAACAGGCCTTGGCATATGCGAAGCTGGAGCTGGGCCCCTCTTCTTCCTACCCTGTAAAAACTCGGCTGCAGCGCTTTCCCGATTCCTCGCTCTTCCCCTAAGCTCCCTCCCGCCAACATACACCGAATCCGTCCGTTGGGCGTCCGGATCTTGCCTGCCTCGCTTTTTTGGATCTGGATCGTATTTATAGTTGTATAAATCCGCCTCCTTTTTATCCTCAAAAACGACACGGCTATCTAGTGGCCGCAAACGCTTAGGCATCCTATGCTCCCTTGCAGCTACCTCCTCTTCCAACTCAAAATACTCCGTCTGTAGCTGTGCCATGACTGAGATAATATTCTCTTGCTCTGTGAACGCGTGATCGTAACTGCGCTTGAAACTCTCCTGTGACCTAGACTGAAAAACAGAAATAGGGGTAGTCTTCATGAAATATGCCTCATCCGTGAGTGGGTGCGGCGCATCATCATACTTTTCAGGGTCATACTCATAGGCATCTGGTAAAGAATCTTCGGAGTCAGAATGTATCTCCCTCTCTCCAGTAAGATGCTTGAAGATATCACGAGTATTGGGCAGCAACTCCTCTATCTCCCTAAGAAGTTGGGCATATTCTGCTGCATTCTTTGGGAGCTGAGCCGTAACGCCATTCAAAGTAGGCGGTGGTGGCACCGGCTTGGCAGAGACAATGTCAACAGGCGCTGGAGCTGCCATTGTTGTTGAAGCCTGCGGCGGGTTCTGGAAATATGTACCGTCCGACAGCTTAACTCGGAGGTTGATTCTTCGAACACCTTCCCCACTCCTAGCGGGTAAGGTAGTGGCAGGAATTCTGCTTTTTGAATCTCGAACCTTTGACTTTAGACTCTCAGGGGAGCCCTTTTGCTTCCCGCAGTTTTCGATATGCTCCGCAACTGCATTTTGTGTAGTCTAGAACTGGTTAGTCCAAATTTCTGAAAAGAAAAACTCAATTGGCTGACCTGAGCGTTATCCATCGCATTCAATATTACATCCCCCAACAGTTCTGAACAAACTGGGCATTTGGTGTACTGAATTCCCTCCCAATCGCTCAAATTGACAATATTGTCGGGAAAAAGTTGTGGTATCTCTGGTCGGTGTGGAAGCTTCGGTGTCCTATAAAGGGTTGTTAGCTCATGTGGTCCGAAAATTTTCGTAGAACTTGCATACACTTCGCTTCCTAGCCTCTCCCAAACATCTCCATACATCTTGAATGTCCTTGAAGGTAGAACCTCTTTCCTTGTCTGTAACGGACCAGTCAAACTCGAATTTTCCACAAACTCTACCGCACGTAGTAGATCCATGAGACTCCCACCACTAAACAGATGTGCGTCAGGGGAAGACTCCCTATCACAATCATATTCCTCAGCAGACCCTTCTGATCCAGGAACGTCAAGGTCTGGCGGTAAGCCTACATCCTCATTAATTTCTGGTTCCGAGGCGGCATCATTGTCCTCTTCTTCAAGCTCAGGTGACACTGGCCTGAATTCGTGATGTGTCTCCTCCTCCTGATCATCCATATCGAGGTCCGTGGTTGGCTCTCCCGCTTCGGTTGCTGGTTCGTCCATTTGTGTAACTGGTTGAGGCTCGGCTGTGGGTGCTGATGGCTCCACATTATCGTCTTCGCCATTCCATGATGGTACATCAAGAGCTGGTACATCTAACTGAGGCTGATCTCTTTGGTCACCAATCACCCCCGTCACAGTTTCCTTCTCCGTTTTCGGCCTTCGGCTACGGCGCTTTCGCCAAGATCGCATTGTACCAGGTGCCATTGTTAAACCATCCGGTCCGAGTTCATCATCAGAGGGCAGCCCAGACGAGGAAGAGTAAATGGTTATATGATCATCATCGTCTAAGGTATTATTTTCAGCACCGAGGTCATCAACAGGTCTATAGGGTAAATCGGGTTCCTCCGTAACGCTTTCCTTCTCGCGTTCCTCGGTCTCTTGTTCCATATCTTTGTGCTCCTGCTCCTGTTGAGATGTGACGGTAGTGGTGTCTTCTATTGGCTGGCTCTCAGTAGCAGTTTGATCTTCTGAAGTTTCTCCATTACTAGCAACTTGAACCTCTTGAGCAGCCTCTGAGGCCTTCTCAGAGACCTCCTCCTCCGCCTCCTCCGCCTCTTGCATGTCGTGGTCTTCATTTTCTATGGTCGGAGTATCCTCAACCACCCTCTCGACGTCCTCCATGATTTCATCATCATTCTCGATCGGTTGAGGGACTTCTGCTGGTTCGCCGGAGGTCTGAACCGAAGCAGATGCTACATCAACTTCTTTTTGAGTTTTGACAACAGATTCAGTATCCAAAATTGAAGCATCTTTCATTTTTTCCCCAGGCTTCGATTCTACTGTATACTCCTTCACCACCTCAACTTCTGTTCTAGAAACGGTAATCTCAATTTCATCCACCACACCTTCCGTCTCTGTCTCCGTAACTTGGGATATCTCCTCCGTCTTCGAGTATGTTTCACTAGTAACTTCCAGGGTCTCCTTCTGAAAAGCCTCCTGTCGTCTCGCGGTTTCAAACTCCCCAACCACATTGGCTCCCAACGAAAGTTCCCTGAATTTTTCAACCCCTGTATCCTCCATATGGTCCCTTACAGAACTTGGAGAAGCATTGTCTTGACCCTGTTGTTTTACCAGATCCCCCTCCTGTTGATCTCCCTGATCTTCGTCAATGTCCATATCCTGAAGCGGGACTTCCGGCGCCATAGGCTCTTCAGTGGCAGCTGGACTTGGCTCAATTTCAACTTCTTCAGCGGTGACTCGTGGCATTTGTAATGAGGAGGCGTGTGTGGGTGTTGATTCACGTTCTGGTTCCTTTTTTGTTGTTTCTCTCGACGGTGGTATTTCTGCCTCATAAATCTCCGAGGCAGCATTGGTCATGCCCTGGACTTCATCGGCTTCCACTGCGGAGTCAGAAAGCGGCGCAGATGCGGGCTCGAACGCAGTCGCCACTCCACTAGACTCTATTGTCTTGTGGTCTTCTGCATAATATCCCTCCACAGCATCTTCTAGCTCCTGAGCCTCCTTAGATTCCGCCGGCTGTAGATCTTCTTCCAGCTCCACAATTTCGATAATCCCCATTTCCTCCCCGTCTTCTGATGCTTCCGCCTCCTCTACCTCTGCTTCATCGTTTGAATTCTCTTCGCAATACAAGTTAGTATCTTCTTCATCTACAGTTTCGACTTCGTAGTCCTCCTCTCGCTTAGCTTCCCTTTTGTCATTCCCGACTTCTGAGAGCTCCATTATGACGGATACTGTCTCAACTTCATCTGGCATAACCGCTCTATCCGGAGTTGTAATCTCATCTGGAGTGACCGCTACACCAGCTCCAGCACCCTTTTCCTCTTCGAAAACGAATTCTGCTTCTGAAATATTCTCCCTTACCGGCGCTGCATCCAAACCAGATCCTGGGCGGGGCAAATCCTCCTCATCTGTGACATTTTCGACAATTGGCTGGAGATTTTTTGTTGTCTCAGTCTCTGATGAGCTGGTCCACATGGGCTCATTTTGTGGCATCACTGATGATGGATTAACCTCCTCCTGTGTGAGCAATACATCTCCCTCCATAGTCACTGGGGCTTCCTCCGGAGCTGCTTCTTCCTGCTGAGAAGCTAGTAGGGTTGACTTAATTTCTGTCTCGTTGGTAGCCTCATCTTCCATATCTGCATCATCACAGGCTTCAAGGGGTTTTTCGTCATCTATCATAATTGTATCCTGTAGTGCACTAGGATTTTCATCCAGAGTTTGTTCTTCCAAGGATTGTTCCACTGCCATGGGCTTCCTTTGCTCAACTTCTGGTCTCTCCTCAGTAGCTGTAGCAGTTTCTTGGGTTTCCTCCGCATCAACTTCCATGTGATCCTCTTCCTGTACACTTTCCCCAGATGAATTTGATTTTAGTACATTGAGTTTTTCATAAATTTTATCCCTCTGGGCGGCAACCTCTCTATTGGGAGCACCATTTCCCATTGTTACCTCCTCAGTCTCCGGAGCAACCTTTGCCTGTTCAATCTCTTCCTCCACATGTGGGTCATCCTTCTGCTTGGCTCCATTACTTGTAAAATCCTGTCCAGTAAAGTCCATATCGTCATCTTCGGGGACCCATATTTTCTTTGGCTTAGAAGCTGATGTACCAGATGTCGCAGGCTCAGCAGGCTTCAACTCTTCCTCAACTCTCACCCCACCATCTTCAGAACTGAGTACTAGCTTCCTCCTCTTTGATGGTCGCTGTTCTTGTAATTCCTCAACATCCTCCTTCTCTTGCCTGTCGGGAATTTCAGATGTAGTCCGTGGTTTTGTTGAAATTGGTGAAGATTCCAGCTCAGATAATTCGGCGTCATAATCCCGATCTGTATCATCAGACTCTATTACCAGTGGCGCTGGAGCTGTTGCCTTGGCTTCTGCCTTTCCAAGTTCAGTAGCCTCATCCTGGCCTGATGGTGACACAGGGCCTGTGTCGCCTTCCTCTTGTGAGTCCTCCACCTCCGAGGCAGTTCTCTGCTTTTCTTTGACTGGACCCCAACCAAGATTACCACGAGTCCCTCTTCGTTCCTCCTTATCACTATCCGTCTCCCACGTTTTCCGTCCTGGGGTAGGTGGTGTCATCGGTGGTAATCTCCTCCAACCATATAAAGAGCCTTTCTTGTGTGTTTTCGGGAATTCCTCGTCTGAGCTTGTCAAAATCTGTCCCTCCAATTTGATGTTACTTTTCGGTGGCTCAGATGACTCCTTCGCCTGTTTTCTCTCCGTCGGTTGCTTCTTTCTTGAAGATTTATTAGATGAGGCTGATGAATTCCTTCTTCGGGAACTCTCTGAGGCCGCACTTTCCCGCCGATTTCGATTAATGGGTGTTTCTATTACTGAATCATGGATGAGGTTCCTTGGTAGGGTGGTTTTCCGACCGGATCGCCGGACTGTGTCCGGTACCGCAAACTGCGACTGCTGATTTTCGGACTGCGTTTTTGGAGCGCCGGCTGCCTTATCTGCTGATTTCGTGGTAGTGGGCTGGGCTGCTGTATTACGCCCACGCGTGCGGTTGAAAGAGGGAGTTACGGGAGTGGTTTGAGGTGCGGTAGTAGATGCAGTCGACGTCGCCTGAGTTTCGGAAGTGTGAGACTTTTTCGTTCCCATGGTGGGTGCCTTGTCACAATACTAGTATAATATCGACGAACGACCTGTGATATCCAGCACGGGATGAAATGTTAGATCGATGCCATAGGACGCATGCGATGATTTTTTAGCAGTGGCAGAATAGCAACAACCGTATTAGGGAAACAGGGTGTGTGCGGCTGTGGGGGCTGCGGGAGCCAGAATGCAGCAAAAGAAGAGTAACGTAATTAAATAGAAGATTAGAGTGAAAATAAAAGCAGCGTAACCGCAGAAGAACTGACTGTTAGGCCCACACGGCGTGATGCTCCAGGCTATAGCGGAGAGTACAGAGCGAAGAAGATGGACAAGAAGGAATGATAAATCTGAAATCTGGAGTGGTAGCTGGGGAACCCAGCACGCTGGTTGGACGACACAAAAAGAGACAAGGGAGTGCGATTCCCAAGGAGGAAGGAATAACTTACGTGGTTGATTGCCGGGGTTGGCACTATATCCGGGCCCGCACGAGACGAGCGCGCGGGAAAATTGACCTGACGAATTGACGATATCGACAATTATTTGCCGCCACGCCTGCGAGGGCACCCGCGAGCCTGCTGACGTGCTGCAGAGCCGATGGGCAGTGTGCTGGTGAAGCAGTGCAGAAACCAGGCAAAGAGGCGAAGTAGAGATAATTCCGCTTGAGCTTGGCGATAGAGGAGTGGGAATAAGAGGTCGATGAAATGGGAAAAAAAAAATTAAAATAAAGCAGAGGTCGATGTCGAGGAGAGAGCAGTGCTCAAAGAAGGCAAGGCAGGTCTCGGCCCCTTTAGGTCACCCACAGCAGCTTACAAGGCACTGCAAAGTACATGTCAGTCGACGTCCACCAATATTGTATATGGTAAAACAAAGCAGCGGTGTGGAAATCGTTCAAGGTGCTCAGCAGCACCTGCGGGAGTTATTCCCATACATCGTACATGCACAGAAGAGATGGGGATAATACCTGATCAGTCGGGACACTTTCGGAGAAATGGGGGCTTGCTTTGCAGAGTGATCGTAGATGAATTATAATCCCACGGCTGTGGTTATCAAAAATTGCTGCGATGTTGGTTTAGACACTAGGTAGCCTAAGCGTAAACGTAGATGTAGCCGGGATGATTGTCTGTTTAAAGTATGTGTGAAGCGATGAAGGGAGAGGTAGGGGAACGCTCCTCACTACGATACCGGTGCCAGTGGATTTGCACACGAGACTAGAGAAATAGGCTGTAAAGCAACAAGAATTACTCGGAGTAGCCAGGGGTGCGATGAGGAGTGAAGGTGTGTTTGTAAGATAAATGATGATGGCACAGACGATGGGGGCTGTATTGCCACGACCGAGGGCACAATGGTTGAATAGAACCTAGTCTGGCTTGAATAGAACCGTGTATGGCGATTGATATTGTGGCAAGTAGCCAGAGTGATAAGGACTCAGAGCAAGTAGTTGGGCTCGGATAGAGTTTGTAGCGGACAACCAGATCTGATTGATCGACCAAGCCAAAAAAACTCGCACCGCAAAATGGTGATGATATAAGGCAATAGCTGTCTGACAGGGACCCAAGAGGATTGGGAATGGAACTTAAGCTATGAGAACGCAACTGGGATGGCGGTGGGGGGACTGATGAAATGCCTGTCAATGCTGCCGTCAGTAACTCTTATTTATCCTTATCGCCGCTGGCCCCAAGACGTGTGGTTTTGTGAATGCCAGAATGGATAAATAGCAGAGCAGCCGGCTTCGTTCTACTCAGTCTCGGGCGTTGGACGTTATAGGCCAACATTGATATTCACGAGCTCAATTAACGCCACAGCCAGAATATTCGAACAACCTCTTGGCCGGTTGAAGGATCTCTCGAGCTCTCCTGCACAGTCCACGCACGTGCGGAATATCTCAGTCTCGCATCAGAATCTGTTTCAATATCTCTCACGTCTGGTATAGCTAGCGGGATACATTGCACTTGCATGTCCTACGCACTCCATTATGATGCTGCGTCAAAGACAGACCGGAAAAAGAAAAGCTGCGTTCACGACTCAAACAACTCAGCAGTATTGCAATATAACAGCTTCAGGCCTCTAGGAGCACTGACGAGCCAAGACTACACTGGCGGGGCTCGAAGGAGGAATCTCGTGCCAAAAAGGACCTGGAGCTGGAGGATGTACCCGATCACGGACTAGGTAATCCGAACTGTTCTCGTCAAATAAACCAGGATATGTATCCCAGCGGAAACTAACAACCCCACTCCTTATTTGTTGCGTTGCAGTAATTTATAATTTCGAGCAGCCTAACAAAACTCTATCCCGCAGTCTCCCCGACCCCCCCAATCTGCCAGCATTTCCAAATTTCTCCGAGCCAAGCGACGTCAGTTCTCCCGCTCTGTTGCATGCACCGATGCGGAAATGTGGCCGAGGGCATCATTCATGCCGTTGCAGGGATCTTTTCAACTGCCATTCCGTAAGCCTGGGTCCGAACTGTTTCGGAACGGCGATCCAGTGCAGCTTGCCCCGGTCTACCTAAGGATCATGATAAGCACGGACGTTTTCTTAACTCGACGGTCCCGATTTCTGAACCATATGGAAGGTCTCATTGATGCAGCCGCTGTACTCACTCAGCAGTCACTCAGAACCTAAGTACTTAGCCTCACGAAGGCTCATTCAGGACGGGGTTTCATGCAACTTGGTCCCGTGCCATATCGGAGGCGATACAGCCTAGTCTGGCCAGACTACCGCAGCCAAGTCGAATTACTATAGAAACTCGGGTCTAAAAGAGCAGCAACCAGACTACTTAGCGAATGTCACTCGTGAGGCTTTGAAGGGCTCAAAGATTGGCTATCCCAGAGCAGGGCTTACAACATTGAACAAGTCCTACGAGGGGCTTGTGCCAACCAGGCTAAACAAGTTCTATACATGCAGTTGTTGACTTGCAAGGTCTTAAAAAATCTCAAGATGAACCATCGGAGATGCAATGCATGCAAACGACAAGGCAATCGGCCGTATGCCCCACCCGTTTGCTCCCCTAGCCTTGCATGCGGAGGTTAACTTGACGTAGTAAACCTGGATGAACGAAGGGTGCCTGTTGAGGCACTAAGCGAGAATAAGCGTGGCCTGAATGAATCAGTGGTTTCGCAAATGGCCTGATTACCCGAGGTCAGGATACCGAAAACACTTGAGTCACTGTGATTCCACACATAATTAGCCCATATGCAGCGGGTTACTGGTTATTGTTGATCTATACATACATACAGTCATGTATAAAAGACCTGTCATATACCAAAGTAGAGTAAGCGCCTGACTGAGGTGCATGCATGCATTACGGCGATGGAGATCGAGCACATTCTAAGTACTGTATGTTTTACAGTTATGTACTAGTATGTATTGACCAGTTTCTGACCATGATGGCCGTAATCAGCAATAGATATTCCTACAATCAAAAAAACCCGAACTGATACTGGCAACTCGCCTGGTTATAAGCATAACCGCCACGGTCTTTTACCGCTCTTACATCTGAAGACAGCATCAAGTCTTGGTTCGTCGTATATCAGTCGTATATCGGTAGTGCTCAAACGCCGAGCATATGCTGTTTATTAACCCATTTTCGGTAGACATAATATAAAATAACTGTTTCAAAAGTCGACTTTGTGTAGCATCAAATTTTGTTCCCTCCTTGTGTAACGTTCCATAAATGCAATTGACCGGTACTACTTACTTACATTAATTATGTATGTACATATTTATGTAGAGTACCTACCTAGTTCGACCACGGGCGCATGCAACCATGAACTTGCCAGCATATTCGCATGAAATCTCGGCGGAAATAACATACATAAGTATCACCAAGTAACCTCACCATAAACCTCATTCCACACTCATACCCCTTCACAAACCAACGCCATGGCCCAAGGCGCCATCAAGAAACCAAAATCCAAGTCCGGCAGTGGTGGTGGCGCTGCCTCTGCTTCCTCCAAGAAGTACTCATTCCATCCCCATTGTATTTGTCATCCCCCCCCGAACCTCTTCAAGCATCACTAATATCCCCGTCCATCCACCCCAGGAACAAATCCTCCGCCCTCGCCCCCCGCCCTGGGAAGAGGGTCATAGCGCCCAAGAAAGCAGAATTGGTACGGCAGGAGAAGCTGAAGAAGGTATGCCCTCCCCCCTCCCCAAACAACCTTCTACCCTAGATATCTATACATGGAATCTCTTTCTGCCCCACTTGTCATGTAACCGTACAAGGGGTGCTGAATTCTGTGTTTGTAGAAGGTCACGTCAGGGCTGATAGCCGCGACGGAGCGGACGCTGGCGGCGAAGGCGGGGCATCTGGAGCTGCTGAAGGGCGGGAAGAAGGATAGGAAGGAGAACGCTGCGGGGGGGAAGTAAACTAGTTGTAAGCTTGCGGGCAGAGTGTAGAGAGAGAGGTGGTGGTAGTGCAATTTTTTAATTTTTTTTTCGGGGGGGGGAATTGGAAAAAGGCTCTGGGTTTAATACATTTGTTGAAGTCTCGAGTCTTGCGGGGGGGAACTCTCTTCCAAAGGGATCTCTATTCCGGGTTTCCCCCCACGGGTTTCCCATGGGGCAAAACCCGCAAACCTATGATAATCCGTAGTCTAAATCTCGGACCACACAGCAAGAAAACTTGCATGTCTAACCCACAAATTTGTTCCAAGACGGCTCTCAATCCACACAGTGCATAATACCCGCATGCATTAGAAATATATCCGCACTTGTGCCAAATAAGTTTCATATAACTGTACCGACAGCGGCAAAAGTTGGCTGGTACCATGAACATGTTGTTTCCTATCTACTGTACGCGCCAACTGCGCATACTAAGAAGTAATATACTGTACTTATGTATACTGCCAATACCACTATATTGAAGCTGTGCTTTTCCTTTTCCTTTTCCCTTCATTACCACCGCGGAATCAAAAGTGCCTAGTAGCAAAGCATAATAACAGCCGCACGAAGTCATAGTCATAATCATAATCACATCAAGCCCGAATACCCATAAGCCCATCCGCTCAATCCATATACCCCGCCCTCATCATCCCCCCATCTCCATACCCCCCATCTCCTCCTTATATCCCTACCTCGCCACCTCCCCCCCCCACACTCGCACTAACCACCTCCCTCTCCTTCCCCTTCCCCTCCACAACACCCGCACCAACGTTCATCCTTTTCGCCACATACCTCTGCGCCACGACCCCCACCGCCAGCCCCAGCGTCTCCTCGACCCACTCCACTACCCATTCCCTCGGGTCGACCCCACCTTCCTCCACAATCGCAGTAATATCCGCATGCAGCGTGTGCGGGGGTGAGTCAATCCAGTCGAACCACCTAGCTGGGATAGACTGTGAGAGTGTGCTGTACGAGATGGCGTGGGTAGGGTCGTGCAGGTGGAGAGCAAATGTGGTTAAGTCCTCCTCTCCGTCCACATCCTCCCCCACGGTGGGGGTGTTGGACGTAGAAGGGAGAGGAGAAGGGGGGATCAGATACGCTGGGGCGGGGTTGGTTATGGGTTGAATAGAGAGAAATATGTCAGATTTGCGCGTGGGGTTGTTGGGGTTGGGGGAGTCCTGGTCTGCGATGTATGATGGTGAAGATGTATACTCAAGCGCATACCCCTCCGCGGCCACGCGGGCGAGTTTTACTCCTTCCTCTACCGTCACCCCAATCAGAGGGTTGAGGTTCCTACTCTCGAGGGATTTATACCACGGCCCGCCCGCCCAGCCTGTCGCTCCTCCCGCTAAGCTCGACCGTGGCTTCGCTTCCTTGCCTTTCTGGACTACGAGGAGATCGCCGCCTTCGACCTGCTGCATTACACGGTCAAAGACTCCATAAACGATTGTGTCTATGCTAGGATAATTCTGAATATCGTGGGTGATGTGGATGCGGAGTTGCTCGTGGGAGGCGATAGGCGGGGCAATTTGATGGAGGAGATTGGAGAGAGTTGGGAGGGCGCGGGAGCGGAGCTCGGTTTGCGCGGAGGTGAGGAGGGTGGTGGCCTGGGACCTCCATCTTTGGGCTTGCTCGGAGGGGAGGAGGGGAAGGTGGTCTTGGAGGTGCGTGGTTGTCAGGGTATTTTGAGCAGTTGTGAGGGCAGTGGTGGCGGTGGTGAAGATACTGCCCCACCAGCCTCCACCCCCGGATTCTTGTTGGGGTTGAGGTTGCGGTAGTGGTTGGGGTGGATGGGGATTGCGAGAGGGGGTGGATGAGGGGGGGGGGGTGGAAACTCCAGCGGGACTGGTCACGGCGAAGGTGGGCGGGTTGGAGTCAATGGGGGTTTGTAGCTTGGAATTGACGTCGCTGGAGTCCCGGCGGGTCAGGTTGGTGTTGATGCCGTAGCCTTGGATGTTTGGGCGGCGGGATTCGAGGGATTTGCGGATGGTGCCGCGGGGCGTGGAGGGGCGTGAGGTGGTGGGGCGGTCGGCGGTGAGGAGGTCTAGTTCAGCGAGGAGGTCTTTCTCGGATTTGGCGGGATTGGAACTGGCACCGGTGGAGGTGGTGGTAGGGTTGGTGGAAGTGGCTGCGGAAGGGGCGGCTATGTCTGCGAAGAGGTCGTCGAGGACGTCGGCAGGTTTGGACATGGTTGCGTATATATGGGGGTATATATGGAGGATTGGCGGTTGTTATTTCGCGATATTATCCCTCAGATTGGACCTTGCCCCACACGAGTAGACATGGGGTCATGCCGCTGCTGAATAAGCCAGAACTCCCCACGCAAGTAAACGTGACAAAACATTCCCACCTGCAACTCCACGTCCGCCCTCCAAACCTCCCCTCACCAAGCCCAGCATAACGAAACACAAGACCTCACTCACCAGACCGCCCAGCAATCCGCAAAATGAGTTTCGGACGAGGAATGGGCGCTCCCCCGGGGATGGTGAGTGGAGTGGAGCTCCAGTGGGAAGGCTGTCGGATGTGCTAATGGAGCTCATGTTATTGGGGAGGGGCAGGATTCGCCGGTGATTGATAACTCGGAGACGGTATACATCTCGTCGTTGGCGTTGCTGAAGATGTTGCGGCATGGGAGGGCTGGTGAGTGAGCTTTGTGCCCCGCCCCCGCCATGGCGGTTCGACTTCACACACATACGGAGCACGTGGCTGACGGTGGATTAGGTGTACCTATGGAAGTCATGGGCCTGATGCTGGGTGATTTTGTGGATGATTATACAGTCAGGGTGGTTGATGTATGCTCCCTCACCGGTATTATCCCGTGTGAATCTTTTACTTACGAAAGAACAGGTCTTCGCCATGCCCCAAAGCGGGACCGGCGTCTCCGTCGAAGCCGTCGACCCCGTCTTCCAGCAAAAAATGATGGACATGCTCCGACAAACCGGCCGGTACTTCCCCACCCCCCACTCCCCTCCATCACCACAAAGTCCCACTAACCCCCTCCCTTCACAGCCCCGAAGTTGTTGTCGGCTGGTACCACTCCCACCCCGGCTTCGGCTGCTGGCTCTCTAGTGTGGACATCAACACGCAGCAATCCTTCGAGCAACTCACTGCTCGCGCCGTTGCGGTAGTCATCGACCCCATCCAATCCGTCAAAGGCAAAGTCGTGATCGACGCATTCCGTCTCATCTCCCCCCAACTCCTCATGCTAGGTCAAGAGCCCCGGCAAACTACCTCCAACCTCGGCCACCTCAACAAACCCTCTATCCAAGCCCTCATCCACGGGCTCAACCGCCACTATTACTCCATCGCAATCAACTACAAGAAAACCCATCTCGAGGAAAACATGCTCATGAACCTGCACAAGACCGTCTGGACAGAGGGACTCATGATGAAGGACTTTAAGCAGTCGGATCAGGAGAATGTAGACCGGCTGACGAAGATGGTTGGCCTGGCGGAGAATTATACAAAGAGAGTTACAGAGGAACATACCCTTACGAAGGACGAGCTGAAGACAAGGTATGTCGGCAAATTGGATCCGAAGAAGCATTTAGCGGATCTTGGGAAGATTACCATCGAGGAGAACATTGTGGGCACATTGATGGAGATGGTGGATAAGGAGGTGAGTTATGTGGGGAATGGGGAGGGCAGTAGTAGGGGGGAGGGGGCGTGTGGGGCGCAGCAGAGGAGGATAGAGGAGGTGGTGGATAGTATGGAGATGGATGATGTTTTGTGAAGGAGGGTTGGAGTGGTGGGAGATGGGGATATGTATTATACTAGCAATTGGGGGGGCTATTACCTGATGCTATAGGCTGAGAAGGAATGCTACTTGTTCTTCCAAATGGGTGGGGTTGATAAATGCAGGGCATTTATTTGGGTCTTTGATTGACATTGCAAGTTGTGCTTGGATGAATAGAATGGTAAAAGTTGTACGGACTGGCTCTGGCCGCGGCTTGATTTCAAAAGTCGGAATTGGAAGAAACTGACCTGCTTTGGGTCTCCGTTTTTTTTTATTTTTATTTTTATTTTTATTTTTCCCTCGTAATCTCGTTGTTTGGTAAATACCATTTGACAGTTATTCCGCTATACGACGAGCATGTAAGTAAGTTTGTCATCACTGCAGCTTTTAGAAATTTGATTAATGCTTTTTTTTTTTTTTTCCCTCCTCGTTCCGAAGAATTACCCTCAACTCCCCCTTTCCCGGATTTCGAACTCGCCCGATATGTACTCCACAAGCCGTGACTTGTATAGTAGCTCGCATGCATACTCAGTACTCCCTCTCCCTCTCCTCTCCCTCTCCCCTCTCCCTCTCCCCTCCTCCTCTCCTCTCCCTCTCCCCTCTCCCTCAACGGCTGTTCTTGGAACCACTCTTGCGGGATGGGTGGCGGCGGTGGCGGAGATGGTGGTTTCGTCGATACAGGTTGTGGAGCGGGAAAAGAGCAAGGGTTGCTGGGGGAGGGGGAGGGGAGAGCATTGCTGCTTTGGCCAAGGTTTTTTTTTTTTTTTTTTTTTTTTCTCTCTCTCAAGAGGTATGTACAAGAACTTCATATTTACCCCCCTCTAAGCTGGTGAGAAGAGCCATCTGGTTATATAGCAATCAATGCCCGTCCCCTTCGCCCACACGGAAATATCCCCCTTTGGGTTCGGCAAGGGGTGATGAAGATGGTATATGTATATGTAAGGTATGTAGGTCTATCCACATATTTCGCCAGCCCTCCTTCATACCCGCCCCTCCCCCACCCAAACAAACACCAAGTGCATGCTCGCCATAGGCTCCTCACGTCATCCACCCCTTGTTTTCTCGCACCCCGGATATCTGTAAGTGCGGAGGGGGAATTCGGTTAACTGCCCCCCTCAGCATTCCCCTACACAGGTTCTAGAATTACCCCTAGATGCGCTCACAAAGGGGCAAAGGGGACAGCCAACGTTTATGGAGATTCGCGAAATACCTTCTCCCGCCTGGTCTGCCCTATCCAGCCATTCAACCCTCTAGTACCATCAGTCCCCGTTTTACCACTCATGGCATATTCATGGAGCAGCAATGGCATCTGCAAGTAGAAGAGAACTGCTTGTAGTGGAATTTGTTTATGATATCCATACTTCGCTAAGTAGCGTCACTTCGTGCTGGGGAGTTGGTGATCGTTCTATCCCCCCGCTGTGCTCATTCACGGTGGTGCTCCAATCAAAACCCCCCCATATGGCGGTGCGTCCAATCCCCTTTTCGAGTTTCTTTTGTACACCCCGAAGGGAAAAGCCAAGTGGTAAGGGCAGTAGGTTACACACAGAGTGGATTGAGTGAGTAAGTGGAGGGCCAGGTTCCTGTACAATAATATCACCCCGTGAGAGAAGTAAATCCCACAAAAAAATAAAGTGAAGAAAGCCAAAAGAAAAAAAAACCAATCTACGAACCCAGAGTAGAGAGTACTGTCAATGAGCACAAGCAACGACAAAGCCCAGCCTATGAACCACCACCACCACCACCACCACCACCACCACCACCACCACCACCACCACATTACCATTACCACCACCAACTGAAGACCCAGATATACGTCAATAAGCCACGGTCTCCCAGTTACCCACCCCTACTTGCCTCTGTCCCTTCAGTCAGTAAGGACCCCCTACATATCAGCTTGCAGCCACTCACCCAGTCAGCACCTTACTCAAACTCGTTTTACTCGCCTCCGCCATCTCCTTCTGCCTCTGCTTCTCCTCCGCCTCATGCTTCGGCCTCTGCTCTTCTAGCACCTGCATCATCCGCTTATAATTCTCCTGTCCCTTTTCCCTAATCAAATCCTGCAACATCTTTTCCTGGAGCTTCTCCTTCTCCGGCGCGGACTTCATTCCCAGTAAACTACTCATAAACCCCGCCTTAGCATCCCCAATCCTCTTCTCCCTCTCCTCTGCTAGCCTTTCATTGAACTTCTTCCTCGCCACGGCTTCTCGCGTGGCGAATTCCGTGGGGATGTGTTTGTCTCCAAAGTCTTGGATAACAGGACGAACATCAGGAACGCCCATGGCGGCGATGAATTCGAGCACGTTGATAAGCGCGAATAGTTCGCGGTCTTTCGGGTCGCCTTTCCAGGGTTTGATGATGATTGCGTTTGTTGGCTGCATTTCGACGGCTTCTTTTTTGGTGTCGACGATGATAACTTTTGAAAGGTCACGGTTGAGGTGGGAGAGATCCTACATCATAAGTGAGAACAGAACGTCAGCTATAGAAATATTTGTGATTTTTGATGTAGGAGGTAATGCTTGCCTTGATATACTTCCCATCCTTATATCTCGTCGCCTCCCTCGACAAAAACTGTGTAATAAACCCTGGATACTGCCCCATCTTCTCCGCGATTGGAATAACCAAGTGACTCGGGCTATCGCTAAACACCACCAACTCATAATACATACTAAGATACCCCAAGAAATAATCCAACCCAGGCCTCTTTGCCGACCTCCATCCATGCGTCTTATCCCACTCGGTATGTATTAACAGATCCTCGAGCCCCAACACCAATGTATACGGCGGTTGGTATTCCGCTGGAAGCGGGTCAGGAAGGAGTTTCTCAAAGACTGGCTCTTCGTAGTAGGTTGTGATGTCGTTGATGCGAGCTCGGATACGCTTGAACATCAATCCGGGGGTGTACCCACTCGGTGCATCTTCAGCGTGCTTCTTAGCTTCTTCCTCAGTATCCCAGTCCCGGCTGAGGTAGAGCGCCCCCGCGCCCAACATGAGGAAGAATATTGTGAATGACAGTCGGGCGAATTTTTCTCGTTTTCGGTCTACGGAAGAGATGTATGCTGATTTTGGGAGATCGTCTACGCCGCGGCCATGTCCGGGGAGTACTCGCGAGTGGGGGTCTTCGCCGAATGGTGGGGGTGGGGGTGGAGGTGGAGGTGGGGTTGCCTCCGCTGATTCTGGCTCAGAGGTGGGCTTTGAGGTGGTATCCGGGTGTTCTGGAGCATCGGCGGATAAGAAATCGTCTTTTACTCCACCTTCACTCTCTGGGGCTTTCTCCCCCTCCGCATTCTTATCCCCGGGAACTTGTGCATACGTCCTTCTAAACGCAGGTAGTTGTTGCCGAAATGATCCAGCTTGTTGGAAACCTTGTATTGCCCAGTGTTGCTGCTGCCGAGCTCCAACAGTGATATAATTCCGAGCGAATTGCTGTCGACTCCGAGCCGCAGAGGCAGCTGCAGAGCGCAGTGCCGTGTACGCAAACATCCTCACTGTTGTTCTTCTTCTTCTCCGAAAGCTCTCCTCCTGCCGTTACCTAGGTTTCTGGGGTGGAATTGAGTCGTCTGGCCGGCTGCTCACAGTCGGGCCTGGTGATGTCGCAGAATTAGTCCTATGACATCTTTCGAGCACCAAACTTTTTGCTCCATCCTGCGCCTCACCCACCGGCTGCGCCAAGCATGTGCACAGCCACGACCGCAGGTATATAAGCGCAGCCGCCCCGCCAACCCTCTTTTTCTCCTTATCGAAAGTTTTCACCCAGTAGAAATTTGGCCTTTTTTCATACATCCTTCGGGGTTGCGATTGGGCAGAGGTTGAGAATCGGACTATGGTCCGGCGTGGGGAGAGTAATCTACGTGTTCTTAGAACAGGCAGTTAGTTATCTGCGAAAGCGGATCACAGTGAGCTGTTTGTCCCGTTGATACGAGATATTTTTCTGATATTTCCCCAATGCAATATATTTTATTTCCAATAATTCAATCCTGACACTGGCCATCTGTCCAAGTGCACAACGATAGTGCTCCAACAATTGGAGACTTGATCTGAGATTTCGCGAATAATGTACAGTACCTATGGCCTTGCCATTGGAATAATGCCAGACTATTGGGAATGGAAAATGGGAATAGGGGTCTGAAGGAAACACTGTTTGACAATTGCACGCACAGAAGCCTGCGGGTCATCTCAGGGAACATTCACAAGAGTACTAAGATACAGAAGATGCCCTAGCATACAAATATAGAACACATGGAGTCACGCCCCCGTAGCTAATTCCTTTGGAAGTTGTGTTGACGTGAACTATGAAGGTTCCTTTAGGTAGATCAATCTTGCCACCGACTCTGCCGAACTACGAGCCCCAGAGGACTCATACATCCAGTACCCCCACCAGACTTCGCCGCAAAACGCGGTGGTGAAGACAGTGGTTTTCCCCCAGGTGAGTGGGGGAAAGCTTCGGAGGACTTCGGGGAGGAAGGGGAAGCGGTACTGAAGGGCTGAAGTTGCGTGTGTGTAAACTTGGGAGTTGAGAGGGGGATGGATAGTGGGATATCGAATCAATTAATGGATGCTGTGTATGTACAATTAAGTCAATTGAGAGTTGAGACGATCATAATCAGACGGATAAAGTGAAAGTTGCATGATGGCTTCGTCAAGAAGTTTTCTCGTAGAACAAATACTGGGCTTGGCAAAAACGTGACGGGAGAGCTGACACTCAACAATACAGGATGAATAATACGCAGCTTTTTGGTACACGCACACACAAACCAAATGCGTGCAAGCCACCGTACGTTTGCCACGATACTTCAATCCTTCTCACGTCCAACTCCATCTCATCGCTGCCTTATCGACAACGGTCTACTGTACACCACCTCGACCACCAGAGCAGTTGAACACAAAAAAATAACAAAAAAATAATAATCACATTCCGTTCCACGTCTAGTCACAGTTACAATGACCAAGAAGAACAAGAGAAAGCAGCCCGACGCAGAGGAGATCCTGGCTCGTCCTTGGTGCTATTACTGTGAGCGCGACTTTGACGATCTAAAAATTCTGATCTCTCACCAAAAAGCTAGACATTTCAAATGCGAGAGATGCGGTCGGAGGTTGAACACAGCCGGAGGTGAGCTATCCCTTCCGCCCCCCGTTAACCCTAGGGTGCTGACGAGCCTTGTCCCCAATTCTAGGTCTCGCAGTGCACATGACCCAGGTCCACAAAGAGCAGCTACAAAAGGTTGAACATGCAATCGAGGGCCGAGAAAGTGTGGATATTGAAATCTTCGGTATGGAAGGCATTCCCGAAAACGAGATCGCCGCGCATAGGCAGCGCGTACTTTCTCAAATCTCACAAGCTGAGGCTGAGAGACGGGCGCAGGCGGGTATTCCCGGAACGGGGAAGAAGTCGAAGGTTATTGCTGCGGCTTTGGACCCAGGTGAGATCAAGAGGAGGCTGGAAGAGCATAAGAGGGCTGTTGTGGATGGTGGTGTCACGCCGAGCCTGACACCCGGTGCTCAAGGAGGAAGTGTGAGTCCAGGAAGGAGTCAGAGTCCGGGGCAATATGGTGCTACTGGGTCGCCCACTGTCCCTCCACAGGGGGCATATGTGAGTATTTAAATCAAGGCCGTTCAAGTAGTGTCATCAGACTTTGCTAATTGAGCTCATCATAGCCCACCCAAGGTTATCCCCCGCACCAGCCTGGATACCCCACCTATCCACCAACATCTCCTTTTCCCCAGAGTGGATATCCGGCTACTCCTCACTTTCAAGCTCCTGCTCCATTCACCCAACAACAGACTCTCCCATATGGTGCTCCAGCTCCAGTATCGTCAGCTCCGCCATACAGCAATTTTAGTGGTGTGAATCGGGGCTTCAGCGGCTCTCCACCTGATGCAAGCTTCCCACATCAACAGTCATTCACCCCTCCTCCCCACCAACAGAGTTTCCCGCATCAGCAACCCCAGCAATACCCCCAACATTCACAACCCCATCATCAGCCTCCACACCATACTCATAATAATACTTCTTTACCAAAGCCAAGTCAAGTTCCAGGGCTTCCTCCAAAGCCCATTATTCCAGGTCTGCCCCCAAAGCCAACTTTTGCTGCCAATGGGCCTCCAGCTGCATGGGGACAGAATTTGCATGGTCAGCAACATCATCAGCATCATAACAATACTCATCAACAGCAGCCACATCATGGAGGATTCCAGCAAACTGGAGGTTTTGGCGGACAGCAACAGACGCCACAAAATGGCACTGCTCCATCAACACCCACTCCAGTTGCGCCAGTCCCACCCCCAATTGATACAGCAAATATTACCCCCGTTGGAAATGGCACAAGTGCTCCTTCGAATACAGTTGTTGCAAACTCTACCTCTGCGAGCACATCTGTGCCCGAAGGCGAGTCGAAGAAGAAGGAAGAGGCAAAGACGAAACTTGTATATGAAGATATTGAGCTCAGTCCGGTAAGAAAATCCTCAAACCCATGAAGATCATTCAACAGTAGATACTAACATATTTTATTACGCTGTTACAGGAAGAAAAGAGGGCTATGTTACCAAGGTACGCCAAATACACAGACAAGTGTAAGAATCCGAATATCTCCGGTGAAAGTGACTCGGTAGCTACGACGACAGTTTCTGCGATCCCAACAGCATAGGCAGCTCATAGGATGCGTAAGAGACGTCAAGTGAGTGATCATGGTAGATTTGTTAGGAGTCAAGTCAAAAGAAATTAGTTGGAGTTACTTTTCTTCCTCACTGTCTAGCTTCGATGCCCTCGTGGAATTATTCGGTTCGAGAACGGAGAGCCAAATCATGAGATGAATTTGACAGGAGTCAGTCGTTCAGTAAGCACTGAGCACCCAAATTCAAATTATTTGTTTGATATTACATGGGCAGATACACGGTCGTTTATGGCACATACGATTATCCATTCCGACCCGAGCTCGGCATATCTGGGGGAATTCAGACAAAACAAATTGCCGCCGGTGTGTCCTGGGTTTTTTTTGTGTACTGTCCCTTTTTTTTTCCCCAATACTATCACTCCCTCGACGTTTTCTCTATTCGTGTGTTTTTGTTTATCCCACACCATTTGCTTACTTCTCTCACTCCCAGCCATCTCTGGCTACCATTGCTTTATGTTTTTCTCGCGACTTCTTACTGTACTCCGTCGTTTAATTCGAGCCAAAAGAACGCAATCTACAGATATGGGCTACATTATAGCTTTTTTGCTTGGGTTTACGGTGGGTTAGTTGCTCTTTTAAGTTTACTTGTGTTGTCGTTGAACTGATTGCCGATTGGGTAATTTACGGTCTACATCTGTGGGTCTGGGATAGGAATAAAGATGGAACGGTGGGGAGTTGGCCGCAGGAAGGGGATGGGATGTTCATAGGGGTTATTTCGTTCTGAACAGGTGGGTGGGATTACGGTGGGTTCTAATTACTGCTACCTCCCCACCGAGCCTGTGGGTGGCGGTGGAGTTAATAGTTTAACAATTGTGCATGTGCATGGGATTGTGACTTGTGATGGATGGTATAAAATACATTGAAGATGTTGATTTTTTGATGATGCTGTTAAGTCGTGAGGTGCCGGCGCACAGATTGTAAGAGACCTGCCCAACTACACTAACATAGACTCGTGAACATAACCATTACCCTGTAATCGTGCTATTGGGTGCTTGATTTATGTGGAGTGTTTTGCTGAGTCGGAAACTATATATTCCATTGAACACCAACTGATAATCATCATTTTGTTTCAATGCCCTTTGGACCTCACAGGAATAAGCTACATAACGCAACTTCGCCAGATGTTCCGTACATTTAAACCAGGAGTATCACCACCCAAGCAAGTGTTATCCGGCCATGTATTATCACTCACCAAAGGCACCATTTATCGAACAAGTTCATAACCTCCTCCTTCGGTGCCCCCGAGATATAAGATGTGTCCACTCGACCAGTCAAAAGCCAAAGACGGCATACGATCATTATAGGTGAGTTCTTTGGATTACGCTAATATCCGGAGACACAAGAATGTATTAATCTGTCGGCAGCTTTGACAACAAGGGATCAGAAGAACAGGAAGATCACAGCCAAAGTTAGGCACTTATATATAATTCGAGCATGACTCCTGGGGGCTGCAGCTTATATCAATGGCCTAGTGGATGACGTATTTGTCCTAGAAGATACAATTTTGCCGGACAGCATCATGGAATTGTTCTAGACGGGAAGGCTTGGGAAGAGTTTGTGGTCATAGACCTTATCAGGCAGCGGCAAACGGCAAATTACTAACCCGATTGCACAATAACTATGTTATTGTGGTGGAACAGGCCAAACCTTGTGGAAACGAACGAATGAAGCAATGTCTATTGACGATATAATGATATGTGGAATTATACGGGCTTGTGATGGCTAGAGAGGATTTGCGGATGCTTCCTTCTTGACGCCCAAATTTTGTGGATGTTTGAGGGGCATCAGGAAGACAAAGAGTTGTGGCTGAAGGATTACTCTGTCCTGGTTAATTGCTTTTATGTCGCATCGGGTAGGGTGGCATTGTAGAGGATGCACAAGGTGGGATTACGAAGCCATCAGCATAGTCAGTACACTGGGGCTTAAATTATGGCAGCTCATCAAAGTCTAGTGCAGCCCCCCTTCGTCCTATGTGAAGCAGACATAACACAACTGGCCAAACCCCCCGTACATATATCACATTTCTAAAAAGTCTATACTCGCATTCGGCTGACGGTCGATCCAGCCAGAGGAAATTCGACAAAATCAAAACAAACAGACTTTGCATTAAAAGAAACGCAGAGAAACAAACGCACGCGCAGCTGAATCTACAATTCCAGCTTGGAAAAGAATGTCTTCTGCTAATTCCACCGTCACAGTCCTGTCGCCACTCTTCTCCAAAAGAGGGGTATCAGACCACGTTTAAAAGAATACAAATTCAACGAATTCGAGAGCAAATATGAGAAGCAACCAGGAGTCAAAGTTTGGTGCGAGAGGGGGGCACCGCTCAGGATGTGATTCCAAACCCTTCGAAGAACTGCCAAATAATCCTACTCAAGAGGTTAACTTTACTTCACGCACTGGAGAACATCTGTTACAATACTCATACTCACCAAAACAATTCTTTGTCGGCGTTAGTTCTAGAGAGCAAGTGGACCACCCTGTTGATCCAATTCTTGCAAGTCCAAATTTACAGGGCAAAGAGAGATATTACTATAGTTGTTAGTAACGATCATGTCACTTATGTTTTTTTTTTTAACTTAGACTCGCATTCTATTATACTGGTTATGTGGGTAACTGTGGGAGAGATGAATAATTATATAGTTGTGTTGACCATATCACTTACCCTTATAAGCCTCGCCAGGAGTGTTACCCTGAACTCGGAGTCGTAAACCAAATACCTAGAATACATCTGTACACGTAGGATATATCTATCCCTTTATGCCAACCCGCAGAGTCTAAAGGGTGACAAGACCCTCATGTTCCGCAACTATCTACCAGTCTCACTGAAAAGTTAGTTTACGCTTCCTGCATTGGCCTTCTTACGGCCTCCGCCCGGCCTCCGCCCGCTCTCATCAGAGGATTAATTAGGTAGGTATTCCATAAAAGAAACCCCCTCTATAGAAGTTTTCCAATTCTTGTTGCGAGAACGAAAATGAAATCCCTTTCTTGGGGGTGCTGATATTCCCCGTAGCGTAGCATTAAAATCTATGGGGGGTGGGAAGGGCCAAGTGAATCCTCTCGCTGTAAGTTCAATACCTTGCGTATATGTTTTAGTGATTACAGCCCTCATCTGCCGTTGTACCACCCACGCCTCGATTAGAGTTTTCCTGCTGTACATTAATGTATATAGGCATAACTGCAGCTGAACTGCGGCTATACCGTTCGCAATCCCCCAAGACTCGCAGAGATACTAGCTACAGTGGGCTAAACATCTATCCCTAGGCTACAAAGGCTCTAGGTTCCACGCCAGAATCTGCTCTTCCCTGATTGTGTATCTTTTTTTTGGTTTGTTTGTTTGTTTGGGACCTATATGGCTATTGTACTAGCCATTTCGTAGTTCTTTCAAGAAGATTTTATTTTTTTCTTTGGAAGGATAACCAAGAATACCAATTTTTGCCTCGAGTTGATGCAAATGGCTTGGGCTCCTACCCGAGCCCCCATGTAGTTGGCTTTAGTAAATGTTTTTCATACAATACATTCATAGCCGTAAATCAAAGTCATGCGTTACAGTCTGATAAGGATAATAACGCCTTCTTGTGTAGATCTCTTAGTTAACCATAACAGGGTTAGAAAAAAATTTGTTGAACTGCCCGCCCCTGGTCAGAAATACAGTCAAACACCGTTTGTTGGATATGTTTGGGCCGGGGACGTCAATGCAATAAGCACGGAAATCTAGTGAGAGAGGGGCAATAGCACGTATTTCCCAGTTTAGGGGATCTAGAGTTATTCCAATATGCGGGGATTCGATAAGACCGCAGTATAAATCATTGTCCCTAAAACCTAGCCACTTGCCGTACTCAATATTGAATCTATATGGAGCTGCCGGTACAACCTTTCTGTCTCTAATCTTTCAAGCTTAAGGGCATAACCGACCACCCGGTCCACAAGAAATGCTGAAGAATGATACGTGGAGCAGCCCACTGACACAGTTGGGCTGTCTTTCCCATATCGTGCGGAACAACCAATGAGCACTCAGACCTGGGAGCTTTCAAATGCAAGCCTGGAGGAGAGAGTCAAGGCTGGAGCCCCAAGCCAGCATTCCTCTCCGCCAGGCCGCAGATCCATCCTTGGAATGGTAGGAGAAGCAGAAGATGTGTGCCAGCAGTTCCACCGATACTTTTATCTGTACTCAGGAGCTTCACTGCTCTGCCATATCTTTCTCTTGCTGCCCAAAGCCCGCCTAACTGGGAAATAGGTATGCCAGATCAAAAAACGCCATAAATGATTAGTGCTGGCATGAGACTAGATTAGTGCCGTGGCTCTCTTTGTACATGAAATGGCTTACCTACCTTGCCGTACCTAAACATAACCACCCCTCTATATAAAAGATCTACACCCCTTTGTGATTTGGCCAGGGATTTATCTTTTTCCTTGATGAAGATGCTTGAATCATGAAACGCTGGCTGAATACCGATAAGTGATTACTCCCGGCACATTACCCTTGTGCTTGGCACAAAGAGAGGCATTTTTGGTGGTAGTTTCAAGATAGATTACGAAAACCAGGGCATTTGTCGAAAGCTCAGAATTCGGAGGTATTTTTATATACAGTATCACGAGGGTTCGGTAGGCCTAAAAATGAGATCATTCGGCTGCTTGCTATCTCTTGACTATTCCCCCGACTCGTGAACTTCAGCAACTGGGATGAGAAGTTACCCTGAACCATAAAGAAACTTCAAAACTGCTATAAATTTGATTGGAAGATCTGGTAGATTCCTCTCTCAATTCTGTGGGGTGCGGATTCTACTGCTAATTCTGCGTTTCAACAGCGCACTGGTTTTCGTACTCCAGCTTGAAACGTTGAACCAGACCCTCAATGCGGGGTTTTACCAAGTGCGAGGGTCTGGTGCATTGGTCCCACACAAGTTGATCCATGTACGCCCTAACAAGAGTAGTCTGGTTAACAAGAGTACTTGAGTACATGTGCCAATACACATGTTGATGTACTGAAGCAATCTTACTTGTCTCACGCCTAAGCAAATCTGTCAGTTTATCGACTAAGTACTTAAGTAGTTTATAACCTGAACTTAGTTACCCTGACTTAACCTAGCTAGCTCCGACTCAGGATGCGAGGGGCTGCGTAACCAGACTTCATGGTTAGGATCAAGTTGCTTTAACGCGACTACCCATGTACAATAAATAGAAGTGAGTTTGAGAAAGCAAATGGCACGAGATCAATATGAATGTGGCTTTTGCGACCCCTTTAAAGCGTTCATTAGCACTCCAATAGCAATTTACCCAACCAATGGACAAGCTAAATGGAAGGGTTCAGAGAGGCGTTTCTTGGCCAGAGACGTAAGGAGTCAGGTATCCGTGGATGGTGTTGATGTCTTTCCTTGTTGCCAAGGTTATATTGCTTTTTGTTGGCTTTGAGGTCTTTGCCTAAATCCCTGATGATCACCCCTCGAAGGTGTGAATTGGGATCTTGATGCTAGTACAGGGGTCAGGCACATATCTGAGAGTTAAGGAGATGTGAAATTTAAGAGTTAGTAAGGCCAGGGCAAAGGCTAGGTATGGAGACAGGCTAACTTAGTCTCATGCCAAGACCCTACTGCTTAGAGTTCTGACGAACGTCCTGGCTAACTAAGGCGACTAGTCTATGTTGGTGAAAGTTTCTGTAGTCTGGTTCTTAGTAAAGTTCTGCTACGAGAGGCCTTGCCCGCCAGACTAAAAGTTTCTACCTAACAAACTTGAGGTAGCTGCATTCTCTTTAGTCTGGTTGCATTCCCTTTAAGTTCCCATACTGTAGGATACAAGATCAGGAGATGATGGGATCTCCGGTTGCCTTGCAACAATTATAAGCTCAGGTAACACAATGCACAGAAGACTATGGTAGCCGTTTTCCCCCTATTATGGTTATAGTATCTCGATTCGAACTTTTCTTGTTCTTTTTCCCTGCAGCTCTGATACGGAGCTCTGTTTCATCTCCAGTCTCTGGGCCAGCTCTACGGTAATAGGATCAATTATTCGATGTTTGCTCTGATAATTACTATGCCTTGACTCTATTCGTCAGTGCGGTTTTCTGAAGGTATTCCTGTTAGCTAGAGCCGTGATCTTGATATTGCTATTTCCGACAACCAGACTACTGCACAGTCACGAGACTACCTCCACATGAGGCACGGGACTACCCAAAGCAGAAGTCCTTCTTGGATGCTCTATTCGCCCCAATAGCCTTCATGCAATTGTTCAAGTCAATTTGATAACGCCCGGATCTAAAAAATGCCATCCAGATACATTCCGTAATCCATTAGCGAGCACCATATAACTACCGCCAGAATGTGACAACAGTACTAGTTCAACCCAAAAGATGCAAGCAGACATAGCTGGTTTGGTAGAAGAAGGTATAAGTAAGTCATGTCAAAATCTCATGCAACTAAGAAAGCTGGTAACGTGCTAGAGTGGTAGGGAATAGACCATATACACCCAACCATGTATCAGACAGACTACATGTGCCCAGGTACTTGTAGATACACAACAGCAATGTATTGGTTTATAACGGTTACCCTGATTCAGCTCGTTTAACACCAGGAAACAGGCTTAGGAAACAGTGCCTTAAGACCCGATACACACTGGCTTGGGGTCCAGAATGAACTCGCTTCAACCCATACTAAGTGCATGAAGCTTTTCGGAATTCAACAGGTGGCCGGGTATTTAAGTAGGCTGTGGATTACTGTATTTGTTAGGGATATTCGCCGTGGCTCTCACGAACCAGAAAGTGCAACCGGTTCGCAATATCCTTATATTGGGTGGAACAAGGGTGGGAACCATCTAGTCTCGATCCGGAACCATGCAAAGGTACCCGCAAAAATTAGGATAAGACCTAGTCCGCATTCCGTACAGGCGTTGTGTTGCCACACAACAAAGTCAAGGGTATCTTCCCCGTTAAGCTCAACCTCTTCGAGATCCATGATTTTGAGATCCGGAAGTTCACGAATTTGTATACTACAATTAGGAGGTAATGATATATCCCGGTCTGCTCAAAAGACTTCACAATACTTGTTGTTTTTCATCATGAAGCTACATCCAAGCTCGCCCTACTGCATGCATTATAGCAATGCGTCGAGTTCCAACACTGTCATCATAGCCCTTCATCGCCTCCTTTGCCTTAGCTATTGCATCCGCAATAAATTCATCCTAGTCACTGCAATTCGGTCCTTCAATATCCTGTGCATCCTTATGAATATACTGCTCTTGTGTTGCCTTCGTGGTTGATTTTTTTCTGAGACATCTCGACAGGCAGATGTTCTGACTTAGGTAGAATTAGCATTAGTTCATTGTGTACGTAGGAGCGGTAACCGATCAATTCTTTGACACTATCAAATTGCTTCCTCATGCCAGACACATCAAGGTAGGTACCGAGGTAGTCTGGTTGGCACAACGAAGGGTACTTTGCACTGGTTCATTTCGTCGAAGTTGTGGGAAATTCGATACATCTATCCCATCCTTATACGCAAGTTATTCTGTTATCTGTAACGTTAACTGCAGCAGCTGGTTGATTCATTAATATTGCATCGATATCTCCCAGTGTCGATCTCAAAGTCGGTCGAATGTTAAGTCATGCGGCATTTTGTTTCTGAAGATGTCGGAGGTTCTTTCCCGCATACCCAATATCCATATGTACGTCCCAGTGTGAGATATGCATATGCAGTGCATGGCTTTTGCTTAATCTGGTTGCGCTATATGTTGCCTCACCATGTGGTGAAACAGGAGTCTTAACCCCCATGCATTTTTATCATGAGCTACTTCAATGCTGAACTCAGCTTCTTACATGCCATAAGTGCCCCTTTGGCCTTCCCCCAGAACCACAGCCTAAACTGCAGTATGGCGTTACAATTACCCCCCAACAAGACTAAATTATCCCAATCACTAAATCACAAAAGCCGGAGATCAGAGGCTTTCAACCAGACAAGTACACAGTGTTCAGTGTCAGGGATGGATTGAAAAGTTTTGTATGAACATGCTTGCAGCTTTCAACACTCGAAGCATTTCATATTCAGTCACCGTTACAGATATCTATGTCCAGGTGGCCCTATGCATACCTTTATGTGCTGACCTGCGTAACTTTGCATAGTTCTAGCCCTGAACTGGAATCTCACCAGTTGGGATGGCCTGTGTAGTGAGACACTCTTCGTTCCCAACCCTGATCCCCACTTCATCTCCAATCCCTTTCTCATACCTGGTACTCTACCTACCTTTTTCCCGCCCGTTGTTTGGGGAACTGGGGCGCCGATCGAAATTGCTTGTTTCCCCCTTCCCCTTCTCTCCTTCTATTGGAGATATTTGTTTTGTCGGACGGGCGGGATTGCTGCAAGCTTAGAGGTGACTCCAACGTTCACACTTATCATTGGTCCTCGCCTCCGCACTATATTTGGACAAATTCGGAAATCCCACTCGGACGGCCCCGACACCAGCCAGGCTGAGCTTGCGCGCCGAACATTTCCGCCTCACCGGAGCCTGTCCCTGAGTAATTCTAATTTCTGTACCTGTATTTCGACACGGCACGGCGCGTTGATTTTGATTTGTATCTGGGGCTCTTTGGGGTTGTCGTGCTACACATCTTTGCAACCAACAAACATCACAGCACAGTCTTTCAAGCACAGCATAATTGACAAGTGGAATTTGTATCTGATCTCAGCAGCTACGACACACGGAGGTAAACAGACCTGTGTTCGCGCGTGATCCAAGAATTCGGGGCGCTGCTGGGATCTTGGAGTTGTCAAGCGCATAAGGTCTGGCGTTTGCTTGATTTACGAGCTGACCGGTAACCAAACTCCACGACGAGGCAAGGATAGCGGAAATTGGGGGATATTTTCTATAATTCTGTTTTAAAATCCTAACCTTTACACGAATAAAACTGGTCAAGCGGATGAAGACCGGAGAAATATGACCATGGCATCCTCACCAAGTAGCACTATTCCACCACGAACGCCAATTACGAAGAAGCCAGTGCCAAATACGCCGCAACAGTCACCGCTGAGACTGAAGACTGATAATCTCTCAATTTCATCGTCTGGTGGAGGTTATGGATCTGTAGGAGTAGAGAGTAGTTTACAACAGATATCACCAGATCTGTCGCCAGTGTCACTCTTGTCAGCGGGTTCAGTAGCCAGCTGGCGGAGGGAGGATATTATTGGGACGAATGAAGAGGAAGAGGTGGATCTGAAGGAAGAGGAAGAGTCATTTCAGGCACAGGTGGACAGGGAGTTGAGAGCGAGGGAAAAAAAGAGGATGGAAGCGGAAAGTGGGGTGGTGTTGGATAGGCCGCGGCAATCACAAATGGAAACAATGCTGGAGAAGGAACGACAGCAAGGACAGAAGCCTGACCGGGGCCAGAATATCATTGCGAAAGAACGAGAAAAGGAACAAGATGATGAACGGCCCAAGCAAAGTGAATTTCAAAGCATAAAAAGAAATCTAGCGATGGAGATGGATGAGGGAGGAGAGATAATGGAGGATCTTACGGATTCTGACCTCTATGGGGTCGAAAGTAGTAATGATATGGGGGCTCGTATTGAGCGGTCCAACGATAGCAAAGGGAAGGGGAAAGAGAAAACAAGACCTCCATCAGTTGGTGAACTGTTGCCAAAGGAGATTATACAAATGTTAGCTTCCCTCTAAAATTTCCCAGCTTATTGTGCAATGTTTTCTCTAGCTGGTGATGTGCCTGACTTGAGTATACTTCAGGATTCTATGTTCTGCCGACCCCAACACCTTCGATACACTGACACTAGTTTCGTCGAAGTGGTATCACGCATCAAGGTCTGCCTTTGTGTACGCTCACCAACTTCGCCAGCTCGGCGCCCCTGTCCAAGGCCATCCAACCGATGATAAGCTTCCGGAATTGATCGAGCGGTTCAATTCTGAGGCTCGACGTGGATTATTCGAGGCGTATCTCAAGCCGAAGATCACAGAGGTTCAACTGATATGCTCATCGCCTTCATCTGCTGGGGCTCTGCCTGGAGGGGATACATTCCGATTCGAATTCTCTGCAAAGGGGAGGTACCTGCTGGCGTTGTCATCATCGAGGATCTTCGTTGTTTTTCTTGCCAAGGAACAGGTATCTGTGAAGAGGGAGTTCAAAATTCTCAAGCGCCCAGTTACTGCTGCAATCCTCGATGACGGCCTAGCATTGGCTGTACTGTCCTCGAATCATGTGGTCACCTTATATGATTTAAGTGGGCAGAAAGCAAAGATTATGAGGACCCTTCCATTAGAAAATCCGCCTCGAACAATTGCGCTTTCCCCAGGAGCAGCAGTTCTGGCAGCCGCTTACGATGGGGGTATAGAAGTCTATTCCCTGCATTCTTCAGCGCTGTCAACAGATCGAAGAGCGGTCAATTGTGACCCTGTGGATTCGTTGACTTTTTCATCGGATGGACTGGTATTGTTGGGGACAACGCTGCATACTAGGGCTCCTACGACCGTGATTATTTCTGCGCCTTTCTTCTCGATCGATTTTCCGGAGGATGAGGGGCTCAGCCAGATGTGGACGACGCAAGTACTGTTTCCAAGGTCATCGAGGGATAATAGTCATGCTACCTTGCTGCCAGAGAGCTTTTACCACGATGATGACGAAAATACTTGGGCATTTACGTTTGACAGGCATTTTGAAACGTTTAGGGCGGTAAGAGTCGATGATTTGAGGAATGGACATACGTACTTTGCAGGCCCAAGTGATGGGAAATCGGTAGGGCCAACGGTACTTCCATCACCTAGTGTGGATGGGGAGATGATTGCGGTGGGTTTCGGGGGAAAGAGGGTATGGATATATGGGGTGCCGGGAGAGCTAGATTTGGAAAATAAGGCGCTAGTGGCTGGGGATGGACAGAGGAATAGTACCGGGAGTGTGCCCAGCGATGCGGGTGCTGGAGCAGCTGGTTCGGGTACGATGGCTGGGGGAAGTAATTCACAGCAAGGGGTATGGGCGGCGCTGAGTGATCGGTCGAGGAATGTGTTTGTACGGGGAAGGCAGATAGGGGAAATTGAAGGGTTGGCTGGATTGAAGTTCTTGAAATGTGGGCATGGGGAAAGGCTGGTGGCTGTGGCGAGCGGCGGTGTGGGGACTTTTGAAAATGGGGAAGGGGAGGATTTGATTGTTGATGGGGGGAGAGTAATACTTTTTGACTTTGGCAAATGTCCGAGGTACCGCGGGAAGACAATCATTACAATTGAGATTGGAGATGGACAGCAAGAGCATGTGGAGACGTTGACTGAGGAGGAGAGGGACCTGGAGACAGAGGTTCAGATGGCAAGACGACGAACTGTTACGCAGCGGACACGACAGAATCGACAAAATGCGCTGAATCAGCAGAATAACGACTTTCCTCCAGTACCTAGGCTACCATCTCTACGAAATCAGGGGTCGATGACTGCATTGACTGTGCGCCCAGTGGCGCCGACTCGACGGCCGGGACATCTTACGGCGCTAACAGATCCTACAACATCGTCGCCCGTGGAGTCCCGTGGAAGGCAGGAGCTACCCAGACGACCGCTGTCATCTACCTTCTCCCCTGGTGACGAGGATATCTCCACTTTCGACGAAGCCGTCGACGTTCCCTACTCTCAAGGTGAGCCCCGGAGCTCCAGTGCGCTTAGAAACAGGCCCGGGAACACCCTGGGGGCATTCGGTGCCTCTCGACACCAGCAGGCACTCAATAATGGCGGAAGACTTGTGGGACCAGATGGACGGCCAATACTCCCGCAACAACAACCTCGTATTGGGAGACAAGAGGAACAGTGGGAGGAACCACCGCCGGCATATACTCCAAGATCAGATAATGATCCACCATTGCCGCTACATTTACTATTAACGATGCAGCCGAGGGGTACGCCGTTGCCGATTTTGCCAGGGGGGTTACCATATTTGACAGGCCCAGTGACAATGCAGCATCAACAACAAGTACAACAGCAATTGCACGTCCATCAACAGTTGCTACCGCAGATTCAGCAGTATCATGCGCAGCAGCAGCAGCAGATGCAACAGCAGCACCAGCGGTACCCACTCCGATCAAATCAGCTCCGGATTCAGACACAACCTCTACAGGCCCAGCATCAGCAGCAATACCAACAGCCACCGCAGCAACGTCAACAGCAATATCAACAGCTGCCGCAACAGCAGGTACAGCCTCAGCAGGTACCTTCCCAACAGCAACAGGATTTGCAGCATCAACGTCACCAGCCCCAACAACCTCATCAAGGTCAGCTTCAACAACATTACCAGCATCAGCCACTTCAACCTCAACAACAGCCACAGGCACCGCAGCAGTATCAGCAGCAGCAACCACCACTACAGCCACCACAGCGGGCACAACAGCAATCCAGCAGCTGGGGTGCGACACAAGGCTCAAGCATGATGAACATGATGAGAAGAGGGCTTAGCACCCGATCATCCTCCAGGCTAAACCAGCAACAACCAATTCATGTGCAACCTCCTGCCCCAGTGCAAACAACTAGAAATGCCTACCAGTTGCATAACGGTAGTATGCTCAGCGTCACCACTGCAATTATGAACAGTGCATCCGCACCAGTATCTCCAGCAATAGGTAGTGGAGAATATGGTGTGGAAAGAAGCCATTCTGCTCCTTTAACCCCTGGAGGTTATGGAGATTTTGCCTTTCATGCCAGGAGACCGAGCTCAGTTTCTGTGAACAGCTTCAGTATGTCACAATCTACACAAATACCACCACAGTCGCATAGCCAGTGGCAACAGCTGCAACAGCAACAGCAACAGTTACCGTCGCAACACCATCAAAACCAGATGCAGCTACCACCGATTCCAGCCAATATGCCGCTTCCGAGTACTCCGCCTATGAGGCCAATGCAACAGCGACCAGAAACCCCCCCTATGGTCGGAGGTGGCAGGACGTCTCCGATGCAGTCGTTGGATTTCCAACTGAATGAATACGTCCCTCCACCTGTCAATGTAATTAACCCAAGCTCCCCTGCGCCATCCTCTCGAAGTATCCCCAGCCAAGCCCCACCAATACCTCCTGCCCCAGGCCAGCACCAGCAACATTACCAGCAGTACCCCCCTCAGTCTCACTACCACCGACCATCAAACATCCCCCCCTCCCCTGCCGTACCTAGTCCGCTACGCCGAAGCACGAATGGAAGTGGTGGTACGCTAAGAATGCTCTCGAGGTCAATGTCTCGCTCCAGACTCTACCGTGGAAGAAATACAGATTCCCCTGCGGCATCTTCAGCGGCGATTGCCCCTGCCCCTGCGGCCCCAGGTGAGCCGGCGGCGACGATGATCCGTGATCCGCTTCAGGCGCATGCGATGGCGAGTTTGGCGAGGGGAGGAGTGGCGATCCCAGTGGGGATCGGGGTGAGGAGGAATCCTAGTAGGCCGGAGAGGAGTGCGGCGAAGCATGTGAGGGACGCGAGGAGACGGAGGATGGAGAAAGAGATGGAGAAGATGGAGATGGGGAGTGTGGCAGGGAGTGTGACGAGTCGGTTTAGAGGGAAGGAGGGGAGTTGTGTTGTGATGTAGATAGTCAGTGTGCTAGAGAGATCCTTGAGAACAAAGCGGGTTTGAGGGAATGTACCATATCGATGACCGGGCTCGAGAAGCAGAAAGTGGTGTATATCAGTGAAGAGGTGGGATTGGAGATTGATATAAGTATTAGTTGACAGCGTTTACTTGATTTGTCTGGGGCTATATCCGGGAGTTCTGGGATTTTATATAACAGTGGTTTGGTTGGTTCCTCTTGATAGCTTTAGTTCCTTTCCAATTCCTTTTATCTTTTCGGTATGCGAGCTGTATACGATAGTAAGTATGTCTAGCATGAAATATTTTGATGACTTTTCTTGCAAATGCAAAGGTTGTGTGCAGGTCAGTCTTCTGTAACAGCACTTCTGCATCCATAGATGTGCTCCAATAGGGCTGTGCGTCGAGAACTATATCCAGCAAGCTCTACAGGCCTATGCCGTTTGCATTGAGCCGATTCGACGGATTGCAAGAGTGAACTCTTTGACGTATCTGGACTCTGCGGTCAGCTTGTTTTCTTTTTGATGTACAGTACTACCTGTGGTTCGCTTATTGGTGCGAGGGTTGACTCACTCTTGGCGGCCGGAAAGAGTCATTTATACACGCGTCATATCTATATTAGACGGGTTACTCAGCAAGTACATAAGTACGCGCCTGGGTATTGTCCCCCGCCGTCCTCGCTCTCCAGAACCCACGACTTCCCACCCGTCCTTCATCTAAAAGCACCCAAGCTTGAAACACACTTCTTATTGCAGGGTTCTGACCTTCAGGGAGCAGGGATTGCCATCTTTGCATGGGCCTGACCTACAGCCTTGACTTTGACGTTCAAGGCTACACGCTCTCTAGAGCTCATCTAGAGAGCTGCCTGGCGAGACACGAAACTCACACGCCAGCACTTGACAGAATCTTAGTTGTGAAGGGGTAAGTTTGCTATAACGAGATTGGTTCATCTATCACAATGACGTCACTGCACAGCACAGCACACTACAGCAGAGAACATCAACTAACATAGAAGCAGAAGCGAAATTCGAAGAGGGTTCCGATAGCAAGAAAATATGATGTTTGCCGGTTATGCCCAGTCTCGACCTGGCGAGACTTCACCCATTCTAACACCATCCTCTTCGCTAGACAGCAATGCAACTGTCCGTAATGTTCCTTGTAATTCCACAGCTGCACTCCCTGCGCAGAATTGCAATCCACATATTGGACAAACATTTCTCGTCTACGGAAATAATCCAGCGCAGGCAGCTCCGAACGCTGGACAGTGGCAGCCAGGATCACAATTTCAAGGCCCACCATCTCTCCTTCCTTCTCTATATAATCTCCATGACGCACCTTCTATCCCCTGGAATCCTCTCAATGATCGACGATTTACTGGAGGCCCAAGGATAAGTATGCCAATGTCCGGACCACCAGAGCCGCAGAGACAGAGAGGTCTATGTTACGTTCCAGAATTAACCAGGGAAGTCGGACCTACAAGCAGTGGAGGACCAATCAATTGGCAGCCGTGGAGACAACCGCCCGCATCAGAACACGGCGCGGGACCTGGGCTTGACACCTGCAGCAACAGTCAACAGGGTGATGCTGTGATTGGCCCTAGGATGATGGATTTTAATAACGAGTTTGAGAAGAGTAGATATATGGATGGGTTGGGATTACCGGCTGAAGGGGATTCACTCGAGGCGAGACTTTTTAGGGCGCTCAATATGGTATGTTTCTTTTGCCCTCTAATGCGATATGAAGGTTGGATTAATGCGTGGGCTAACTTTCAATAGAGTCATTACATCCTTATTGAGCATATGGACAGGGCGCATAAAGAAATGAAGCAGCACGTCTCCTCGACCATCAATAGCTTTGTGGATCATACCCAGAATTCGCTAGAAAGGAAGTTTCGCCTTTTGGAGAAGCGGATTACTGAGTTCTCCAAGGAGCATGCTGATACTAAGCCAGTGGAGCCACATTTTACTACTCCTTCAGCAGCGCACCCCGCGACTGATCCTGTTGACGCTGAGACGGAAGACAGACATTCTTTGCAACACCTCGAAGTAGCAATATTAAAACTTTGGGCTCATATTGACAAGATCAAAGATGAGAATCACCTTCGCAAGGAGGAAAAAGTCGAGCGAAAGGAAATTGAGGAGCTCCTTGCCGGTGAACTTCTCTACCATTATCGTGCTATGGAGAAGATGAAGGCAACTATTAGCGGGATGAATTCAGAGATTAGTTGGTGTTCGAAAGAAATCTGTAAATTGCGAGATGTGAAGAAGGAATTGGAGGATGGGACACTCTCTCAGAGGTTGCCAGTTGTGAAGCCTACAGCTGCAAAGAGCTGTGCTATGGACGACCCTCAGATTCCAGTGACTCCCGCTGGTGTGGTGGCAGATCCGCAGGAGCTGCTTCAGAAAATTAACGAAGAGTTGGAACAATTAGACTGGAGGCACAGAGAAAAGGGTACCACGGGAGAAGGGTTTGGGGATGAATGTTCTTGCGATTTATGTGGAAGAGCGAGGGCGGGTAAGAGTGCCGGTGTCACTGTGGAGAATGGGCATGATGGCCGTATCACTGAACAGGAGGACATCAAGAGGAAAGGGAAAGAGAGGTCGACTGGAGAAGGTAAGTAGGCAATACTACTGTCACCCTGAATACACAACACTAAGTTGTACGTCGTAGAAATAAGCCCGACTCATTTGGGAGTGACAGAACGCAAGACCACCATCGGAAATTACCTTGCGGCACTCAACTTCACCATTCTCAATTACGCAGTCTTTACAAATGTCACCTCTACTTTTCCCATCCTTCAAAAGTGGCGAGACTTCTATAAACATTCAACCCAAGGCAATCAACGGGTTCTCGAGTTTATGCAGCCTAACGGAGATGTTGTTATTCTTCTTATTCAACCTAATGATGGAGCGCAAAGGCTCAGAAAGCAAGGTTATGGTCTAAGCAATGAAGAACCGGGCTCGCCAGCTGTGGGCAGAGTGGGTAATGTCCCATGTGACCCTTCTCTCATTCTCGTTAACTCCCTAGAGGTTATCTCCCCACCAGGGCCATACCCTAGTACGCTCGACGAGGCGCTTGCGGCTATAGGACACCCGCCGCACACCACCCTCGGTAATTTATTCGGCAACAGGGTCTCTACTGCCCCATTCTCTAATATTAGGATAAAGCCACTACAACTCCAGCTACAGAATATTGATCCTGCAGCACGAAAATTGCCTATTAATGTCCAATCCCAAGTTCAGCCATCCGAACTTGATCCGCAGGTAGCCAAGAGCGCCCTCCCGAATGCTGTACATGGATATGATGAGTTAGCAGCGTTGGTCGAGCCAGTCAGAGAACCGAACTTGAATCTGCGAATGCATCAACAGCCCAAGTTGGATGAAATGACTCCGTTCTACGACGTTGATGCCATTAAGGAAACACAGAACAGGGTGATTGAGAGCGCTTTCGAACATGTGCCTTATCATATGCACAGGCAAGAAGAGGCAGGAGCTTGGGAGAATGATGCGATGCAACGATTTGGAAGGTCTCAAAGAGAGTTATTCGACTTCCTTAACTTAATTGATGCGAGTTTATCCAAGATTAAGGGCTATGAGGCTAGTATTAAGGAATTGAAAACTCATGCAGCAGCCCATCGGGCGTTGCATTCAGATGGAGGGTTGCAGTTGACGACAGCGCCACGTTTGTATATCCAGGCTGACAATATTCCGAAGCCAGTCCCAAGCTCAGCACAAACAGGCCCGAAACCTGTGAAGGTTGAAGAAGTTAAGGATGCGGCTTTTCTTCCCGGGGATGGTGATAAAAAAGTGAGCTCTGTGAATGAAAAGGAGTTGGCTGAGGGTTCTTGAGGTGAGGAGGGAAAGGCATGTTTGATTGATCAATTTGGTCAGAGGGGATATGAGCAATACGTAGTAGCTAGCTTAGTTAGGGTGAATTGGAATGGCTTTACGTTTACGTTGTGTGTGGCGATGTGGTGAGAAAATACGCAGTGCTTTGGTGGAGATAACTCAAGACTGCCCCTGAAGGCTTCTATACCACACGCCACCCCTACATCAGATATTTGAGCCGTCTCATATTCCCAATCCGCCCCAAATCCACTGGGCTAACTTGCACTTTTTGACCAACACTTGTAATAAGCCATGCATTTGCCGTAAAGAGCTAATTCGCCCTAACTCACAGTGCGCACGTACCGGGGGGGTGGGCTGCAAGAGAAGAAAATAGGACTTCTTATGTACTCTACAGGCGTGTGTGTATATAGGAAAAGTGGTAGGTTGATCGGCTACCACTCCGGTAGCAACACATCCCAACAATGTTACCCTGAAATTGCTTGTCAGCAACAACCTACTCTATGGTAGCAACTGTCATTGCCACTATTGCCACTGACTATTAGCACCACAACCGCGCACTCCCTCCATTCCCGCAACCCCCTTAAATATTATTTATGGTAGGAGCAGTAGTAGCAGCAGAAGATCACTAGTAATAGCTGCAGTAATACTTGCAAGTGGTTGCCGCAATAGCAAGGGCGGTTTTACACCGTCTCAGCCATCAACTTGCTGACCAAGAAAGGCTTCTGCATGTAATTAGCCAGTCCTTTTGGTTTTGCAAAGCTATATACTATGCATCTAACTGAGCAATTACTCAATTCAATTACCTAACTAGTCCGCGGAGTATCGGTAACTGGTCGGTATCTGGGACAAGATTTCGAGCTCAGATATCTCGCAAGTAGGATTTCTACTAGCCTCGTAACCAGTCTGTTGTCTCTTGGGGGAGTTACTTGGCGTTGTCCGTTACTTGGCGTTGTCCGTTACTTGGCGCTGTCATGTGTATACTAGCCTCTACTTACATATTAGTAAACAAACATGCAAATTTCTTAACCAATCGAACTCCCTATTTTTGGGTAGCGAATTGATTAGCCTCGTAACCAGTGTGTTGTCTCTTGGGGGAGTTACTTGGCGTTGTCACGTACAAATGATCTTACGAACACTATGAAAATATTAGCCTGGGTACGAGGCTAGATTTCTACCTCACTGCAACATCGCAAGTCTCGTCTTTGTAGAGTACCTGAATGCCTAGTCTGGTTGCACAAACCTACGAGAGGTTGTACTACTGAATTCCCTCCTCTCCAATACGGTGCGTATCCAACGGGGTACATGCGTAAATGTAACCTGGTATCGGAATATCCCGTCTTCTTACAATTTGAACCTTCTCCGAAAGATATTGTGCGGAAGCAGATTGCGTTTGCTCCCACTTATTTCTCACTTCTGGTAGCGAATATACACCTCAGGGGACTGATATTTTATTTCCTCCATCCATAAGCTATCCCCCCATCTGCTCCTTGGGGACCTCACTCAAAGAACTTAGCTATCTCTATTGAAGAGCGATACATTCGACCTCAACCCTGACATTCTTGGGCAAAGTCTTGACAGCCACGCAGCTCCTGGCGGGCTTAATCTCACCAGTGAAGTATTTCTCGTAAATCGAGTTGACGCGGCCAAAGTCGCTCATGTCGGCAAGGAAGACAGTAGTCTTGACCACTTTGGTGATATCAGTGCCAGCAGCCTTGAGCACGGTAGTCAAGTTCTTTAGGCACAATTCCTAAAAAAGCAGACAGCGCCATCGTTAGCACCACAACCATAGCAGCAGCAGTAGCAACATCAGTTCATCAGCCTTATTGCACGCACATTTTGCTTTTTCCGGGCTAGTCATGTATGGTGGAAATCTAGTGGGGACCATATCGAAACGGGCGATGTTGTATGAAGGTGAGAACAAGGCAAAGACAAAGTGAAAAGATAATACGCACAGTGCATTCCTCAATCTCTGCATCAAGAACATTGCCATTGGAATCAGCGGGGATCTGGCCCGAAACGAAGACTAGGCCTGCGGCTTTGATTGCTGGAGACTGGAAACAATGCAGCAGAAGAGGAAGTGGAGGTTAGCGAACTTCAATTTCCCAAGTCATGAACACTAGAAAATATTGCGTGTATGTCTTGTGTCTTTGGTGTGTCTTTGGTGTGGGAATTGGCCTAGAGAGGTAGACTTGGTGAATGGGGTTTGGGATGGGGCCCAACGTACGTATGGACCAGCAGCTATTCAAATCGGGTAACCGGACCCGCGAAGAATGGGTTTGAGGTCTGATTAGCGAGAATCGTGCCATCTTCATGTGGAAGTCCAGAACAAGTGGAAGTGCGTGGAGGTGCGTTTTTTGTATTAAATCCAAAGACATGCATATGGCCCCCAACCAGGCGACCCTATTGACAGATATTGACAATGGTCTGTGGAGTGGGGTCAAAGAAAAAAGGAGAAAAGGGAGGAGCGAGTCTTACGAGGGGCAGAATCCGGCGAGAAGACCTACATGGATGGCAGCACCCCACATGGTTAGCGATCAATGTCTTGATGCTACGATTCGCGAACTTTGTTTAATCTGGCCGGTGCTGGGACGAACTCACAGAAGTAAGGCCAGACATGGTTCTGTACGGTGGAGTAGAGCACGTGTTGTGTCTGAAGCAAGATGGCAGGAGAGAGCTACGCAGTGCTGAAGATGTGGGTAGTTTAGTTGCGGCGGTGGTAATGGGTTTATAAGAGTTGTGTCGCAGAAGCAGGTACATTGTGGGACCTTCCTAAACTGAAGAAGCGTTGGCGGGGGAAAGTGGTGGAGGCCGGAACCAGACTAGGAGGCCGGTGCCCGCGGTGGGGCACAATACGAACCGAACACTGCATGATTATGTTCGATGATCTAAACCACGTCGAGCATTGGCCCGTGATAGAGGGTAGCGTCGGTTATTACAGCTTTTGATTTTTCCCAGCAGCAAGGGTTCTATAGGGTGCTCAACAAAAGAAGCGCTAACATGAAGACAAATCAAAGCAACAAGGTCCATATGGTTGGAGAGAGTGTCTACTGTTAGCTCCTCCGCTATTCACACGGCCAGTTCGAGAAGTTGGCAGCATCCAATCCCATGCACTGAAGAGTGCACCTTCAACTCTGTTCTTATTCTCCCACCTCATTATTATATCCCTCAACTGCATGGGGATGGATAGATATCTCTTGTGATCGTTTCATTACAACCTCCGGCAAATTCCCGCACCATTCCTTCAACCGAAGCCTCCTCTGTCTTCGTCTAACCAATTCTATTCTCTAAGGGTCTCGCGACTGTTTCCTCATTCACGCCACCTACTACCGCACCAGGACTACGACTTCGCTGCCTTCGCCCTCCCACAGCACTACCCCTTCCTCTGCCGCTTTGAGCCTGTTGGGGGTTATGTTGTGGAGGTGGTCGTACGAATGCAAAGTCGGTGTAGATGGTCTGATCCAGGAGTTTAGTGTTGTTGGTGCTGGCGATGGCTTCTCGTGCCTCGTTAAGTGTATTATATTCAATCAATGCATATCCCTATGATGCGCACGGTATTTAGTAGCCGAACTCTCGCTTGCAAAGAAGAAAAAGGCACTTGGTGCCATTGTAGGTGCCATTGTAGGTGCCATACCTTTACGTAGCCTGTTCTCCGATCCAGGTTCATGTTCAGGTTTTGGATATCCCCGTACTCTGAAAACCTCTCCGTTATATCCTCCTCGGTTGCTTCTTCGTGTACATTTGTCACTAGCACAATCCACCCCTCAATAGATCGAACAGCAACAGCACCCTGTTGGGTGTTTGGTATATCCTTGCCGGACTTGATAGCTACAGGCTCGTCTACGACTGGTTCATCTGCTGCCCAGTCTTGTACTGGAGGATCGACCTCCATTTCCGCGTCGGCCATGGTGAGTGGTGGAAGGGAGGAAGGAAACGTGTCCACGAGTCGTAAGTGGAAATTCTTGTTTCGCCGAGTATATTATTGGTCTGTAGCCGACTTCACGAGGTATCGCAATCGAGAGGTTGTTTTTGTTTAGTCAATTATGGCTTGTAACTGCGGCAGTAGTTTCAGAAGGAATGTTGCTTGGCAGACAGCATGCTGATGGCTATTTGATGACTAAGGGAACGATACGCCCACATCACTAGCCAAGATACTACCGAAGCACTCTCGAGACAGCCGGGCTTCCAGATGCACCTGTGGAAATAAGCGTGAGTGGGGTCTATGTACTTTATATCGTTCACTGACAGGGGTCAAGGTGTTGGGGGATGGTGCAAAACGGCACGACTGACCACACTCGGTTGCCGCAATAAATTGAGGGATGCAGGCATGCCGGCATGTCGGTGCTGTGTTGATAGTCTATTCTAACCTCATGCTATGATAGGCAGATATATATATTTACCTACGTTACTTTCTCACTATTCTGTATCGATCTAGTTTTTCCTGGGGTTCCCTGGGGGTATGTCCTCAATCCCGGTGTTCACATTGTTCCTGCTACTGACATCTACTGCCATTCAAGGACGACAGCTTCACTCCAAATTACAGCCAGACTACACACCACAATGCACCAATGTAAGCGTTTTTCTAACTGCATGCTTAGTCTCTACAGTATGCCGTAGCGGGTGTGAGATTTTGGAGTCTTCCTTTCTGCTTCATTATCTTCGTGCAGATTGAAAATGAGGATGGCATCTTGGATAGCCCTGCCGAGTCCGTAGTCGTCCATGTCGTTTGCCCCCACTTATGTGTCTATAACCTAACTGCTGCTTCTGATCTGCCTACACCATGTGTGGCACAGGGACAACCTTCTGTAGCCCAGGGCCACTTCCTCTTCTTTCCTTTTCCTGCCACTTCCTTCTCCACATCTAAATTTTGCCTGAGTGTATTCATACTCCGAAGTCTTTCTCCTTTACATACCCCCTTCCCTTCCTCAGTCGCTCTTTACAGCCCTGTCGCTTCTAGTTTCCATCGATGGCTTCAGGCGCAACAAACCGTCAGCTTCCTGAGCCGGTGATGCAACGGAAAAACATCAATTCACTGGGAGGAGAGCGTACAGTCAAGGACTATGGCTCATGTATTATGTTTCCCTTTTCATCCCACTACACCACAAATGAAAGTTTGACGTGATTGCTGACTAGTTCTATTGGAAACGCAGGGAATATATCACAAAATTTAAACAGTACACATACCATCCCTGGCCGACAGGACTTCAAAAGCAGCTCAACGGCGCCAGAAATGTACTCTTTAAGCTATCAACACGCTACCCCTTCAGATATTGCGAGTTTCTCGTCGAGAGACATAGGCTACGGGAGTTTAGGCACTAGAACTGCAACTCCAGATCCTCCAGGTACTGGCTCAATGCATTCAATGCATACACCTAGAAGTTTTGAGGAAATGAATACATATAGCTATGATGGGGATGGGGATGTGGTGATGCAAGACTTAGAGGATTTGAAGGCCATTATGGATGTCATGCACCATGTGCATGAAAAGAGATTTAGGGATGAGCAACTTTATCAAAGAGAAGCCAGCTCGAGCAGGGTGAGAATTCTTCGCAAGGTAGATAATAATATCTAATGTCTTTCTAGCCAGTTGACTCGCTCGCTCGCATCAACAAGCCTGCGTTCATCTTAGTGATCGATACATCATTTATATTATCCCATCTCCACCTTGTGGAGGCGATGGTGAGTCTACACGACATCTATGGCTCAGTAGTTATGATTCCTTGGGCAACGATTCAAGAGCTGGATGGCCTACGAAAGTCATCTGGTCGAATAACAACGACGGCTTCTGTTGGTCTATTAGGCAGTAGTCATAACCCATCCAATAAAGTCACCAGGATGGTGGAAGTTTCTCGCTTAGCACGGCAGGCAGTCAACTGGCAGTTAAAGATGTTCCAACAGGTACATAAAGGGGTATGGGGACAGAAAAGAGAAGAATGCATCGATATACATACCTGTGGGGATGATGCCATACTAGATTGTGCTCGGTATGTTCCCCGCCCTCTGTTGGCTTGCTACCCTGACCGCGTACTAGTTATTTCAAGGAAATACGAGGTTTTGTCACAGTTCTTCTCAGTGACGATCGTAATCTATGTGTCAAAGCCCGAGTTTATGGTAACTATCGAAACTTCGTTTTTAAATCTTTATATACTAATTTCCTGGCCACAGATTTGTTGACCATTTCCTTTGATCCCGGCGTTACTCACACTGCGCGGGCAATTCTTGGCAAGACTGCTGCAGAGGTGAAGGCTATTCAGCCTCACACCTCTTCCGAGCCGGCAATGCCCTCCCCGAGATCCCCACCTGCACCATATCTACCAGCCTATCGCCAGACCTCCCCTCTGGCACAATCTTACGCCCCTAGGTACACGATGGCCGATAAGGACGCCCAGATGGAGGATGCACCAATGCCAATGGCCCCGTCGCCATCCAGACCAACTATCCATAACTCTAGCCCAATTATGGATACGCATAATAGCAGCCCAAATCTTTCGCACTCTAGTTACTCCTCGCCGGCACAGTTGCCACCCACATCTCGATTTTCCCCAATCCACCTACCAAATCCACAGTCGCTAGTCTCAGCTCGGCCAATCGAACCCAGCATGGACATGGACAGGGAAGTTCGTGGCAGTGTATGTCACTTTCTTGAGAAAGTGTTCACCGACATCATCACTGCTGTGCCAATCTTGATGCACTACCGTGCTCTCTTCTGTTTCGGCGGGGAAGCGTACAACCTTGAATATCTCAAAATTGATTTTAGGAGAGTTCGGAATCTCGAGAAAATTGAACAAGAGCTGTCTAAGCATTGGCACACGATCTTTAATGACGCTCTAAGCTATGATACCGGGATCAAGGCCAAGGAAGGTAGACTCAGTCAACCGTACCACAACTGGAGTGAATGGGCTGGGAACAGACCTGGGACGAAACCAAGGAAGATGGAGCTCAAAACGTGGATAACGGATTGGACATCTCTATGGAAGAGTTTATACAGCAAGGCCATCCAAGCAAACCAACTTGAGGTCTTGTCCGATGAGAGCCTGGATTGGCATAAGACTGAAAAATGGAGTCGGCAGCTGGAAATGATTGCATTGTAGGACGAGTACATGAATGAAAGCAGGTTCACGGAGCAGAGAAGGTATTACATAGAAGGTAGAAAACGAAATGTTTATAGGCACAACAGCAGAAGCTATCAGAGGAGTGCGAGCTTTCACAGGAGTGCAAACTATTACGGTGATGATTGCAATGGCAAAGATTGGTACTTCTATAGCATTTGGAGCAGGCATAGGCGTTGGAGGCAAAACAGAAATTATCACGACAGCAGAATTGTCAATGGGATGAGTCAGCAAGCGTCCAGCTGGCTGTGGAGCAACAGATAAGCTTGGCCCAGACAGAGACTGAAGGCAAACATTGAGGACGTGCTATTTTGGTGAGGCTGATAGGGTAGTATGGCGTTCCATTCGGTTAATTACGGTGTCTTTTTCTCGTCACGGTACGCATAAGGGGTGCTGATTTTCAATTGCATATTTGTGGAGTGTTTGCACATGGTCCTTTGGGAATTTTCTTTTCGCTGTAATTGGGTATGCCAAGGTCAGATGTTTTACGTTGTTTTAATTGTGTGTTATACAAGCATAGTACATCTAAAAATTTAGGATTTTCCTTTCTCAAGTCTCATCTGAAAATTTTTGCGGCTGGACGAATTAACCAAATTGTACATATAGGCGACTTATTACTGCTGCCCCCGAATGAGCGAGATTACCCTGAACATGCACGCAAGGAATGGCGCAAGCATGGGTGGCGTTATATCCTTCTTGTCTATCGATTATAGAAAAACATTTCCTGACTCAGATTTGCCCTACCATACTGGATCTACCGGTACTGCCTGGCCAACTGCAGTTCGAAGGTCAAGTTCCGAAGATGGTGAATATACTCATCTAATTCTTTCTCATATGTGAGATACCTTTGGTTGTAACGTATTCGGCCAGGTAGCGAACCACTCTTGGTGGTGTGTAGATAGATTTTGTATGTTCTAGTTCGTTACTGAAGAGAGAAAAGAATAGCAAATCAATTCTAAAGTATGTGACTGGAGAGACGTGATGATGAAAGGAGAGAGAGGTGGGGGGGTTAGTTGATCAGCTGTTTCGGTTGACGTTGAACATTTCAAAATCTCGGGCCGAGGCTCCCAGATCCTAAGTATATGGAGAACCACAAAACGCATACATACAACTCGCATCTCTGGATATCTAAGGAATCTTCCCCGCCCCTCCAGCAAGTTAGAAGTCTCCGGAAACTTCTTGTGCATAGTAAGGTCTTATATGTATCGAGAAGATTGTAAGGTGGGAATTGCGATTGATAAATGTACATATGTACCTACAGTACATACTTACGGAGATTACAAGCATGGATTTTTTTTCACAGGCTTCGCGATAGTGTAGTGTGTGCTCTGCGTATACGCTCATTCCAATCCACGAAATTGCTCCTCGCATGATTGTATGGCTGTTAACCTGGTATGGTTGCCCTTACCTTTTCTGGGAATGATTTTGCACTCTTCTGCTTGGGCTTCTGGCGCCAGATGTTGCAGTCTACTGTACTTTGCTTAGTTTTGGTGCCGGGTAGTGCTAGTGTTGCCCACGCCGCGCGGGTAGTGCGGCTGGGGGGCGGGGGCTGCACGGGGGGAGCAACGAGGTGCCGAGGAAGGCGTATTGTGGTACTGTAACGAAAAGCCCTATATGCTTGAATTGCCAATGCAAAAACAGCTCCATCATAAGATGGTTGAAGAGGGGCTATTGAATGGCAGGCATATCACAAACATCTGTAAAGTGAACTTTTGTTCGATACATAAAGCGGACAAAGTTTTATCGCCATGGAGGAGGAGTTAATATAATACAACATAATATAATTATAATGCAATGCTTGGGCCAGATTGCAATGATAAATTAGCCTGTCGACCATTCAGACATGTGTCGGGGTGAACTCGCGGGGGACGTTTATCATTAATTAGACTAGGGGAAGTAGTGGGGGTGTGAATTCGGTGGATGGAGGCTGGGGGTGTTGGGGGGTGGGGGCTGTTGCCTATTCTGGGCGTATCTATATTGGTATGGGAAATAATTAATATACTGCATCTGTTTTTTACTGGAAGGCCCTCTAATCACTTAAATTCTCCACAATATAAACTGGCGCTGTTATGTGTTCCCAGTTGGTGGTTTTCATTCGTCATAATCTCGGGTTTACCGAGTCTTGGCTACGAGAGGCTAGTGCCCCGGTTACTGTAACTGTAACATGATTCCTGAAGTGGAGATACTACAAGTTTCGATATAAGACCTGACCGGTTTAACTATTGCCGACCATTCAAGGGCTGAGATGTTTTAGAATTTTTCTAATTGTCCGACCTAGAAGTCTTTGAGATTTACTATTATTGGACGGGAAGCGACAGGTGAGGGGGAAGCGACAGATGAACCCTTGCATACTTGGCGCTCCTCCGCATGCTCCAAGATGCTTTCGATGAAGATATATCTATGCTTGAGCGGTATACAAAGTATAATCGAACCTGCTCTACAATATGCGCATACTAAGAAAGTGACAAAACAAATATATATCCCAGTATATAGCACTTAAATAAAAAATATACCTAATACCCCCCTCTTGTGCATATACCATATTAAAACCGCTTACTCTGCCTAGAATTTACCCGGATAGATATCTAGAGATTACTCAAGGCCCTATATATATATGAGTATATGTAAAAAGACAAGTATCTCAACCTGTATTGAATGGTGGGTATATACTTACATCAAAAAACTCCTGAATTTGTAGAATTCGCTGCCGCTCCTCAATTTCCACCTCATCTAGCTCTTCATAATCATCACCGACCTCTAAATTGCTGTCTATCGCTACCTGTCCTCTCCTCCTATTACCTGCCCTACCAGCCGCCCTACTATCATCTCGATTGCTATCACAATTGTGACTAACAACCCCCCTACCCCCCCCCTCCTTACTTGCTACTATTCCTCCACTTACAGTCTTCAGCTTAGTTGGAGCTCGAGGCTTTTTAGGCTTGGGAAGTCCACTAGCCAATGCAGCATCACATGCTACCTTATATTCTGCCTCACGCATTGCCTTTGCTTCCTCCGACCTTTTGTTAGCAGTCGCTCTCTCTGTCCTTTTGATAGCAGCTGCTTACTCATCCTCTTTCTTTTTTATCACCTTAGCAATACCCTTATCAACCTCCTTCTGACTTAACACTCGACCTTTACCCACGTATGCCCTACTAGCAGCTGGTTTGATAGTTTTGCCACTTCGAAGCTGTAGGAGGGTGGCCGATCTCTTCTCAATATCTCGATATTTGGTAACCTTCTGAACCATAAAATGGGTGCATACTCGAAGCTTCTCTTTAAGCACTACCCCACCTATACCAGCTGGAATTTCAGCTTCGACCTCTGCAGCAATCTGCTTCATCCTAACAGGTGTATCGGCAATCCGGTAACTTGAGGGAGGAGGAGTACTAGTGCCGTCTGCATTGGCATAACTATATGCATAATCTAAATCGATTGGCCAGCAGCCAGACTTCTTCCAAGCTGCCAAAATGACTTCGGCAGTAAAGACTTCTTGTCTTGTTAAGGTTAATAGGCCATGAAATATTGCATTGATGCTGCAGCTTGAGAAATGCCTTTTGCCCCTACATTCACCAATACTCTTGGAACTTCCTCGCACTGTCTTGGCAATCCTCCCTTCTTACGGATAGGTAGCTCAGTAGTTGATAACCCATTAAGATAATATGATGCTCGATGTGTTTTGCCTTGGTAGATAATGAATGGTGAGATAATGCGCCCAGCTGCAGAAATCGTTTCTAAAACACTAACGAATTCTCGTGACCCTTCACTCAATGCCATGGCGTCCTTCCGACCCGCACGAACAATTGCCTTCTCACGTTGACCACCTCGACCCATAGTGATTCCTTTCTCATCACAATTCCATATATTATCCGGTGTAACTTTTTTTCATCGTGCAAGATTAGCTAAATCTCGAAGGAATTCCCGTCGTATCTCCTCTTTTGCAGCCTGTTTGCGAACTCTCTCCTGATAGGTGATATAGCGCTTGCTTAATGAAGGGTGGCGAGAAAGGAACCGTTCTACCCACTGAGTACCTATCTCATGTCCTACAGGCTTATTGTTGTCTATTTTGTTGTTGTTGCGCTCATTGAGTACATCTTGTGCTATCCGCTGTAGCAAATCCCGCGCCAGCGGAAATCCGCAATCAGCCATCAGCTCACAGTACTCAACAATGGCACTCTCCTCTCCCGTAGTAAATAGCTGCTGGTCTCGATGTGCTGCCCTCCGAGAAACCTGTGTTCCCTTAATCCTACGACCTAATGTTACTGGGTGAACCCCAAATTTGCGTGCAATATGCGCCTGCTTCTCACGGGGGTGTCTCCAGCAATATTCAAGCGCTGCTTGCATCTTAGATTCTGATTGCGCATTCATGTTGTTGAGTAGACAGTTCTAGAGAGTTCGAGTGGATAGATCTAGACCCGACAATTCAAATGATATAGCTATTGGGTGGTTTCTTACACGGATATTGGAGATATCGGGCCTGGAGAAGGAGGGGTGGTCTTGGCAAACAGGGATATCGATGCATGTCGTTTCCCCCTTATGTGTCGCTTCCCCACCAATAATAGTATATACCGACAGCAGACTGCATACATACGTACACTACAGCACTTTGCTAGTTTCTTAGATAACGTTCTAAATCCTCGCATATATATTGCTAGTCTAAGCATCTAGTTTCACTTTCGTTTTGCACAAGTGTTATATGGAATACTACCTAGGTAAATCTAGACATGCACACACACACAAATTCTGACTGGGCTTCTGCAATGCAAAAAACAATGTAAACATTGTTGATATCGATGGGGGGTCTCAGTCACATGTGAAATGAGTCTAAGCACTACTAGATAATAAACAAGAAGACCTGTTGCTTGTATTTAAGCATGGAGTTAAGTTCAAGATACTACTGCATGTGTTGTTGATTGACAGCGCCCATGCATCAACCACTGCATACAATAGTCAGTAGTGATGCTCGAGCAGGAAAGAAGTGTCTTGCTTATTACCGAGCCAAGGGCTACCCAACCCATCCTACATTTAGGGCTTTATTTTGAAGAGAAAAAAAGAACCAATGATCAAGAAGCTATATAGAAAGCTAATTTTTATGTGAAGGTTCCACCTCTAGATATGTGCTCTTTGTAAACATTTCAGGTGTACGCATTATCTCAATTCAAGGTCAAGGAAGGGATTTTTGAAACTCGAAACTTATGACTATTCATATCACTTAAATGACAGTAAAATATTGTCTTTAGATAATCAATATTAAGTAGCCTATAGATCCTCTACTAAATATTATGTAAACAGAGAAGAAATTGAGAATTGATTCGGTTAAATTACTACAGTTTACTACCAGTATGTTTTGGCGAGACACCCTCTCAACACAGTCTTTCTGATTGGAATGAGATTAGGTTTCAGGGTAACTTCCCAGTCACGCATAACCTGCCAGGATTCAACGAGTGCAAAAGTAAGCGTGTTAAACGTCGTTCAGGTACATACTCTCTTCAGTTAACACGCTGGACTTATATTAAGATTAATGTAAATCAATGTATCACTTAGACAAGTAGTCATTGGGGGAGTAACGGTCAGCCTGCACCCCTGGCGGCGATGTGCACATATGAAGAGCTAGGACAGGGCGGGAAAAAAAGACCCTCATGACACAAATTTCAAGATATTCAAATCTCATTCGTCTCTGTCACTTCAGTCCATCAACAATCCTCTACTTTGCAACAGCCTCCTGCCCACATACAACCACCTCGACTCTTCCTCTCCATATTTCTTCCCATCCCTCCCCTCTAACAAAACCTTCGGCGTCCACTCATAGACCGGCAATACGAGATTTCTCCGGGAGAAATCCCTTGGCGCAACAAGAGGGTTAAGTCCCTCCGCCTGCATAACTGGAAAGTCTTCTGGAGCGGTGAAATATACCAACCAAAGTTTGCCATAGGACAACATCCGTATTCATTAGCGAAGTTGACGCTGTTGCCTTGACCCAATCTGGAAGAGCACTGTTTATGGAGTTGGACTCTCCAGTTGTTTGCCGGACGTGCCTTCCCGCAGGGCCCTAAGCCATTGGCGTTCACCAGGGTAGCTCGGACTCTTATCCCCACAAGCCAACACCAAAAAGCAAATCTGAATTGCCTTGAAGTTGGTACTTTCGTTGCCAATTTCTAGAAATTGAAACGAAGTGTACTATATTTTTGTATAGGTAGTCTCGAATTCCTTGGCATTGCCAGAATTGTCAGATCGCGTGACCTGGATTACGTAACCTGCTTGCTAAGTGAAGGCGTTAGCAACACGTGACCTTCTCGCTCGTCCTTACTGTACTGAATTATATCAACCTCTCAACCGTCAACCCCTCAACCGTCAACCCCTCAACCGTCAACCCCTCAACTGTCAACTCAACCGTCAACCCCTCAACCGTGAACCCCTCAACCGCATTATCAACCCCTAAACCGTCAACCCCTCAACCACGTTATCAACTCCTACTACATTCATAGATTCTATTTGCTGTGCTCGCTACTATCATAACTATGATCCAGCACTATGGACGTTGACTCAGGATGGCATACGTATGAAGACCTGCAACACATGTAGGAGCAAACGGATTATCAAGATAACAGTGAGAACTCTGTATAGTTTTTTTTTTTTTTTTTTTGAACTCAGTACTCGTATGCACAACCTTAAGGGTCACATGACGAGCCACCCGGAAACCCGGGTGGATTGAAGGAAACAGCCAAATAAGTCTGACTGCCCTACGCGAGCTATGTACAGAATATGGTGCAACACCAGTGGGATTAAATCAGACGCAAAAACAACGCAAAATGAAAAAGCAAAGCGATATAGGCGAACCAAGTCTCTCTTTAGCGTCCAGCGAGGGGGCGGTAAAGGTAGGCGAAATACACCTCCACCGCATCCCACTCCTCCTCCTCTCCCTTCTCCTTTCTCCAAATCGATGTGTCTAAGTCCTCCCATGTCCTGGCGTCCCCAATGAGCTCCTGGCGTTGTTGGCGGTGATGGGGGCAGTCAAAAGTGACGTGATAGCCGTCCTCCGAGGGGTGACCGCAGTTAGGGCATGCCGGGGAGTCGACCTTGTGGACGAAGTGAAGCCAGTAGTTTTGGGGGCCCCTGTTAGTGCGCAGCCAAGTGTAGGCTGACAGGGCGTGTCTGTGCCATAGGCACCTGTTGGCTCCGAATCCTGGCTCCGATCGCATGTCTTTCCGCCTAGCCTTGGCTGCCGTCCTGATACCCGATGCTGTAGCCACCTGCTAACTCCCAGTGATGCGTCTTAGGGCTGACTCGTACGCTGCCCTCTTGTCTGCCTTTTCGTTGCCTGGGATACCTATGTGACTGCGGACCCAGCCTATTGCCGTCTCTAGGTGTGCCCGTTTGTGCAGGAGGCCCTTCAGCTCACGTTCAATGCCGGATCTGGATGGAGCGCCTTTGCTGAGGTTGAGGAGGGCCTGTCTGCTTGCCATAGAGTCTGTCAGGACAAGGAGCTTGCCGGAGTCGGAGTCGAGTGCCAAAGATAATCCTTTCTCCTCTCCATCAGCTACCGTGGCCAGAGTGCCCAAGAAGGCGCCCTATTCCGTGTCGTGCGTGGCCGCTGCGGCTGCCACTTCCCCGTTCTTGCCGCCTGTCCGGTCCATGAAGGTCAGCGACCAGTCGGAGTCCTTCAGCAACTCTGTATAGTATCTGTAGTATAGCAGTTTAACTGATCAATATCCTATTGTAGCGAAAGCGAGAAGAGCAGTTAAGGGCGGAGCATGGTACTTATTCCCATATATCAGCAATACAAGGGCAGAGGGGGCAAAATACTCGGAGGCCAAGATCTCTGACAGCTCCCTGTGGATGGAGTTTTTCACCCAGGAGGTCCCCACGTGATAGAGTAACTTCTATAGACAACCAGCATCGAAACCAGCGTCGGAGCCGGGCACAGAACCGGGCACCTTCTCCAAACATTGGTTCCCTTCTGCCTTCCCGACCTTCTTCTCCTCCCGGCCTTCCTCACCAATAACTATATATAAAGCGTTTGGAAGACTTCAGCAAGTCCGTGGAAGACCTTCAAATAGCCGAGTGTTCAATATGTGAGGAGAGTGGAGTTGGAACAAAAGTTCGGGTGATAGAAGATATACGGATATGCGAGCACTGTGATCGTGAATGGTCTGCACTATCCTGGAGAGGCACCTATAAATTCTCAGCTGGAAATGATTTTTGTTCTTATTCCTAGGGATCGTTGCCATATTAGGCCTGTGCAGGCCTCCGTTACCTTGTCGATATCAAACTGATGACAATGAGATATAATAAATGTGTACGAAGAGACCAAGCCAGACTAGGAAGAGGCATCAATAGATAGGTTGTAGTCTGGTTGGCACAGCACCCTCCGTAGGATAGGTTGAAGCTTCAGGATGCCGCCAGTGGTGGACCAGAAGAAGAGCAATTTTTCGACTACACTAAAAATAAGGTCGCTGAAGATTAGCGTTCTAAGTAATGCCACTATATCGTTAAATCAGCTTCCATGAGTGAAGAATAGAAGGTACATAATAAAGGTCCTAAGACATGCTGGTTATTAATTTGTTAACATACTGTCTCGATATTCAATGAAAATCGAGCAGTGCACCGAGAAACTGCGGTATATGTGCAGTTTGAGAAACATATTCTTAGACAGGGAAGGACTTACATAAATTTCGGAAAGCAAGAGACTTGAGAATATGAATAGTTATAAAGTAAATGCTCTCGAACCCGCTTACCGGGTATATCAGGAGGTTTATAGGTGTCATTGCAGCTACCTGTACATGTCGATTGCTTCGGGAACGTCTGGCGAGAGACTAGGTTATAACATCTTGGGTTCCCTTGGAGGCCGGAACCCAAGAGACCTAGTCCAGCGAACCAGACCATCAATTGCTCCCAGTAAATATAATGAAGACAGTGTGATTAAAGCACACTGCTCTGCGTGCATGGTTGAGAATAATTTGCACTCTTGTGCTCGGACTTTGACTTGGAAGTTGGAACACTGCAATCAATTTTGCTTCCGGTCGCGCCAACCCAGTGCCCAAAGAGAGATCGCTGATAACAAAACTATCACGATATTACTGATGGACGCAAAATCGACAACAGCTCTCGGAACAGTTAAGACAAAATCAGTATATCTTGTTCTGCGCTATTTTACATAATTCGCCCCAGGCCGTATGCGTGTTACCATCCCAATTCACGATCGATCGTATTACAGTGGTATCCCAAACGATTGCCACTTCAAAACGAATTATCGAACTATCAAACTAATCTCACTGTGTGATCCTTTCATTGAACCACTCCTGGACTATCTTCCACTGCGGAATATCATCGAAGGGTACCCCAAAACTCACTGATGGCTCACAGTGCACACCAAGCTCTGTTTTCAACTCCAGCTCGTACTCTGCTCCCTCTGGATCATCCTTCTTACCCTCCAAAATAGTCTCTCCAAATCTTACTATATCCGTATGCATTATCTCCTCTGTCCCTGCTGTAATTAATATCCGCTTACATGCCTTCCCCAACCCTATCCACCACTTTTTGGGGGTATCCTCAAAGTTTCCCCAGCGAACATCAATATCATCCCGTGGAGGAAGCCAGCCAGCGATAAAGTTGTTTAGATCACAATGCCAGAGGTAATCCGTATTGTGAGCAGGCTCAAGGGTGGGTTTATAGTTGAGCATGACGAAAGGGGAGAGGGCAATGATCATGAAGAGTGGCTCTGACAGCTTGAGTAGCTGGGTGACATGCGGGCAAGGGCGAATGGCATGCAGTAAAGTAGAGAACATGAGGTTAGAGCCTGCGGACTCTCCAATGATAATGATCTGACTTGGTTTCCAGCCGAGGGTGTTTATAACATGGTTGAGGATGATGACGGCTTGGATTAATTGTCTGGGATATTGGTTTCCTGTACCTTCCGTCGCCAAGCCTAACCCGAAGTTTTAGTATTGAGCACTGAGGCTAGGAAGAGCTGGATTGAAACATACTGTACTGCAAAATTACCCCACTGCTCTCCACCCCAGCCTTCTTCGCCTCATCTTTCAAAGTGTGCATATATTTGATCATTCCTTCGTTCGCCCCACCAAGCGAGTATCCACCACCATGGAAATAAAGGAAAAGCTTATGCTCTGGTGATGGCGGCTTTTCATCCCCAAAACACCACAATGCAGCTGCATCTTCCTCAAGCGAAGTAATTTGTGGCTCCTTTTTGTGGCTCTTGCACCACGCAAGGTACGAGTCACGAGTACCAGGGATGAAGCAGCTGTGAATAGTATACGCATCAGTAATGGTCGATGCCAGTCCTTGTACAAGTGAGGAACGATAGCACCCACGCAGCAGCAGTAAGCCCAACACTTGCTACAACATGAAATTCCGGTTGAGTCTGTACAGTGGTAGTAGGCATTTTCGCCCCCAAAATGCGTTTGACCGACACAACCGACACCCCCATCACCACTGGCCCGATCATCAGTTTATTTCTCTACCACCGTAATGTCACCGGACAGCGAGTGCCAGGTATACCTACTACTCAGCATAGCCCTCGCGAAAAAACCTATCTGTGCGAGCGTACCTCCTGTTCCAGGAGGTGATATTGGCGTCACTCCAGCTGGGGGTGGAGATTGTGTGACAATCGCTGGTGCCGTCATGGTCATGTTGATTATCCACTATTTATTCGGTGATCCGTCCAAGCGGCAGTTACAGCTGTAGTCCTGGGTATAAAAAAGATTGTAATGTGGGATGGATAGCTGAAGCAACTTATATTTTTAGCCGTTTCTTAGAGTCGGCATAAACTGCCGTCGTCCCAGTGCCGCCGTGCCGTGGAAACTATAGTAAAGTAATATTGTGGAACCAGGTTATATTAATTCCCGTATGTGATCGGCAAATTGCGAAACCTCAGGTGTCGAATTACGTAGCAATTTTACCTTCTGGCCTTTTATATAGGTGATTTCGTCACAATCACTCCACTGAATAATCCAAGGGGAGAAAACAGACTACTATATTCTCTAAAGAGGTATAAGCTTGCATTGATTCATTTGGAAGGGCAGTCGTGTTCAGGTTTAAAATATAATGACATTCTGGAAGCGGATTGTTGTGGCATTTAGAAACCGTGCATGTTTAGCCGGCATCGATACCAATAGCCATGCATGTATGCAGCTGTGAGAATATGCAACTCACGAGACACACCATAATGTACTCTCTACAGACTACATACTTGACATGTATGTAGAGGGAAGCCGATCGTGGCATAGTAGGTAAGCTACCTACTTAAGTAAACCTACTAAGGAAAAGTTCGGACCTTGAACCATGGCCACGTGCAGAGCAAACTGAGGCGTCTTGGCACGGAAATCTTCAGTCTCATGTTACATAGTCGGAAGATGCGGTTGCAAGTGCTGAGATGAGTCTATCAGGAGACTACAAGATATAATCTCGTGCCCAGACCCTCGTAGAGGACAAGATACAAAATATAGTCTGGTTGGCACAACAAGATAAACAGCTCAAAAACCCCGGCTGGAATGTGTGATAGGTAGTCTAGTTTTGTGATAGAGAATGTACGCCTGTAATATTGTCCTAGGGTATTGTGCCACGTAATACCTATTCACTTACTAAATCCGAATCCGGAAGTCTTTCTCAAATATTACCAGAAAGGGTAGTCCATGGGTCTTGGCACCCTTCAATGGAGTTTGAAGGCGACTTCACTTGAAAGTAAAATTACACTTCAGAGCATAGACAAATATTCGTGGGCAAGTCCCAAGTCCCTTAATTGGGATAGATAAGAAAAACTCGCAGCTATGCGCATGGCCTCATAAATGTTAGCCGCCGTGCATCGATAAGTAGCCATCTAGTAACTTACTTTAGCGAGTCCGCTACTAGCACCTTGCACATAAATCCATGCTTTCTTTCCTCTTAGCCGTGGAAGGGTTCGGGGCTGGCTTGGATGGTTGTTCCGAGGAGGAAGGAGGTGGCTGTGGAGCCGTGGCTGGGCGGAGGACCACACCCCACTGCGTAGGAGACACTGTTCTTGGTAGGGGGTGGAGGTCAAGGTATAATATCATCTTGTTGGCAGCTGTCGAAGTATGCCTCGACATAAGTCAGCGTGGCCAGGGAAGTCCAGCTGCTCTGCTAATAGCGGATTGCGGAGTGACTATTTTCAGCAGCTGATCCTGCTGTAGTCCGACTGATTTGGTTTGAGGCTAATGAAACTTAGGCCATGAGCTCGAGAAGTTGTGTTTTATAAGAAAATTAAAGGTATTGAGTCCGAAGATCAGAGCTTCCGAAGCTATGCATATTGCATTCCCGACGGAATCTTGGACGGAGCCTTGCAGCTGCATATAAAAGCTTATTAATGAAGTTTGTTCCGGCCCATAGGATGGCCCCATCACGACTTCAGGTTTCTTCTTGTAAGTTCAATATCTAGATTATCCTGTCCTATCATGGTTGCTAGATCAGAAGAATGATTGGTCCCACAAAAAAAAGCGTTTTCCCCACTCCATCTTCTTTAGGCATGAACGTCCTTGAAGGCTTTCAAACTCAATCATGCAGTGTCTACATGATTTTGGCATTTGATAGTTTGTCCTAACACAGCGGTTAGTCTGGCTGGCGAAGGTAAGTGCAACCAGACTACACAGCGGTGTAGCCCGAGGCTTAGTGGATACCATATCTATAAAGGGTGAGCATACTATGAAGGAATGAAGTACCTGCAAAGATATTTCATCAATACGGTTATGATGGGGGAAATGACAGCACTTGTCAGGTACATGTGGGAAACTTAACTGGAGGATCGATTATGCAAGGCATATTATAGGAATTTGTTTTAACATAGTTTCTTCGAGAAGCAATTGCGGGGTTTCTAATAACTCCACTACTTTTCTTAATCATAAATGTGCATATCGCGATTAAGCCGGAGTATATAGGTGCATTTATATTACGAGGGCTTCACTTTTTTTTTGTCCAATTTGTAATCCGATATACTACCAGATACAGTAGTCATGGTCTTGGCGCCTCTAGTTCTATTTAGCGCGCATTTAAAAGAGTTTTACACCAGACCCTCCTTTTCGTTAGTCTGGTTGGCACAACATCCTACGGACCGATTTATTTGGTGTGGTGCTTAAATCTTCGGAGGGTGTTGTGCCAACCAGACTAATAATAATTAATTAACGTTCAATATAATTTAGTTTATTTTCACAAGTGCTAACAGATAACACTTCATGGAGTAGTCTGGTTGCATGACCCCTCATGCAACCCGACTATTCATGGGCTACACAAACGTAGCTGTTGGAGTATAGCCCTTGTCAGCATGCATCGGTGAGATAAAGTCCGAATCGAGGACGTGAATTGGAACAACTCGCGCTCGCTGCTCCAAGCGCGTATAAAACCCTGTTTAACAGCCCCATAAACTGCCGTATACCATATGTACCAGCTGTAGTTCCTATAGTACAACTAGTCCGGCCGCGACACTGTGAAATAAGTAAACCAAGTCTCTTTCAAGAATCAAAGACTTCACCATTCATCCAGCCTCATGTAGTTGCAATTGGCCCTCATTCCTTTGAAGCTGCAGGCTTTTTTTCCCTCCTTTGCTGCATTAGTGGTGGGAAATTTTGGAGTTGGTAATTCACTGCCAGGGAGATGCTGTCCTTAGAGGGGGATGAAGTTCGAGTAATAGAACCATTCTGTTAGTATCAGCAGATCCTCAGCCTGCAAAGTTACATGGCAAGCTGACATCAAAGCCACAGAGAAAATTTAAGTGCTCCTGTGATATAGGTTTGAGTAGGTGGACTGTTTTGGGCTGCTGACCCTGCTATGGCCAGACTGATATGAACCTTAGGCTATGAGTCTGAGAAGTTTGGGTTTATAAGAAAGTTGAAAGCACCTGGAACGCAGACCATCGGTTCCTCCACAAGTCGATATTGAATTTCAGATCTAGATTTGAGTCGATGTATAATGCGCCTTCGACGGAATCTTGCATCTGCAGACATCATATTGCTTCTGAAGCATTGACGGGGCTGATATTATTTCGGCTCATTGAATAACTTGACCCTTCATGCGTATGCCTTAGGCTTTTTCCTGATATTCCTTGATGTATGCCAGCGCTCCTATGAGACAGGCAGGCATTCAGGTTATCACAATAGGAACTATGCTAGGTGTATGGTGGCACTGAAGCACATATGCTCGTTATTGGCCATTACTTCTACGGGTAGTAGGAATGGATTGCCTGAACTTATTTTATTGTAGAAGTCACTAAACAAGTTCCAACGAGATTGGGCCTAGGCAAAAAGGATCAAGACTTGCTCCTGCGAGGCTAGACTATACTTGACCTTCTTAAGAGATCGTCCCTTGAAGGCTTTCAAAGTTGAATTATGTAGTGTTGCCTCAGATAGACAAACTGTAATATTGTGTGAACCTGGTGTTGACGTTGGCATACATATCATATTAAGTTCCCAAGATCGACAGTACTTACTCTAGTACTATAAGAAGCTACTAAGTATATTACAAATTCCCCATATACCTGCACATGCAGTCAGGAATCCTTGAGCATACTTTGGTGAAGATGTGAAGGGTTACCTATATAATATATAGGTCTTGCCTGAGTATAAGCTTACAAGATGGCTGCATTAATTTTACGTACGAGGCTGAACATGTACATCAGAGGCACAGTTATTGTGACCATTCAGTGACACAACGAACACTTGACCTTTAAATTTGATAGCTCCGGAAGCCCTACAAAATCTATTCTCGTGCCCAGACAAAATCACGAGGGAAATAGTTGTTTACTATTACTTAGCGTTACCAGCAATAGTAGTGATCTGCGAAGTCTTGGCGGAGATGATGATTATGAGTTTATTTGCACTTGAGAACAAATCTACTAACAAGCACAGGATGGATGGCCGAGTGGTCTAAGGCGCTGTGTTCAGGTTGCATACGCATCGTGCATCGCAGTGGGAAACCGCGTGGGTTCGAATCCCACTCCATTCAATCAGATTTTTGACCTTTTTGCTTGGGCATAGCATCCTTTAGGCTCATGGAGCCTTAACTAGTAAGCAAGCTATTATCTACTTTCATATATCAACATCCAGGTCGAGACTAGCCAACAAACTTGTTCTTGTCTGTTAGTCAACACATTTTAAGCCGTTAAGGCCAGGCTCAGGGTAACACTGTTTGCTCTGCACCCATGACCATTCGGTAGATTCATACTACACATCTAGGGGAGCCAATGGGACATTGGGAGTATATTATACTCAATTGGCGTTGAGAAATGCTAATCAATGATTGCACTAAGCACTGACTCAGAGGCTGAAACCAGTAGTCTCGTGCCCAGACCCACAGAGGTGGGTCTGGGCACGAGACTAGAAACCAGGTAGTATTCCCTATCGTTGGTGAGGCTAAAAATACTTCTCAGGGTAACATAACAGTTAACACATTTACCCCAAATGATATAACATTATACCTATACAACATCAATACCTCAAGGATTACTGATATACTATGTATTGAGGTTTTCCATCATGCATATGTTCAGTCCAATCTAGACGCTAATCTACAAACTAGCTTTGCGAAAGTGGGGAAATTAAATGTGTTGCTGAGTTGCACCTGCAGGTACTCCACATTGCATACGTTGTCACTGGCCGCACAAGAGCGAAAGACGTGTTCATGACAGCTATTGACAGCCTCGCATGGTTGACGCGCTCCTCCTCTTGCCAAAACAAATATTGACAGCTATGAGTCTGCGGGCCTCTTGAGACGTGGCAAGTGTGGTTACTCGAGATGTGTGTAAGTTTGGTGCTACGGCGCGATAAAGGGTTTGAAAGGGAAGTTTGACGTTATTGTGTTGTTTATCTTGATAGTAATGAGATTTGTACGATGTTTTCCTTTTCAGAATGGGTAGGTGAACGTAGGACAGCAATCGTGAGCAACCCGGTTATCCTTGAGCCGTATTTGATTGGTGTCCAAGGGACTTCGTGTTCATAGCTCGCAGTTCAAATCGTTTAGCCTTCAAACAAGTGGGTAATGATGTGAGTAAATCTATGTACCTCATCTACGTACCCATAGCGAAGCTCCTTGATGATTTTCAGGGCAAAGTAACCGCGTGATCAAGGAGTCATCTCCAAGACCGTCAAATCCCTATAACGCCCTTCAAGTTCTACTTCAAGAGTGACATTTTGAAGGTCCCGTGTAGCATACAGAAGCCCTGATCATCAAAAGAAACGGCGAACAACAGCCGCAGCTCACTAGCGGAGCCCAGCCCAGATTGTTGTCCAGAAAAAAAATTGAATTATAACCCACCCCTAAAAAAAACGATAGCGAATGCCAGTTCAAGTGAGGTATAAGGTAATCAATGGCCTAAACTGCTGCGAATGCATGTAAATTCTCAGCTGCTATATCTCCGCGTTTCAATGATAGTCCAATGCTCGCATATGCAATGCCATGCAAGGTAGTTTGCCGCTCGTGTGCATTCCACAATAATAAGCGCTGTCGGAATCAGATCCGAGTCATGACCGCTGAAATATCCGTGTACATTCAAAGGCGTTGTCCGTTTATGTATATTGGAACCCTTATGGGACTAAAAAGGTGTGTTTATACTTTATCTATAAAAGTGGGTCATGAATGCGAATTGAAGCACAATGGGAAGTGGGTATAGTGTGTATCTCTAAATAAAATGAACAGTTTTTTTCCAGTGCGCCAATCAATCAAGCAAATAACTTATGTATCTTCCTAAGCTAGTAATATAATCTTACTTCCAGGCCTAGGCTCTATAAAACGCCAGTCCAAATTAGAACGTAGGGAAGCATATGTAATACTAATGGAGCTGTGGCAGGAAAGAGGCTCCTAGGAACTCAACATTGTATGAAATCAAGAGAAATTTGTCAAATCGGCAACAGGGAAAAGTGAAAATGCCGAGAATATGGGCGGCTAAGAAACTGCTGGGTATATTTTCCAACTCCAAGTGGTTGCAGCTCCAGCTGAGGACAAACCGTGCCAGTTCTTACATATTTGTACGAGCAAATGCAGTAACTATCATTTCTGCTTCAAGGAAAGTGATAAACCCTAATCCAAGGCGACGGGATTTTGGCAACTGTCACCTTCGGAGCCAGGCAGGCACGCTTGAATGTTGTCTTGGGCCCACTGCATTTGCTGCTGGAACTCGTAGGGTGGGATCAGCTGACGCCCAGTCAATGACATGTAGGACATGTGAATCCCGACCTGTTGAGATATCTGTGGGAAATGCCCTTGTGAATAAGCCACCAATTGCTGTCCATATATGGGACCCGTAGTGGATTGCAGCTGCTCCATACATAACCCCATCTGCCCCCCTGATTCAGAGAATAATTGCGGAGCATGAAGCTCCTGGCCACCAATATACTCCTCAATTGGAATGTTGAGATACTGGCAGAAGTACGCCTGCTCGTCGTAACCGTTCAAGAGATTATCATTGCCAGAGATCCCTTTGTCTTGATTACCAATCAAGAAGTTGTGTGTTGCAGCGGGCGTTGGATTTAGATGTATGGTATTATATATAGAATTAGCACTATCACCCGGATAAAGCTGCTTCGGCTGATAACATCGTGTAAATAGTGATAAATCTAACGGAGCTTGAAGAGTTTGTGCAATGTAATTTGAAGGGTGACGAGCTATGGGTGCAGGTGAGCTGGTGGCAGCGGACATTGGTATTAAGATGCCTGCTGGCCTATGATAGGTAGCTTGCTGAATAGCGCCAGACTGTTGTATGCTGCGAGAGGGTGATCTCCGCCTACTTTCAGAACCATGGGGTGGGGATATCGATGCCATTGAGGAAAATTGTGGCACGCTCGGTGACAGCATCTGCGGGGATGCTTTTGTCGGCATAGGTTCGGAGGAGCTAATATCTCCAATCGCAGTTCCCAGGCGGTCCACTGCCTCTAAACCTGCGGCATCTGTGTATGTGCCTTCAGTATTCGTGCTAGCTCCGATTCTGGTGTTAGGGCCACTTTTATGTTTCCTTAGTGTAGGCATTTCCTGGAATCGCCTCTTTTGGTCTCTTTGCCGACGCTCTTCACTGGACTCGTGCAAGCTCTTATGTGTCTTAGCCCTTTTCAACGGAGGGTTCTCAACAGCACCGGATGGATCTCCACTAGAGTCAACTGGAGTGGCGGCGATGGAGGATGGTAGAAGTGGCGCAGCCAAAGACAGCGCATTTTGGCAGTCTCTTACTAAGTTCGTAGCCGATGAATGAGCAGAAGAACGTGTATTGCGATGAAGTTTGGGAGCGTTCCCTATCAGTGGGATACTAGGAACGCCTTCGAGGTGATTGGCCTGGCTAATGCATAGATTGAGCTGAACCCGCTGACTTGGTGTTAGCGCTGCAAGGTTTGCTTTTTTAATCCTAAGTAGAAACTGTGTATGTATTTTAGAGATAGAGTTTACTGTTTTCTGAGAAGATGCCTTCGAATTCTGTTGATTCGAAGCCGGAGTAGTAGATCCAGATGCTGCTGATCCCTTTAATTTACTGCATGGTTAGTGATTCTTTTCTGACATCATACGATGGATTGGATAGTGTACTCTTCCAGACTCCTTCAAACTGGGATTCCAATTACTGGGTCCTGCCCGGCCAATGCCAACTGGGGATGGTCTCCCTCTCAATGAATTCTGCTCTATGGGGTCTACAGTAAGGGGTTCTGGAAGTGTTGTGAGGCCAGCTCCAGCTTCACAATATGTGCTTGGTATAGCTCTTCCCTTGCCTTTGTCTTTGCCCCCTCGCTTTGCCTCAGCACTGTCCTCTGAAATTTTTCTTTTTCTACTGGAGGTGGCTCCACTCGAGTTTACTGGGGCTGGATTGAGAGCATTGGGTAGAGAAGGCAGCTCACTCTGGAGTACTGAGGTTTCCGGCAAAAAAAATGGCGCGGATTGTGGACTATTAGCTGTGACGGAGGAGGATGGCTGAGTGCTCGGTGCAGGAGCAGGAAGGAGTCTGCGTTGGCCCGAGATCTTTTTGGGGGGCCCTATCTTATCCAAAATCTTCCTTCTTTCGCTTTCTTCCACAAGAGAGCAAACCTTGTCGAAGAAAGAGCGTGATACATGTAGGGTCCATGATGTAGAGAGGCCGATGAATTGAGAGTCGTTTGTATTAGCAGCTATGACTTCTCTGACCCCCATAATTGCTTGCTGATAATTCTGAGGTTCCTTGCTTCGGTTTCCTAAACCCAACCACCAGCTGGCTCGGTCAACAACCCCCTCTAGAATCTTTCCCTTCCCTTCCCAGGTGATCTGTATTTCCGTGAGGCCTTCGACATTGAATGCGCTTCCAAACTCCTCTAATAGTCGTTGATATGGAAGTTCCTGTGACATGCTGTGTAGCAGGTTATGAAACGGGAACTGAGTTCGTGAATGTTGCTGGTGATTTGTACCCGTCAACTTAGAATCGATAGGGTCTGACTGTAACAGGCGGCTCTTGATGAACTGGGTAGGTGCAAGAGTAGAGAATAGAAGTGGCAGTCGGAAAGGGGATGAACCTGCGGAATTTGAATGGCCACCAGGGCGATATTTATGATGTAGACGTTTCTGAACACCCATAAAACGGAAAGGATATATGTAAATAAACCATCGTTTGTCCGTCCAATCAGATGTACACGATAGAGTGCCAGGTGGTAGGGAGGCAAGCAGCCTTGAGACAGAAACCAGAGGTCGTACAACTGAGCCCCATATATGTCAGGCCATGGAGTCCATGAGCATGGAATTACGTACCGTCGACACAGGTGTGACATTGTAGGTCCGGCTGCACGACAATGGAGGGTTCTCAGTGCCCCTCTTCCTCCTGTCTTCGTGGGTGAGTAGTATAGGGCATAAGATTCATATGCCAGCGCAGGCCAATGTGCCTACCACGGTAGTCCGAATGCACTCGCCACGGTTACAATACCGAGCAACCTAGTTCTCACTCTCCATACCCCCCAAACACTTAGATATAGGACATTGAATAACTCACCAGCGAGGCTTCTACATGCAAGCTCATGCAGTCCCAGTGGTGAATGTCGCCAGCAGAAACTGCAATGGTCCATACGACCCAAATCCCTGGTTTGCTACATCTGAAACAGATAGTGTAATATTGTGCCCTTGTTCTCTTAAGTGCGCCCCAGCTTCGCACTGATCGATATCAGAAGGGACATCTGGAGGGCTATATTGTAAAATGAATTCTAAATACGCATGCATCAATATGAAATCTTACTTCCAGAAATGAACTTTCTTCTGTAAATTAGTAGCATCGATAAAGATATACTAGAAGCCTGGATTTAGCTACTAATTGTTCCAAGCTTTGGAATTATGTCACTTACCGCCTGCATAGCTATTGTGTCGTGTCAAGTGCTATCCAAGTGTGCATTCAAGTACTGAAAGATACCTTTAGTGTAAATTAAGATGCACAAGCCTAGTCTGGCCGGCACCGCCTCTCGTAGAGACACAAGCTACGCACATCAGTTTGCCATTTCGCTCTATCTTCACAGTCAAATATTCTCTTAGCACCACTAGGTTACCTGTTTCAGTGTGTTCTCGCGTAGTATGTAAACTAGTGGTGCAACCGACTAGTATCGAGAGCTGGAGTTCTATGAGGGATTCCGCGACTCTAGCCATTTGCCCATCCCCAAGCATATCGAAGCCGCCTACTCCTCCAGTGTCCTCTTCGGCTTTTTCCTATTCCTGCCAGATTCCTCTTCTTCAACAACTAAGTCTCGCAACCTTTCAGGTTTCACGGCCGCAGGTACCCTGGGGCGTTCAGGAAGGATATTTGTATCCCATTCAGGAAGATTGCACTCATGTTGAGGTGCTTTCCGTACTTTAACAGCTCGAGTGACAATTGCTTGTTGATGGAATGTAAGCGCTAAATAAAATTTTGATTTGATTAGCAAAACAGGTACTATATCTTATAATTGTTGGAATAATAATGACTGACTTTGTATACAAGCTGGATCCCTCCCCCGGATCAAGATAACTTCCTTTGGCCTATTTATGAACTGACAGGTTGGCTTTTTCAGAAGAATCTTTGTTTTCTTTTTGGCTTGTACGTCCTGATGATTGAATTCAGAATTGTCTTTGCCGTCAATTGTGTTAGGCTCCGCCTTTGACGACATGACTGGTGATGGAATAGCCTGGCTTTTGTCGGGTATTGGAATGTCGTTCTAAAATGAGGCTCATTCTGAGCCACCCGGGGGCAGAGCGCCTAGTCTCGTTTCGAACGTGGGGCTCTCAGACTCTAGCTCTCTCTACGAGAGGCGGTGCCCTCCAGACTACTCTAGCTCTGGTCTGCTAGGAACTATATCTTAAGTTTGGTAAATTTCCTATATCAAAATAATAGAATTAGAAGGCTTGAGATACAAGTAAGAAATAAGTATATACCAAGTTATATAATTACAGCACTTAACCTAGTCAGTGTCTCGACACCACTGGTTGCTCTAGAAGACTCATGTAAATGAGAACTTGAAGCTATGTTAAAAAGTATGTAAGTGACTTTGCTGATGAGACTAACTTTGCTACTGTAGTTTCTTGAGTTGCAATTCTGTTGGCTTACATAAGTGTCATTATAACCCGTAGTTTGGGAAGGTGTCTTAGTAATCAGCCTTTCCACGATAGTTCGTTAAGTAACGTTCCGCATCTCTACGAGTGGCCGGTGCCCGGCCAAACTACGTTCCGCATTTATTGTGTTTGTCCTACACCGCTCGCCCACTTGAACATCAGCTCAAATTTGCAAGTCCTTGTTGACGCCTGCAAAGTACTTCCTGTACCTGATCTTGTGAAAGAATCAACTACATTCCCTCAACGTCCTCGCTGGCAACGATGGCATACGCGGGGGTACCAATCGACAATCCGTTCCAGATGAATGGGGGTGGGAACGTAGGAAAACGGGTTGCATATGTAGGTGGCCCCTTGCCTTGGTCTCTGCTTTGAATGAACGAACAAGAAGATTGGATTTTCGATGCCAGTGAGTGTAGGCAATAGCATGAATCACTACCAGGCATTATGGTCCAATCCCTCGATGAGGGAGCTTGAACCTCCACAAACACAAGTGCTAATACCTTATAGTTCTACGACTGTAGGTCCATCTGTCCATTTGCATAGCGACTCTTTGAACATGGAATTTGAAGGCTTGAAGGTCAAATTGCTGACTAGTTCCTGATCTCATGCGCGATAGCTGATGTGGGGTATGTTCAATTACTTTCTTCCCACTAGATGAATTTCACTGACCTAAGCAACAGGAACTACGCGTACGTTGCCGGACATCCCATGAAGCCCCATCGCATTCGAATGACACATTCCTTGATTATGAACTACGGGCTGTACAAAAAAATGGAAATTTACGTACGTTGTTGGAATGAAACATTATTGATTTAATTAGGCTAACCATTGTTATATCAAAAGCGAGCAAAGCCTGCCACGAAACACGAGATGTGTCAATTTCATACTGACGAATATGTCGACTTTTTGTCCAAAGTAACTCCGGATAACATGGATCAATACGCAAAAGAACAGGGGAAATATAACGTTGGTGACGACTGTCCAGTCTTCGACGGATTATTCGAATTCTGTGGAATATCGGGAGGTGGGAGTATGGAGGGAGCTGCGAGGCTGAATCGAGGAAAATGTGATATTGCCATTAATTGGAGTGGGGGATTGCATCATGCAAAGAAGAGTGAGGCCAGTGGATTCTGCTACATAAATGGTAACTCGCTCGTCCTCTTTTCAACATATGGGCCTGCTAACGTACTGATAGACATTGTCCTTGGTATCATTGAGCTGCTGAGATACAAGCAAAGGGTGCTCTATATAGATATCGATGTTCATCATGGTGATGGCGTCGAGGAGGCATTCTATACGACTGACCGTGTCATGACTGTTTCCTTCCACAAATACGGAGAGTACTTCCCTGGAACAGGAGAGCTTCGTGATATTGGGGTTGGCGCTGGAAAGTACTATGCTGTGAATTTCCCGCTGAGAGATGGGATTACAGATGGTACCTACAAGTCCGTCTTTGAACCTGTTATTGGCGCGGTTATGGAATGGTATCGACCAGACGCAGTTGTTTTACAATGCGGTGCCGATTCACTCAGCGGTGATCGATTAGGCTGCTTCAACCTTTCAATGAAAGGACACGCTAACTGCGTTGCCTACGTCAAGAGCTTTAATCTACCAACCCTAGTGCTCGGAGGTGGTGGTTATACGATGCGTAATGTTGCGAGAGCATGGACATATGAAACTGGGATTCTAGTAGGGAAGGAAGTTGGACCACAGCTTCCATACAGTGACTTCTATGAAGTATATCCACCCATAATCCTCCTTCATAAACTCCACTAACGACCATGTAGTACTTTGGTCCTGACTATGAGCTTGATGTCCGCCCATCAAATATGGAAAACCTAAATTCCAAGGAATATTTGGAAAAGATCCGTACTCAAGTTATCGAGAACCTGTCTCGAACCAAATTCGCCCCCTCCGTTCAGCTCACAGATGTTCCTCGGGATCCAGAAGGTTTCAACGAGGAAGATGGAATCCTTGACGATATGGAGGAGGATGGGGAAGGCGCAGATCGACGATATACTCAGAGACGATGGGACCAGCGTGTGGCAAGAGACGACGAGTTAAGTGACTCAGAGGATGAGGGGATGAATGGACGGAGACCAAATGGGGTCAAGAGAAGGAGGAATTACCGTGAGACTGGTCAACAAAGCGGATCTGCAAGTGGAGTTGGCACCCCAGTAATCGCAACAACTGTACCTGACCTCCAGACAACCAAAATGACAAACGCCAACGAGGAGCAAACGGATGATATGGATATTGAAATTGATGTAAACTCTGTCCCAATCAGTTCTCTGAGGGATCCTCCAGACGAGAAGATTAGGGACAGAGAAGCTGGAGCCGACTGCGATGAAGATGTTGATATGGGTGGTGTAGCCGATAAAACGGCGGCTACCGGTGCCGATACGGAAGCGGTCGATGGCGGGAAATCACAAGAGATGGAGGTTGATTATATTGGCGTAGAGCCAAAGCATAAAGAAGGGTCAGGCGCCATCATCAAGACTGAGGCAGGGGAGCCTTCAAAACCGACATCACCAACAGCTCCCAAGGAGGAATCGGAGTCTGCCGCTCCCACTGACGCCATAGCAAAATAGTGAGGATGTCCCACGTGATTCCAATCTCCATTCACAATCCTCCAGTTCCTCTAAAATATCATAGGAATCTTGCTCTCCGCTGATAATATTTAATGTTGGAGTGGGACATAATACTCTATTCTGTGATTCTGTGTATTTATTTTGGATTCGCTCTCTTCTTTCCTGGCCCAAACTGCGAAAGGAAGCAAAGCGAGGTGTTCAGGGTCATTACTGTTTTGTTCCTGCGGATGTAATGTAGTTTTTTTATTGGGCATTTTCTTGTATTTTAAGAGTCGTTTGGTTCCCTGCATGACGGCTAAGGCCCTGTAACAGTCTAAAGTGACTTGTACTTGTTGTAACCCTAAGCCAAGATTTCACCTTCGCACAACTTTCTCAAACCCTAAGCGTCCACAAAGCAGCGAAGGTAATTAGAACCGCCACTAGGACGAATTACGACAACAAGTCGATACGACACCCTACGCCAAAGCAACTTATTCCTCGGTTTTCATCACAGCAATAATTCGAGATGTCTAAGAGAGGGTACGTCAATTTTATTTCGGGAGAATTGTGCTTTGGGAAGCGAAAGAGCTGGACGTCGGAAAAGATGGGATATTTGGAATGTTGGGATCTGAATGTGACGATATTAAATGGGAAGAAGCGGGGGAAATGAAGCATCTTAAAGGGCAGGATGGCTAATAAGTTTTTTTTTCCGACAACAATAGACGTGGCGGTTCCGCTGGTAACAAACTTAAGATGACCCTCGGCCTTCCAGTGTACGTGCCTACAGCGGATTCCAGCGGCATCATGGCTAACAAACAGCTTGTAGCGGAGCGGTTATGAACTGCTGCGACAACTCCGGTGCCCGAAACTTGTACATCATCTCTGTCAAGGGAATTGGTGCCCGATTGAACAGGCTCCCAGCTGCTGGTGTTGGTGACATGGTTATGGCTACCGTCAAGAAGGGAAAGCCGGAACTGAGGAAGAAGGTTATGCCTGCTGTCGTTGTTAGGCAGAGCAAGCCATGGAGGAGGGCAGATGGTGTCTACCTTTACTTCGAGGATAATGCTGGTGTGGTAGGTTATATCCTTCATGGGGGAATGGGAAAGAGGTGGAGAGGGTTGGAACAGAAGAGGATATCTATCCAATAGGCAATCGCGGCGAAAATGATTTGGAGCAGAGCAAGGGTCTGGAGGATCTGGTGCAGCATATTAGACTAACAACCATGACTGCATTTTTTAGATCGTCAACCCCAAGGGAGAAATGAAGGGTTCTGCCATCACTGGACCCGTAGGGAAGGAGGCTGCTGATCTCTGGCCCGTATGTCTTCTCCCCACTTCCCCAATACCTTAGTCGTTAAATACTAATTCATGGACTCACAGCGTATTGCCTCCAACTCCGGTGTCGTGATGTAAATTCCCTTTCATCTCTCGCATTTCACATCAATAAAATTCTTCTTTTTTTCCGGGACAATTTGCGGTGCAAGACATCTCTTTCTCACGATATGAACCACCTCGACCACGTATAATCACGACAGCGGGGTGGGGGCGGAGAAGGAGTTAAGGATTGAGGGCAATGGGAGCGGCGGAGAGGAGTTCTTACATGTTATTTGGGGATTCATCTTCATATCTGTTCTTTACTGTATGTTTGGCTTGGGGTGTGTTCAGGAAAATATATTTTACTGAGTTTTTCTGCTTTGTGGGTTTGGGTGGAGTATGAATTGAATCAAAAAATCTGCAACAGAGTGCGAGAGCATCCATTACCAGACTACATCCATTGTCCTGAGTGGAGGATACTTTAAGAATGGGCATGTTGGTCCCACAGGGTGGATGACAAATAACCAAACCGCAGCTCCCCATGAAGATGCTGCTATAACGAAATCCATGGAGTGCATTACCGTCCAGGCCGCGTGGAGCTAGACACCTCAAACTAGTCTCCAGATGTATCGGCTTCATGCGTAGTATCTGGTGTCACGGGACCTTGTAAACAAATTAAACAATATCAGGTATTCATATAACCTGCAGCGCCAAAAATACCAACATTTTCAGGGGAAAACAAAAAAAAAACCCAAGGACTACGCAAGATTTTGATAGACAATCAATTCCTCGCAGCCCGCCTCTTAAAGCTATAGCTGATGAGTTGTCCTCCGCCACTGGCCATGCATCGCAATCCCAGCTCAGGCCGATTCTTTGTAACATAGCGCGTTCATATCCCCGGCTCCGCCATTCTCCCCACACCGTTACCACCGCGACCCAGCAGCTGATTGAACACCATCCGCGATGGTGTCTCTCAAGCCCCTCCTCACTGCGGTGTATCTGTCAATAGTATTGCCCCTAGCCGTGATCAGCTCAACATACCTCTTCCTCTATCCCCTCTGGCACCAATGTTCTTTCCCGGACGTCATTCCATCAGGGCCAATCGGTACGACTCAGTTGAAACTCGCTCCATTCCGGCTCCTCACCCTCGCGGATCCGCAGATTGAAGGCGATACTAGGCTCATCCGGATAAAGCTTCGAATGCCGGCGGGAAGCTGGCGAGATATCCCCGATGCGCTGAAAGCCAAGGACTGGGCTCGGCTACGGAAGGTGACGGGGGAAACGCTGGATAGGGCGGTGTTGTGGGGGATGTATACGCAGAAGTGGGTGGATATCTGGGGGAATGATCTGTATCTTGCGCATGTCTTTAGGACGATGTACTGGTGGACGAAGCCGAGCCATGTCACGGTTTTGGGAGACTTGCTTAGTAGCCATTGGATTGGGGATGAGGAGTTTTATCGTAGGGCGGGAAGGTTCTATAACGTCATTTTTAGGGGGATGGAGAAGGTTGAGGCTGATGAGAATGGGGTGGTTAAGGTGGAGGGGGTCGATTGGTCGAAGAAGGTTATGAATGTTGTTGGGAATCACGATGTTGGCTACGGGGGGGACATGACCAAAGAGCGTATTGCTAGGTTCTCGGATGCGTTTGGAAATCCGAATTACATTTGGGAATGGAATCCCCCAACCCCACCGGTGAACTTCACATACCCACTTGGTTCTGATGAGGATGCGGAAATGGATAGTACACCCCCAGTCTTAAGGATTATGGTTCTAAACTCCTTGACTCTGGATAAACCCCTCTGGGACTCTTCCTTGGCTGATCCATCATACGACCTCATCAACCACTCGTTGAAAACAAAACTCCTTTCTCCACATCAAGGAACATTGTTGCTCACACATATACCCTTCTATAAGCCCGTGGGGGTCTGCACTGATGGACCCAGCTTCGACTATTACACGCCCAACTTCGGCTCCGGTGTCAAATCCCAAAACCATCTCAGCGACACCAACACACAGCTCCTCCTTGGGATCTTCAGCATGCCCAGCGGCACAACGGACATGTCTCTACGGCGTAAAGCCAAAGGCCTTGTCATGACTGGCCACGACCACCCTGGCTGCGACGTCTGGCACTACTGGGCAGAGCAAAACCCCGGCGAGCCCCAAACCAGCGGCGACTGGTCTGTCCTCGAATTCGCAAACAAACCGCACATGGACGAAGGACTCCGAAGAGCTGCCGCTAGAGGAGCCCTAGGCGACGGCGGGGAGGATTATACCTTTGAAGGAGTGAGAGAGATTACTGTTAGGAGTATGATGGGGGAGTTTGGTGGAAACGCTGGGCTACTGAGCGTGTGGTTTGATTGGGATAGGATGGAGTGGAGGTTTGAGTATGGGACTTGTGAGCTGGGGGTGCAGCATTTGTGGTGGGGAACGTATATTACGTTGTTCATTGCTGTGATTGGGGCGGTGGTGCTCGGGGGGTGGCACTTGGTGGGGGCGGCGTTGTGTAGGAAGAAGGAAGTGCCAGCGGAGAAGAAGACGCAGTAAGAGGTAGCAGAAGAGAAAGAAGGTAATATGGGGGTATTTGGAAGTAGTGGCATAGATTGGAGTATGTTCATTACTACGTTTTTGGCATTGTTTTTGCATATCAAGATTCCCTTAGGCATATTTCTTGATATAGCCCTTTTTTGATGCAGTTTCACCTGTGTATACCATTAGTCTAGTCACCTATCATCCCACGAGAAAAAAAGAAGTCCACACAAAAAAAACATGATCAGAAAATCCGAGGAGGAAAGAGGAAGGGAAAAAAAAAATTCAACATACTTACCCTAACCAATCAAAATAGTTCTTCGGAGAGGGGTGTTATCAGATTCTTTCCTGTACTGGTTCAATATCCCCAGTCCGTTCCGAAATTCACTTTGCAGGCAACTGCCTAGATGCAAGATGTATTTTATTTGGCTTAGTAGTAGTGGCATGGGGTGCATGGCTGTGTGGACTTTAACCTGAGCTCACGATTATATACAGACCCTAATCGGCCAACACCTGACGATCCTGGCCTTGTACTTTGAAAGCCAGAGTCTTGGTAAGTTCGAAATTTGAGTACAACAAAGTAAAAATCGAGCCATGAATATTCTACAATAGAAGCTAGGAATGATTAAGTTATATATAAGACACTAGGACTATAAGATATGAGTAGACACTAGGTATAGATGAAATGTGACATTGCGAGGCAACCCTACTCGCACTTCCCCAACACAAACAAACGGTATCAAAATCATTGCAACGCCCAAAGCAGTCGACCTGAAAAAAGGCACAAGCAATGCGCAAAGCTCAACCAACCACCGCAAACACGGCAAGTAAATAAAAAATGCCTAGGGTGGTAGCATTAAGGTCGCTAAGTTTTTTGACAATAGGTTTTCTGACAACATCAAGTACCCTAAACAATCTAGCCCTCAATTAATCTTCCTCCCCTGCAGTATCATACACCGAATCATGATCACCCAGATCCACCTTCCCCGTATGCAAGTAACGCTTATCCCCTTGCTCTTCCTCTTCATCCTCAACAGTATCCCATCTCACAGGGCTCCTTGACCTAGTGAAACTATGTGCCACCGAGGGCGCCCCCGATGGCACCGAGGGCGCTCCCCCTCTTTGTTCTCCTCGCTCTGTACGCTCTGACTCTGCCTCCGACTCTTCCTCATACCTCGTAACTGCCACAGCAGGAGGCCTCTCAAGGTGTGTATAGCTCTCCCCTAACGGTCCAACATCCTCAGAACCAGATCCCTCAGCCGATGCCGAACTATGACGTCTTGCGCGGGGAAAAACTGACTCGTTGTGCTGAAAGTGGTGGTGGTGGTCGTCTTCTTCGTTCTCGTCCACTAGCGTTTCTGTGAGCTTGGCAATATCCTCCTCATCGACAATGCTATCTTGTCTACCTTCGTCATCAGATTCATCCTTGCCATTCTCATTGCCTCCATCATTCTCAAATCCAACCTTTTTTGAGCTACCAGCCGCCACATCTTCAAAGAAATCGTCTCCAAGTCCACCCTTCCATGGACGACATTTCTTGATAAGTGTATTACACCGAAGACATTCCCACCCCTCACCTTCCTCTAGAGCAATTTTCGAGGTAATGCAGATATAGCAGTAGAGGTGCCCACAAGGGATAGCCTCATATGGATTTGTAACATCAGTGCTTCCGCCGACTCCAAGGCCTTTCCCCTCCGCGTCCGCACTAGTCTCTTTGAAACAAATAGCACAGGTTTTCTCTGGTAGGAAACTCAGCTCTCCCTTTCTTTTCTTAAGAATAGAAGAGTCCTCATTTCTACTGGAGCCAAGGGATTTGGCTTTCCGCATGATTCGGGAATACCAACGGCGCCAGCGTCCAATTTTAACGACAGGAAGGATGAAGAGAAGGAACTCGGTGAAGGCATGCCAGACAAGTTGACGATTGAGGTATTCGAAGGAGACTTCTCGGGAAACCATGTGATTGGGGGCGGCTAGGCGGAGGCGGAGGATACGGTCCAGAATTGTGCGGTGGCGACCATTCTTGAGGAAGAGGAGGAAGGAGACGAGGGTGGCAAAGGAGTGAAGAGTACTGAGATGCCCCAAAATGTCCGAAAGTTTCCTTGTTACTGGTGTTTCCTAGAGGTAGAGTTTTTATGTTAGAAAGAAGCCACAACGAACGCAGGATGAAGTATTACATCTTCAGGATTAGATCTAGCCTGCAACCAGAGGTTTAACCGAGTATATAGATACCTTCCGCCAACGGTAATCAATCCATATAAAACTTTCTGTGTCTTTGACGGGGCTTTGAACCCAGCCATCCTACCTACTCTGGCATCCACATACTTCAGGTTCTGCAATGCAGCACCATATGTCGCATTGTTATCCCATATCGTAAGCTTGAATAACGCTGCCCTCAGAATAGCCATTAACTCCGGTTCAAAGGAATCCTTCAACGACGGCCGAAAATATTTCAGTCCTCCCCATAGCTGCTGTTTCAGTAGATCTAATAGCTCCTCATCCAGTAACTCCGTATCAAGCTGCCCTACACGAAAAGCTGGTTTGGTCGCCACATTTCCGAGGACCCCGACTCCGGCGAAGTTGCGATTGAAGATTGCTTGTGGAGTATAGCTTGCTAGATTTGCGCGTTGAGGTTGTCCGGCGACTACTCGGGACTGGGTGCGTTGCAGACCCGTCGGCAAGGTTGCTGCGATCGCAGATGACAGAGCTGAAGCTATCGGAGACGTTGTAGCTTCAACCATCTCGTCCGAATTTGTGGTTGTCGCCAATAGCTTTCCTCTAGGAGGAAGCGTGATGGGGGGTGCTGCTGCTGCTGCGTTGGAGGGCACAACTAAGGTTACAGTGTGAAGTCGTATTTGTTAGTTTTAGGGTGATGATGGTTGGTTCCTGCTTACCTACCTCACTTCTGGCCTCGGTAACTTGAGAAACACGAGGGGAGCTTAGCGTCAAGTTGAAGTTTACGTTGCTGGGCATCAGTGACCGGAGCTGAAAGCTGAATCTGTGTCCAATAACTGTGCGTGGCAGGGGGTTAGCCACAGGGCCCAACGCAGTGGCTGTTGCTTTTACCAGTAGTTTCCCTAGTCTCAACCTAAGTTTCCCATTGCTCTGCGTTTCAGAATTATTGACAGATCGTACCAAGTGATCGAGCTGTTTCAGATAGCAAAATTCTCTGTGCATTATAAGGAATAGTATGTGGGGAATGCTTTGGTGGGTTTAGGCCGTCCCAGGCTTCTACGTAGATTTCTTTGCAAGTTGAGGGGACAATAGGCAAGCCTAAGCAGCGTAAGAGATAGAGGTATATAGGCACAGAATGTAGAGCAGAAACCATATAGCAGCACGATGGCCATGCAGATAATGCTAACGTTGTAGGTATCATGTGTGCATTGCATGCTGCAAGATCGGCGAAATGTGGAGGAGGAGGTGGTGGTGGTGGTGGCGGTAGTGGTGGGGGTGGTGGTGGTGGTGGTGGTGGTGGTGGTGTGGTGGTGGTGGTGTTGTTGTTATGCCTGGGCGTTGAATATATGGATTTGAATAGAGCAGTGGGAACAGAACAGTATCACGGTGTAACCCTTCCGTCATATTATATATATTATAAATCGACTTTGCTCCTTGTTCTATGATCTCTCCATTTTATGGAAGCTTCTTTAATAACAAGACGACTGTGGACAACCGCGTGGATTGCGCTTGCGTCAATAGGCCTCGGAAGCTCCCGCCCGCACAGCGGTCTCTTATAGCCAGACTACAACAAACTGACACTAAAGAGTTAAGGCATAACCGTCCAAGGAACCACGGAAACCGCTAAACGACAGACGACTTACTACAGCATCTGTGAGGTGAAGTGCATCACTTCAACAACTGGTTTCTGGGGCAATTAGGAAGGCTGGAGTAGCCAGACCGACGTCCTTCATACGCCGCTGCCGTCATGGATACAGACAGTGTTCCCCTCAACCACGGAACTTTGCTTGAGGTCCTCCAGGCTGCAAGTTCTCCATCCCAGCAGCTCGTGCAGTCGGCATCGACCCAGCTCAACAAGTGGGAAACGACGGACCCAAGATTGTGGTCGTTACTACAGGTTGGATTCTGAAGTTAGCACTCATGGAGTAACTATGAATATCGCTAACATCCCGGCCATCAGGATGCTTACTTGGATCAAAACTTGCCTACCGAGGTTCGATGGATTGCAATTTTGACTCTAAAGAATGGCGTAGATAAATACTGGAGGAAATCAGCCAAAAAGTATGCCCGAATTTCCTATGCCTCAAGTTGCATAGCTAACCTTCCTAAGCTCTATACCGAAAGAAATCAAGGAACTTATCAGAAACCGGCTACTCTCCTCAATTGACGAACAGTCACCTCAATTAGCGATCCAGAATGCCGTGGTCATTGGGAAAATCTCTAGGCAGGATTATCCACTTGATTGGCCTGATATTTTCCCCCAGCTCACCGCAATCATTCGAACATGCTCAAATGATATCAATCAAGAAAACGCACTCAAACTTACGAGAGTCCTACAAATTCTTCTCCACGTCATCAAGGAACAGTCCTCCGGAAAGTTACCACGGATGAGGACCAACCTCCAGACAATCACACCAGAAATGTTCAGTGTCCTAGGGAATGTATACGTCAGATGTGTAGACATGTGGGCACCCTCAAGTTCTCCGGCGCCAGAACTGTTATTGATCTCGCTATTATGCTTAAAGGTGCTGAGGCGACTTCTTGTCTCTGGATTTGAGTTCCCAAATAGGCACGAGAGCGTGGGGCAGTTCTGGCAGATCCTGCAGCAACATCTGGCATCTTTTTTGAATTTGACGAGTGGTACTGGTGAGTATGTGAAAGGCGCACGAAAGCACGTGATACATTTGGGCAAGATCTTTCTGGAGATGAGCAGGATGCACCAACTTCCCTTCTTTTTACTACCAGGCTCGATAGAGCTTGTAAAATCATACTGGGGCTTGGTGGTAGCTCATGGGGAGACGTTGGCAAACACAAAGCCAATAGGAGCTTCTGGAACTAAGCGATCGGAAAATGATGAACAAGATGAGGGTGATGAGGAATTCAGAGAAAAGGTGGCACTGCATGGGATGCTACTCTATTGGGGTTGCGTCAAAGCGGTTTACCAACCTACTCCAACTTATAGATGTATGATACTTCATAACCTAGGTTTTTATAGCTAATTGCGCTGCTAATTTACTAATTCTATTCACAGATCGTCATAACCAAGAGAAGGAAGAGCGAGCTGCAGCAGTGGAGTTACTGAAGTCAGAGCTTCTCAATGAACAGATCCTTATCAGCTGCATGGAAGTTTTGGTAACAAAGTATTTTATCCTGAGGAAGGGCGACCTCGAAGGGTGGGAAGAGGACCCTGAAGCATGGAGTATGGCATGGGAGGATGCAAGTGAGAGCTGGGAGTTTCTCATTCGTCCTTGCGCGGAGAAACTCTTTATGGATCTAGTTGCCCATGAAAAGACAAAGCTAGCCGGGCCGCTGAAGCAAGTATTCGATTCATGCTCCAGTAAGTTCTCTCCTTGATTTATGTGCCTCTCTTGACAGTGACGGGTATCTAATAATTGTATAGCTCCGCAACACAAAGATGTACTGTTTAAAGATGCAGTCTATACAGCAATAGGTTTAGCTGCTGCCGTTCTTCAACAGGATGCGAATCTAGATTTTGATGCGTTCATGGCCAATACCCTCGTTCCCGAAGTACAGATATCCCAGCCATGGTACAACATCCTCCGCAGACGTATAGCCATTTTGATCGGTCAATGGGTGACAGTCAAAATTTCCGTCGGCTCTAGACCAATCGTGTACAAAATCTATCAATACCTCCTCGAGAAGTCAGATCCACAGAATGATCTGGTTGTCCGGTTAACGGCAGCTCGAAGCTTGAAATATGCAATTAATGATTGGGATTTCAACATCGAGGGTTTTCTACCGTTCGCAGATAACATATTTGAGAAGCTATTAGGACTGATGGACGAGGTAGAGACGACAGAGACGAAAATGGCTATCTTGAATGTGATTGGGAAGATGATTAATAGGCTTGATGAGAAGGTAGAGCCATTTGCTGAGAGAGTGGTGAAGATTATACCGCCGTTGTGGGAGGCAACAGGAGAGGAGCATATATTTAAGCAGGCTATCTTGGTGGTGCTTACGAAAGTGGTTAATGCAATGAGAGAGAAGAGTGTGAAATTCCATCATATGGTGTTGCCGTTGGTCAAGTTCGGAGTTGAGTCTGGAACTGTGAGTTACCCTCAGCTACACTGTAATCCTAAAATAGTCATGACTGATCTTTCTGCTATTAGGGCATGCAAATATACCTCCTTGAGGAAGGCTTGGAATTATGGGATGCCACTATTAAAAATACGCCCGCACCCGCTCCCCACGCCCTCCTCGAACTCGTACCCTATATTTTCCCTCTGGCTGAAATGGGCTCCGAGACCCTCCGCAAAGTCCTCGAGATCACTGAATCGTACATTATTCTCGCCCCGCGGGAAATGATTATTCATTACCGAGAGCCTTTATTTATGGTCTTCGCCTCTCTCATTGGTGACCTCAAGTCGGAGCCCAACCGTGTTGTTACAAGTGCAGTCGAAAGGGTGCTTGGCGCTGCTGGAAGTGACGAAGAAGCCGTTCAAGAAATTGTGAAGAGCATGCTAGATAGCGGGTTTTTGCCGAAGATATTTCAGGGCGTACATGGAAATTGGGAGGCTAGACAGACCACCGGGCCGAAGAAAAAGTACAGCAAGGTCGATGGAATTATATTGACTAGTTATCTTCAGGTCCTATCTAGGATCGTCTTGGGAAGCACGCGGGTATTTGTTGGAGTGGTGGAATATATTGGGCAGAGGACAGGAGAAGGATTTGAGAAGACAATGGGGTGGTTATTGGATGAGTGGTTTCACCATGTGCGTGACGAGGTACCCTATTGGGTATAACCGATTTGAGGGGTCGTTGCGTGCGAAACCGTTGTGCTAACGTTTTGTGATCATATCAGTTTGGAAATATGGGCTACGCAAAAACTCGCAAACTCAATCTCCTCGCTTTTACAAAGCTTCTCGAATGTAACCAGAAATGGATTCTCGTTCGCCTGCATGAGCTTATGACGGTCTGGACTGATGTCGTTTCTGAGTCTGATAATGCTCAGGAATCAGCTGAGTCCGCTCTCTCCTTCTCTCTTTCATCCCACGGCCAATTTAATAAGAAACTGTGCTAACATAACCCACAGTGATCTCATCTACTGGAACGAGGAAGACGCAATGTCAATCCCACACCTTCAGCGCCTGACACGGCTTACCAACGACGACCCCATTGCGAGCGTGGATACAAAGCAGTGGATAAAGCATTATTTGCTACAATCACAGGAAGCAAATGGGGGCGGGGAGAAGTTTGCAAGCGAGTGGTTATTGAATATTGATACGGATGTGTTGAAGAGTTTTATGAAGCTGGGGTTAGTGTAGGTTGTTTGGCGGGTTGGTTAGTGTGAAGGATCTTTTGAGAAGGATAGATCATACTTGCGGAAGTATCAGTATTGCATGTCCAGGTACTAGTGGAGATGGGTCTTACTCAAATTCTAAGTTCATAGTGATGGGATTGGTGATAGAGTTACCCCGTACATCGAGATCTTTCTATTGGTGAGCTTCCTCTAAAAAGTTCATGTTTCATTACTCTAGTACGCGCACGTGTAATTTAGAAGCCGCGGATGAGAAAACATTTCTTCGGCAGAAGATAAATTAGCACGTGTAAATTGAAATCAACCGTCTTCACATGTCAATTAGGAGCTTCCACATTCTCGCAACTTCCCCCTATCAGTTCAGTTCTTACCTGATTACTCTCCGAGAATCTGGTATTATAGCACATATATTTGGCAGAAACACTCCACGAATGGTGCTTAAAATATAAAAATGCGCCATTTATCACTTGCCCTAGTGTGTTATTCTCCCTGGTGACCTCTTCCTTGGGTTGAAATCACATGAATTGAGAGGGATGTTCATCTTACCACCCAAATCTTAGGTGAAATTTTAAAAGAACCTGGATATCTCATGTGGCTGAAGAAGGCAATCGCGAAGATCAATTACCGAGATAACTAATTTCAACTTCTAATATGGCATCAATCCCCGATACTATTATAACAAGGTATATATACTCGTATGTCCTGACCACCACACCACCTCCACCCACGTTCACGTGTGCTTCTGCATCCGCCAGGTTATTGGCAGAAGAAGGTTGGTTGCGAACCGGAGTGTCGGAGGATCCGAGATATGCCCGGCGTCATCAGAAACGAGGCGGGAATTGGGACCTGAAGGTATCATATTGAAACAAAAGACGGTATATCACACATATGACGACAGCCTACCTTAGTATCTACGCAGTTAATATACGCATTGAAATCAAATGAGCCAATACCAACGTACAATTTTTCTGTGAGATCGTGCATCTGCACCACCACGCAGGAAAACCTGCAAGACTCCCGGCGCCAGTCAACCCCCATATTCCACCATAAGTCGACAATATAAAGAGCATATAAATGACAATGGCAGAAACACGTGGAAGTATTATGAGGTAACGAAATCTCTAAACTCACATCACGTTTATCTAGAATATGACGAGAGCGGGGTAATAATCATACTCCTCTTGTGGAACCGCACCGTCTGCTTCTTAATTCATCCGATGGAATACCCCAAGATATGTGGTGATGGCAGGGATATGTTACCAAGGCAAGGGGAAACGGGTGTCACCTGGTCACCTACGTGCAAGGTGGTAGTGAGGGGTTGCAGTGAATATTAGGGGGTAGGTTTTCCCTACCCCGCTGATTCATAAGGTGACATGTGAGTATTTGTATGAGTGACCCCTCTTGCGAGGGGCTTGTGCCAACCAGACTAATGATTGACGCTACGAGGGTGTTGTGCCAACCAGACTATGATTGACGGTATAAATATTGTCCCAAAAAGGTATGCATCAAAACCAACAGATCGAATATATAAGTACAATCTCAGGAAGAACGAACACCCGCATGTGAATGCTCATGTCCGATAAATTGAATTTAATAATGCTCTGAGGGTACACAGGCATGGTGTAAAGTAGGTGATCGTATATCCTATTCCTAGGCTATGTTCATACCGGCGTGGGAAGATGCACGTATAGATGCATCACATCGAGGGCTCATTTCATAGTAGATTTCCTATTCCGGAAATATATCGTTTGCATGTGCAGATCTCAAAGTCCATAGACAGGGCTGGTGAGGCAGGGCCCATAAGACGGATGTAGCGATATCCACATTACAGGTATGGAGGGAACATATGACCCACGCAGCACACGGAAATACCTAAGAGTGAAACAACTTGCGCGGGGAAAGAAGATCAGATCAATGCATTCGTGAAAAGCGGGGGGATGAGACCCTGCCTCAACCAGACGTTGACCCTGTCGATGCTCTCTACCCATGATCCTGACGACGTGTCAATTACTGTCGATAGACATCAAGCAGAGCATATTGAAGGTGCCCACTATGCCTCACGTCATATTTGTACTTAGGAGAGAAATGTGAGGATATGTTGCTCTATGGGAAAGCACTTTCAGATAGTGACATGTGCTACCCGGATTTTGATATCCGTAAGAGCTCCGAGCTTGATTTCAGCTTGGTAACGGCCCTAAAGCGGGGTAGGAGGTCAATTGTCAGTACCCCCATTCTGCGGCCGATAAGTGGACGGGCCGGATGATAACTTAAGAATAGATCAAGTAATAATTTTGCTGGTGCAGATACATCATGGCAGTGGGTAAGGTGATCTTGAGATCTCTCAAAACCAAAAGTTCCGGTGGGGGGGGTTTTCACAAGCTGTTTCTTTTTCTGCCACACCACTTTGCTGGCAATGATGAGCATGGCCAGCGGCAGATGTAATGAGACCAGAAATGCATTTGTATGCACTGCAGGGAGCAACTACTTAGGGTATTCCTTGGAATGGGTACAGGCTGTCTTGGCAATGTTTCACGTTTCCTTTTTTGTAGTCTTGTTCCTTTTGTTTCTTGTAAGCGTACCAATTGGGAGCTGCCGTAACCGTTGAGAGATCTGGGTAGTAAGCGAGCACCCATTGCACATCGCAGCACAGCGATATCGCATTGCTTATATGCACCTTTCGATCCTCGATAGAGTGCATAGATGCATATGTACGGATACATACATCATCCCATGCCCATATCAGCTCAGTCATGCTTATGAGGCTTTGATACATGATTTGCCGCGGGGCCGTGAGGCGTCTCGGAGTCGATGGACAAGTTAAGCTGAATCTAGTTACTTTCAGCACCCAAGTCAACTCATTTAAGGTCGCAGCGCCTCTAGGGGGTGCTTCGCAAGACTCTATCATGAAGGAATAGATTCAGGCTGAGGACCATGTAGTAACATCTATATATGTAGGTATATGGGTGGAATCCAAGCCACAGTGTCAAGACCAAGTGATGGTTCCATCACGGTACAGTGGTAATATACTGACTGCACACAGTGAAGAAAACGCCAAGAGCAGGATGCGGATGGATCGAGTTTCCCCCCTTGGGCGAGGCTCTCCCGTCTATGGTTGCTTGTTGAGGGGGATGCGGCCATGCGCATGCAGGGAAAAAGTTCGCCTCCTATGCGCCCAATCGAAGGCTTTGGCTCGTGTGACGGCCCTGCTGCGTGTCTACTGGCTTGATGGTGTGTAACAGCTTCGAATTTTCGTCTGCATATCTCGACATGTGCGGCGCGTGTGCGTACTTGGTGCGCTGACAGGGGTGTTCGACAGGGCAAACCTCGTGTGCTCGCCAAATACGCCAGCTCATCCCCGATACATACATGCAGTATCCGTACTACTACGTCCACTACTCAACCCCCCCCCCTGCATCATACCGATCCCCCTGTCCGTTCTGTTTCTGTCTTTCTAACGCACCCAGCGCTCCCTACCATACCAGTCTACCAACTACATACTTAGCAACTACACTCTCCTTTGTCGAAGCTTTTCTTCTCTGTAGCCGGAGTTATTTACGCCCTGTCGCTTCTGTTAGCTCCGCAGTGGAAACCGTCCAATATCTATGCCACTTGGCCCAAGCGCAGACAGCTACTCTCATTGTTTCGTTTTCATTTTCCTGCATTGGCCTCTGAAGTGACTGGAGTTTTACCCTAGTCTTCAGTACAATTGGGCCATCGACTAAATTCCAAGAGGAACAGAAGACTGGACCAATCGAACCTGTGGGAAAACTTTTTGTTCTTACCGACGCCGGCGAGGGTTCTTATATGAAGGAGGGTACCTCAAATTAATGGGTACACAAACCTGCGGTCCTCCAGGCTTATCTCTCAGTAGCGAAGACGCACCATCATCAACTGATCGAGCCATTTAAACCAGGGGACTCATCCGTCTATTTGGGTACATCCATATATTGGCCTTCCCCCCGGGTTCCGTTTCGACAGTAGGATCTCCTTATTGCACATCATCTAAAAACATTTACATCCGCCTCAGAAAACTGGCGGTTTTCCTCAATAGAGATTCCTCTATATTGCATAACACTACGATTCTGGGGCAGAATCCTACGTGTGTGGCTCGCATTTTAAGAGAAGGAAAGGGAAGCACGACTTGACTTTGTTCGCAAAGATGGAGTACATTTCTCCCATCTCACAGCAATTTTCCCTTCCACAGGAGCAACCGCCGCCACTTACCAAGAACCAAAGGCGCTTGCAACTGCGGCATTCACTTTCCAACAAGACTATACCGCAGATTGGGACATTCGACAATGACGAAGAACATGTCATTCTCCAAAAAAATACCAGGCGTCGATCATCCTCAACCTCCTCGAAGGCATCATCTAATCATAGCCACTACACCTCACCATTCGACAACTATGAAGAGTTTGGGAGATATTCAGAGTTTCCGGAGGACAGATCGAAACCATCAACGCCTGTGGATGATATATTACCCGATGCGTCTCCACTTAGATTGGGAGGTTCTGCCGCTTCAACGATGCGGAAAGATGGCGGGAAGGGGTTGAGGAAGGCAAGCTTCTATAGCGAAGCAAGTACTCTAGTTAGTGATGGATTCGGTGATCTTATGTTATTGAGCAGTCAAAGCATTGTTGGGCCCCGCTTCTACGAGTCTGGTTCAGGCTCTGGATCAGATCACGGGTCGTCTTCCAAGAGAGAACGGCGATTTTCGATTGCTACGGCGTCCAATAAGCGGAGGTCCACTACGAGGGGAAGGATTAGTATGGGAAATCACCATAGTATCTACACTACACCACCACGCGGCGGTATCATGAAAGACACTTCGGACCATCCTTACCTAGATATGCATCCTGAAAATGCAACCAAATATATTGAACTTCTAGAGCAACAAACTCAAGATTTGACTGCACAGCTCCATAATCTCACATCGCCAACATCATCAGCTTCGAGTGTGAGCAAATTGAGGAAACTTACTGCGGAAAATAGGGCTTTGAGGAATGAGATTGACGAGTGGGAGACGTCATTTGACGACAAGGTGAAGGAAGAGTGCAGGTCGAGGATTATCGCAAATGAAATGGAGGCAAGGGCTCGGGTCAAGGCAATGGAGCAAACACTTGAAGAGACCCGGGAAACTGTCAAAATTTTGCATGCGGATATAGACAGGCTGAACTCGATTATACATGAGGTAGCGCATGAAAGAGACATGGCAGAGAAGGAAAAGCGGGAGGTGGAGCTGAAGGTGGAGGTTTTGACTGAGATGTTGCGCGCAAGAGAGGGTGAAACAAGAAGTTCCAGCAGGTGTAGTAGTCGGGCTGGAGGCAGGAATGATGGGGGGCGATATAGCCAAGAGTCATATCCTGGATCTGTCATGGCCGCTTTGAGGAGATCTGGATACGGTAGACCACTATCTATCTCTTCATCCCAATTCGACGAGAGCGAAGGGGAGGCAGGATATGGAGATGCCCCTTCAGCTCGCAGCGGGTCGCCCACTCAGGAGCCCGGAATAGTATTATCTAAGAAGCGAATGACTAGGTCTTTTGAGGGAGGTACCTCGCCGCAGCCTTTGGTTCTGCCCACTACAGCAGGAATTTCGTCACCAGCATCACCTAACGGCTCACGGCCTACATCTGCGCATTCAGACTCCCACCATATTTCCTTCTATGGGTCCGGTATGCAAGCAAATTCGAGCAACAGCTCCATTGACTCAGGGAAAACGCCCTCAGTTCGAAGCGGCATGAGTGCTATTGTGACTGGTGGTAACTCCCTATTCGCAGAATTGTCGATGTTTGAAGACGGGATGAGCGATGCTGCATCCAATAGAGATGATGTATCTGAATACTCAAGATTGCATTCGCGAGTACCATCGTATACTTCATTTGCCAGACAACATCATCGTGGGCCATCAATCATTACTTCACCTGTAGCTGCCACTCCTAGAATCCGATCACCTACGCCAATCCATTCACAGTTACGATCCCCACTTCGGTCACCAATTCTTGCAGCCTCCAATGAATTCACTTCGGTCCCCATCGTTCAATTACCTCCTCCACGTTCAGGCATATTCTCTACACTTACCCGTTCATCTGGTCCATTGCATCTTGTTGCTGATGCCCTAACGAGGTACAAACTTGGAAAAATTCTTATTGCTGTAGGCCACGGACTGAAGTCACCAAGAGTGACACTTTACAAGGTCAGAGTTAAGGCATGTGAGGTGGCTGTCAAAGTTCTCACCGGGGAGATGGGAGTCGAAAGAGTGTCGAAGAAGAGGAGGAAGGTGTGGAATCAGCGGGGCAATGCTTGGAATGAGGATAGAAATTGCTTGCGATGCTCAACTTATGAGAGGGGTAGGAAAGTGGGCAAGTCTGCTCGGAGATCATTTTCTGCGCCGATATCTTCTAGAGTTTCCAATGTTTGCCTGAGTCCAGGGACACCCATGGAAGGGATGTCCAGGGAACCTAGTTTGGTGAGGGATCGATCTCTTTCCAGGCGACCACCTCAGCACCATCGCAAACGCCGAACCTCGACTACATCAAAGCAACAAAGTCCAGACCCAGTCCGCCGACAACACCGAGTACACGCCGGTGACAACGTATGGCTGTGGTTCCGGTTCTTGATGGCCATTGTGGTTACCCTTGGGGTCGTAGGCAAGAACGACGAAAAAGACATCCAAAATGAGAAGACCCGCTACAAGCACGACGTTGCCGTCACCGACGATGAAGAAGATAGCTATTCCGACTACCTCAGTGAAGTTGACGAAGATGAGGAAGACACATTGGAGAGCAAGGTGGAAAAATGGCGGAGGAGCCGAGTCTCTGAGATCAATAGGTAGGAAGCTTTATACCCTCTTTTAGTAGTTCTTCTGTAGTCTTGTTCTGATGGTTTTAGTCGCTATTAGTGAAATGGGAATTTTGGAGTATTTGACTGGGGTAGTGGGTATATTGGGAATGGGTGGAGTTAGGTCACCAAAGTGACGAGTTTAGATTACGATACCCGGTAATTTTTTGACTAGAAAGCTCAATTCATAGCTCGCTTTTGGTTGTAGTGGATTCACTCGAATCAGTCTTCACGACATTTCATTTGTTCGCTTTCAATTTATCTTGTGATTTCTTAGGGAGTCTATCTGTTTATCGCCGCAGGCAGGTCCGTATCCTGATGTCTTATCATCTCTCCATCAGTTAACAAACCCACGCTTCCTTTGTATGTGGATTTCCACATAAATCACAGTCCCTGTTCGGACTTACTATGTGTCAACCCCCCCTTCCCACGCACGGAACCGTGCGTTGTCATGCCTACCATTGGCCTTGCTTTTTTTTTAAAATATCCTCTGGCTCCATATTTGTACCTCTTCTTCGTTTTCGGCTCTTTGGTTGCAACGTCCACCATCAGGTGGCTGCAACAGCGTGCATCATCAATCGACATCGTACTTCATATATATCAACTTACGAAGTTCATGAACTTGCATCTCAACGCAGCATATTTTGTTCGAGCTCTCTACCATAATTTATATTTCTTTTCCCTGTCGAGTTCTTTTCTTTGCCTTTAAGCTTTAGTTGGGTTGGATTGGTTTAGCATATATACTGTATAGTTTATATCTGATCACTCACAAAATAGTGGGCAGATCCAGCATATCCAGCACATATACCTCAGCAGAGCATCCACAATGTTACTGGCAGTGAAATGGTGGCAATCGAGCGAGCAGAGGCATATGAGCCCGTAACTGCCGTTATTTCTTTCTTTTTCTTCCCTTTAGTTTTCGTTTTTTCTTTTATCTTTCCTTTCGGATTTACTAGGCTCTGGCTCTGGATTTGGGATTGGTTGGTGGGTTGGTTTATACATATTTGGTTGGAAGGTCGTTACTTATGGTGATTTATTTCAACACTGTGGTTGTTGTACTCCTTTTATTTTTACATTTGTCGTTTTCTGTGAGATCGTTACTTTAGCTTCATATATACGTAGCATAGTATATATTCAACATATATACAGCTTTACCCCCAAAAAACCATGTGATTTCTTGTGCTAATAGTCTTGTGGAGGCTGAAGTCACGTACTAGCGATTAAACTGTTATATCCCAAGGTCTTCTGGTTGGCATAAATATGTGCGTTACCCTGAGCCAACCGGGAAAGAACTTAACACAAAGAGCTTCTTGTATTCTCGTTCCCGGTCATTTATTTTAACTTATAAATGCTACTAATTCTTTGCTTAAGTAGTTATCTTGCAAGATCGTGTTTCCGTATGTATGTACAATTTTATCAGGCATTCAGTGGCAGGTTTATTGACAGCTTGTAAAAGTTAGCAACTACCGTCCGAGCGCTAGTGCTATTTGTAATATTGATATTGTTATTGCAATGTTATGGATGATATCTTCTCGACTACACCTCCGGGACGATTATGGGACAATCAACATTCTCTGTGCCACATATGTCTCTCTGTCTATTTAAGTACACGCTCATCTAGTCTGGTTACGTTCATCCTGCAGGAAGTCTTTCGTGTATATACTGTGGAATGTTATAGCGAGCACAGACAATCCTTGTGAATGCCAAGGACTTACCGCCTTCAAGTGTGAAGTTTCCTGTACGTATACATATGCATATGCTATTTCCCCTGTCGTTTCATCTGTCGCAACAGCGATACTTTCGTAGTCACAACGTCCGTTGGCTTGTTGGAAGCGATTCAGGCGGATCACGCTAACAAATTCACTAACTAATAAAGGAAAAGCTGTAATTTGGATCTTTAGCACAATTCCTCGTAGTATAGTTGCGCTCGTCGCCCAGAGGGTCTTGGCATGAGACTACTCGTAGTACGTGGTATTTGCGTTGATATACCCCCCGTTTAGCGGGGGCTTGTGCTCTCGTGCCAAGACTCTTTGTATCTGTCGCGAAATTATTATTCTGCTGCTTAGAGTCTGGGCACGAGCTCGTCATGACGAGTAGTCTGGTTGGCGAACGAGGCTCTACGAGCGGCTTGTGCCAACCAGACTACATGACGAGCCCCCTTTTTGCATCCAAAAGCAGCTAGACATCCAAATACAGCCTTTCCTTTATTAGTTAGTGAATTTTCAGCATGATCTGCCTGAATCGCTTCTGGTTAAGCTAATAAGATTGGGACTTTGGAGATCCCTGTTCGGTTACCCGAAATAGGTCTCTATTAGTCTGGTTCGCACGGTCTCATTCTGAAGCAAGCGATCTGCACACGGTATGTCGATCACTATCTGTTGGTAAACGAAGCTTATTGGAGAGGACCTACATAGCCACTTCTCGATCTCGTCTATGGCGCATTATATTAATCTGGTTGGCACAACACCCTCGTTGAGGGCATTATACCAACTGTGATCAACGCAATCGCGACGACCAGCAGAGAGGATCAGTATACTTCAGTGTGTTGCTACCCGCAGTGTGTTGGCATCATCATCACAGTTTGTGAAGGACAAATCACCAAGTTACCAGTTTCCTTTAAATCCTATATTTTGTTAGTCTCTTTTCTTATATTTTCCATTCGGGGAGTCTGCGAGCAGCTTCATTCAATTAGTTCCATTCCTTTGGTGTTTGATATACCGCCATAGTATACCAGCATATACAGCAATCTCGATTGATATACTTGACGAGAACCTCTTGCACTTTTCTACGATACAAGACCCAGTCTCTCAGTCTCGCATTCATAATCCTCAATCCTTCTATTCCCAGGGTTAATTCTTCCAAGCCTTGTTCAATATGCCTCTTCCTGCCTACGGAGCTCTTGGGTACGCCTTCGTTGCCACTCGTATCCTACAAGCTCTCACACTTCTGGTCACAATCGGCTTAACATCACATTGTATATCCACATTGAGCAAAAATTCAATTGAAGCCCCAGGGCGTTTGATTAGTAATTTGACAATTGTATGTGACCCCGGGTACATCCTCTCCTCAATTTACAATTCGCTGACAGGATCGTAATATATAGTCTTGCTTCGGCACAATTTATGCGGGTATCACCTTCGTTCTCTACATCAAATCAACACTGCCATTGCTGCTTTGCGCTATTTGTGACGGCTGTTTCTTCTTTGCCTTCCTTGCTCTCTCCATCCTCTTTGGCGAGAACGTATCAAATCTCTCGTGTCATCCTTCAGACGTCAATATCCCCGCTCCAGATACCATAGATATCATAATTTCCCGCTCCCTCGGGAAGGACAGCTTCAACGGCAAATTTGGCATTGTGTCTCGCACTGTGAGAGCGAAGAGGGATCTCCACATTATACCACAGGGGCAAACCCAACCCACATATACAAGTCTGGAGGACATGAGTTTTGGGCAGTGGGTGAGAAGTAGCCAGAGGGGCTGTGTAATGATGAGGGGTGCTTGGATAGTGGGGCTTGTGATATTGGTATTGTTTTTGGTCAGCATAGGGAGTTTGTTGGGGATGTGGCGGAATTTGAGGAAACAGAAGGAGAAGGGGAGGCTGAATAGGGAGTCAAAGATTGAAGATAATATCCAGTGGGCGACTTAGAGAAAGGGTTTATGGTAGTTTGAGTGGATTCCGTTGGATAGAACTGCTTAAGCAGGTAAAGGGGTACTGGCTATCGCTTGCTATATGCTAATTGCGTGGACGCAAAATTTCTTTTATATATGGTGTTGGGAGTTTTGGTTCACATTGATTTTTATATTTAAAATCACTATAGTTATGCGTGCACATTGCATAGGCTTGTTTTAGGCAACAAAACTTGTTCTTAAGAGTTTGGGATTAACTAATCCTGGTTGGCAGTACTGGGCACCTGCTGTGCTGCATTGGGAAGGATGACAGGATAGATCGCTGTTAGTCTGGTTGGCACAACACCTCTTATATGATCATAACCTAATCACAAAAGTGATAATATCATATGCATACACCTTGCAAAGAGGTTTCAATTGTGTTGTATTGTGTTGTACTGTACATACTTATCCACCTGTCTAGTCCTATATAGCTGCTACTATATATCATACTCCAAGTCCCTCCCTTCATCCACACACCACGCAACCCAAGCCCCTGCCCAAACAATCTACATCTACACAATCGGATCCGGTATATCTATTCCTGGGGTGCTGAATCCATAGAAGACGTCCCGTCCTGTCGCACCCATATAACCGGTGGGCTGAGAATTACCCTCATATCCCGCCCATAGAAGATCAATTCTAGCTCATTTGTCACTTATATGTATGTCAAGCAATTTGCACCATAGTGGTGTGCACGACGTAGTGAAATCTATGAGGTTGAGTAGAGGGGTGTTTTGGTGCGAGTGCTGCGGTGGGGGATGGGGATGGCGCTGAGGAGGGAGAGATAGAACAGCTTCATTTTGTCCGGTTGTGATATTGTGAGGAGGAGTTGGGTTGGTGCTCTCGGATGCTTGTGCTTGTGCATATGCTATTGGAAAATACACTGGGGGCCAGCAACCCGTACGGATCAGGCCTACATTGCAAACCGTGGGTTAACTGCCCATCATGAATTCACAGAATTGAAAATAACCTTACACTATTGCATGCATTCACCCACAGCACCTGCTTCACGGTTATCCTCGGCCCTCTCTCTATCTCTCCGGGCCCCGCATACCCCTTCTCCATATAACAACCTCCAAACTCCCCCTCTAGATCCCACCCCCCAACGTACCTCTCCATCCAGCAGGTCTTATGGCGCAATTGGTTAGCGCGTCCGGCTGTTAAACACCTTCTTCAAGTTCAAACCTTCCTCTGGGGGGCATTTGGCATTGAGTTTAGCAACTACCGGGAGGTTGAAAGTTCGAGTCTTTCTAGGACCGCTTCGTTTTTTTTTTTTTTTTTGTGCTCCTTGACATCGATGCTTGCATTAGTCTCGAGCCCAGTGCGATATTTGTTTATACAGTGACAGATACGAGTCAGGGTCTAGATCTATTACTATTGCTGGCGGGCAAGATCAATGATTTTAACATACCGTTATACCTACTACCACATTAAGCACTACAAGCGCTTGAATAATGTAGCCCTAATATAACTGAACTCTGAGACACCAGTTACTGTGCGCTGGCCGCTCTCTTAATTTATGCTCCAACCACTGAAGAAGGAAAATGTTTATTTTGGTGAGGCATATAACCGAATCTGGTGCACTGGATTGGCGCTAGCCTTGTTTTGGAAGTCCAAGAGTTCTTATTTCGGTAGTCTGGTTGGCAAGCCTCTCTAGAGGCTTGTGCTATTTCGGAAGTCGTCAATTTGAGTTTAGGTATGCATGACGACTACATAGCCTGAAGGTTCAGGTTTCCTTCTTTTTATCTCGAATACAAGGCTAGAATTTAAACCAGGCCGTATGAACAAAACGAGATAAAAGCCTACAGTATGTTGCGTATTGTAGCACCGCATCGACGTCATACGCACGAATTTCGTCAACGCTACTACTAATGTGAATGTTAAGTACGGCTACTTGACACTGGGTACCGACCTGCCGCAATCATATCAAGGAATGCAACACTCGAATATTCAGTGAGATGAATGACGCATTACGTATTATTATACCTGCAGCGCTTCCATATCCAATTATAATATTATCATGAATAAGAGATCCACTCCATCTCCGCTATCTGAAATTTTATCATCATATGCATTTTCCTTTGGTGTTGGTATCCTCTAGGGAACGCCTCTTCCCTCCCAATTAAAGTGTAAAAGAGTAATAACAAATTCCCAAGAAGAGACGAGCACATGGTACATCAGAGCATAGAAACATTATCATAAACCCCGCACAAGTCTATGGCTCGCGTGATTCTTGCTTAAATCATGAAGAACCCACCAAGGCCAGCCATGAACAGTGCAACTGCCAATCCGGCGAAGCTGATTGGCATGATTTCCAAAGCTGTACCACCACTCACATCGCTGGAAGTTGGAGTCCCTGTAGTCGACGAAGTTGGAGTACCAGTGATGAGTTCGGTTGTGAAGGGGACTTCAGTGACAAACGACGCTGATGGGTAAGCTGGTGGTTGTGTGGACAAGGTTGGGTTTGGAGTGAAGGTGGTGGTCATTTCACCCTGAGCAGGATTCAGGACTCTAATTGACATGTTAGTGAAAGGCTCATGCAAATAATGGTGCTGTGGTAACGGTACCCATCAATAATATAAACGATACCGTTTCCAACCACAATACCTCCCTCCTTCCCGCCAATGATACGTGCACCGTTGACAAACCACCCACCTTTGTTCTCATTGATAGTAAGCTCACCTCCCTGCAATGAGACCACTCGGATGTCCTGAGACTGAGCTCCACTGATGTCATAGATGGTATGGTTGACAAGATGGTACTTCAATACTTCAGTGAGCTGCTCAGTACTGAGACCAGTGGCAAGATTTCCAATGATTTGGAAAGCAACGTTGTTAGGAGCGAAAACGGTGAGCCCAGGAGTATTATCAACTGTCTCACGCAATCCAGTCTTGACCAAAGCTCCAGAAAATGCTGCAAGGTTGAAATATGCTACAGTCTCAGATACAGTGTATGGCAGAGTCAAGACACTGTTCATGGAGAGTTAGATTAGGTTGTAGTATCTTACTATCATGCTGTGCACTTACCGGTCAATAATATGAATAACACCCTGGTTAAACGGAATATCCGTCCTCTCTACTTTTGCAGCCATACCAAGGCCACTGTACATGGTAACTGTACCATCATTTCTTCCAAGAAGGACCTGAGATGCTTTATTGGGTAGATTCGCGAACGAGTTGTTCATCAAGAGGGTATTTGCCGCTGCTGTATTACCTTGAACGAATACAGAGCTCAAGAATATACCATTCAATACATGGTAGGACAGGATGGCCTCAACAATATCAATACTATTTCCAACCATGGGGTCCGAGTCGCGAGTAGTTATATTCATCTTCTTGAGTTCCTCAAAAGCCCCATTTGAAGGGGCCAAGATTGTGAGGTTCGTTGGCCACTTAATGAGAGTATCCACCAGAACCGGCTTTCCGAGCACAAGTTCATTTAGCGAGGAGAGCTCAGGTGTAGACGAGAGGATAGAGGTAAGATTTAGGGAAGCTGATTGGCCATTCACAGCCGTGAAGGCAACTGCAAAGAGAGAAAGAAGGGCTGGCTTAAGCTGCATGACTGATATTTTGATGAGAGAGATTTGTTTCGGAGATGGTTTGATATTTGAGAGATTAAAAATCGACTGTGAGAGTACTAAGGGATTTTACTCCAGCTGTAAAGCGAGTGTTGACCGTAAGTGAGGGTGTGTCGAAGAACTTCAACTTGATGGTGGAGTAAGGGAGAATTTAGGAGTAGGTGAGAATATGAGCTTTATACAGTCGCCTTCCAAGTCTTTGGTAAGACGCAGTTAATCTAGCTTCATTCCAGGTCTGGTAACACGCATAACACGCAGTCGGTGAACTGTCAGTACCACAGCACCTCCTGTCAAGTCATGTATCATGTATGATACAATATAATACAATTGGCTATAAACACAATTAGGCAATACATGGCAACTAGCCAGACTACCTAACGTAAGTGCTAAAAAACTCACTGCCATAATATTCGTGATTTCCTACGAAACATAAGATTGCAAATGTAGGAATGATGATTTTCAAGATTGACGCCAAAGTATAGTACGGTCCTGGTAAAACAGCAAACTACACCAAAAGTGACCCTCATGGGAAAAATGTTAAAAACGAGGTTTGCTCGATAATCACATAGAAAAATTTTTAGGTTTAAGAGGGGCATATTTTATCTTTTTAAATTTTCAGTCAGGTGAAAGGCCCTGGGCACAGTGGGCTGCAGATTGAAGTCATTTCAAAAAAACGTTGGGGTTGTGCTAAACTGTATGGAGAATAGCGCATTTCTCTAACTTTTCAGATTCCGCTGAGTAAGCTACCCATCAAATAAATCGGTCTGGGCACGAGAACACTATAAAACTCGATTTAGCAAGTCCATATCAAGTTCAAACTCCACTCCAAAATGCCGCTTCTAAATTCATAAGATGAACTAGCTTAGCTGTGTGAACTGGAGTATTGTCTTGTTGGAATTTTGCATTGCCAATAGTGCGATTGATATGATTAATGACTGGAAGGAGGAGGGACTCTATGTAGTAGGTAGCGATAAATAGAGGCATTAACAGAACGCGAAACTAAAGGTACAAAAGTACCACACTGTTTCTCCCAGAGGTATTTCCAAACATTATAGATGTTCTTTTTCCCTTTGGATTTGCATTAATACAATCCTTATCTCACATTTGTTCGGGTGTACGAAATACCCATATTTGTCTTGGCATGAGCGGACCATTCAACAGTATACTCATTACTCTAAATCGTGCTTTGAAATTCTTCTATAGTCTAATTCTTCTTATCTAATGCTCATGCTAGCCTTTCCTTACCTCTTGTAGCATTCAGTTTCAGTCTTATCTTTGCTAGCCACTTGCGTAGTCTATTCTCTCTTAGGTAGCGGTCCAAGGTATCTAGTGATACATGAGGGCAACAATATTGTCGAATTTGCTCTCTAGTCCATGTCACATTCATTTTCACACATCAAAGTATAGCCCTTCTATCTTGTTTGCTAAGCTTTTTTGGTCTACCGGACCTAGGAGCATTTTCAATATGCTCCTGTTCTATTACCCAATTTAGGAAGTTTTTAATGGTTGACCAAGGGCGGCCAGAAATCACGGAAATCATGGTAATTGTATATTGTAAATGGAAGAGAACGAGGATAATACCCCTCTCTACCACAGTCATTGTTTTTTGTTTTATTCGGTTTTTGTGATATGGGTGTGATATCGAGATATCGACAACAGTAATCATTGATCGCCCATAGTCTCGTGCCGGATTGCTTAGCACTACTACTAGGCCACTTCAGGAAATTTTGAATAATTCAAGATAGGTTACTTACTGTAAATCGTAGATAGTGCAAAACTCAAACACCAAGGGGAACTTAATCGTCTATACATCCCAGAGTGAGGAGCATTCCATCAACTACTTTTCGCTATTCTTTAGATCTTTAGGTAACTATTCCCATTATCGATCTTTACGAACTTCCGGGACCTGTAAAAGATTTGATCTATCTGTAGTGTTTACTGTACTAGAGGATCAGATTCATAACCTTTACGGACGTTGTAATTATAGTAGAACTTGTAGACCTTCGGATTTATATCTGGCCAGTTTTTGCCTCAAATCTCCAGGTATTAAGCACCCTTACGCCATCCACAGGAGTTGTATTCAGATCTGTAGATCTACATATTCGGCCCATACTACGATTCTCCCACACAAAACCCAGGCACATATAACTCAACCCTGTAAAAAGAATGATGAAATTCGAATTCTCGAAATTGTGAAACGATAAGAAATCCAAAGAATAAGGTATAGTATATGGAATCTAAATTAGTGTGTCTAGGAAAAAAATCTAACCTATACCTAGTAACCTCAGAATTGTACTAATGTTCTGCGACCTGCCATCACTCCCTATCTCCACATAACCTGCCAAGCAATTCTCCCACAATCAACATCAACATCAACATGTCAAAGTCAAATTACACGAGTACTATCATGTTCAGCTTTAAAGAATCTTACACCGCTACAATGTAACAACAAAGGACTGTACTATCACGAGAAAGGCTTAAGCACAACCAACCTAGACGCCCCCACAACAAAATCTGCCCCCAAAAATACCAATTAGCGAAGGAATTTGAAAATAAAAAGTAAAGGCAGCAACTGGAAAACCAGCAAGCCCCAACTCCCCAAGACCACTACTACTTCACCAAATCTTTCCACGCTTTCTCCTATCTCCACGGCGTAGGTTTCGTCGCTCCCGCCACCATACCCGAAGAAGACTGCGCCTTAACCGCCTCCCTCACCAATGGTGCCAAGCTCGTCCTGCGACCTCCAGCCCCTAACTCACCCCTTCCCGAAATCGTAATCCTCCTCGCCCCTTCCCTCTTAAACCCCGCCCCGCTCGCCTTCGGACTCAACACCCCATGCCTTGCCTCATGCCCATGGCTCCGCCCACTCACGTTCTCCTTCTCCGGGACCGTTGACATCCTCCTTGCATGTCCAGTCTTAAACTGAACAGCCGTATTACTACTCTCCGGCGAGGAATGATGGGTGCGAGATCTCCTCGCCCTAGTAGCCGGACCGGACATCCCACCAGAGGAAACACGGCGCTTAGCTGATGCAACCATGAGGGCAGCTTTTGTTGATGAGGTAGTTGATCTCCATACACGAGTTACGTCCACGGTGGTGTTATCTTCCAAGTCTTCGTAGATTGTGGAGGGGCGGAGTTTATGATTATTGAGGATACTAGTATCTGTTTCTGACAAGGGGAATTCGTTTCGTTGACTTCGCGGGTTGTTGATTGAGGAGGCTGGGGTGCCACTTACTGAGCCATTGATGGTGGTGGTGGCATGGTTGTTGCTAGATGATGTAGGGCGATTATAACTATGCGATGGAGGCCGTGGAAGAGGAGGTGGTGAATTATCTCGTTGTTTTGACTTGCTCAGGAATCCCATTTCCATCTTATTATTTCTCCGTGTTGGAGGCTGATCCATTGCATGGATATGTTTCTCGTGATGTGATTGATAAGAAGACTCTGAATTTGTATTATAATTTCTTGTTGAAAAAGAAGATAAAGAAGAATCAGAAGGATGACGATGTGACGTAGCCACCGAAGTTGAACTCGAGATAACATGTGCAAAACTCGAATCGGCGGCGGAGATGCTGGCGGAACTGGAAGTGCTTAAGTGATGCACTTTTTCAGCTCTGTATCGCTTATTTTCCTCTAATATATCCAATTTCTCCTCAGCTTCAGTCTCATCCTGCCATCTCACCCTCTTAACTTTCTTTGGGGATTTTTTTGCGAAAAGAACCGCCTTTGTTTTGGGGGTGCCTACTTTGAAGGCACGTGGAGACGGCCGTACTAATGGAGTTGTGGAAACTCCTGGGACAACTTGCGCAAATGGTCCTCGAAGTGGCGATGCCAGGTTCATCAGTACGCTATTAGCGGTGGCCTTTTTCCTGGGTGTGTCGAAGTTCACTCGGGGTATTGAGAAGTTTTCCTGTGAAAATGTGAGCTCGCCGTTGGGTTTGATGACTTGGGAAGCTGCTTCTGTGCAGGTCTTCATGAGAGTTTGGAGTGTTTCCCTAACAGCGTCGGAAGCTGAATCATCCTGGAGATTGAGCTGGTTGAGTGAGGCGACGGTTTCAAAGTGTGCCTTCGATAGTACGCTGATTGACTTCGTCATATCTGCATTAACCTCTGCTAAGTTCTGGAAGAAATCCCTATCTATCATGGTCTTGTAGAGAGTTGCCTCAGCATTCACCGAGGCAATATCAGCATCTGTCACACCCTCTATGGCTTGTAAATTCCTAAGAGTAGCATCTAATGCCCGGTCGATTTCTCTCTCTGCAGTGGGTCCTTGTAGGCGGTGTTGTAATCCAAACAGGTTATTCTCTAGTTCCTGAAGGACTTTTTCTGCCTCGGCTCGAACTGTCAATAGAGCTTTTGGCGGGGCCTCACCCTTGGAAAACACAGTATCAAATGCGGACGTCCATGCTGTAACTAAAGCTATTCGGTGCTCAATAAGTCGCAGATTTTTAAAATCTTGGATCCTCGTATCCCTCATATTTTGCGAATGCTCATAAGCGGTCCTCAACCTCTTTGAGCCTTCCTGTATCTGTTGCAATCGTTGGACTTCCTGCTTCTTTAACTTATCCATGGCCTCCTTTGTTGAATCGTTAAGCTTCTTCTTGAGTCCCTCAACCTCCTGTGTAAGTTCATAAATCGCCTTGACGTATTGACTAACGTGTCTGTTGACGTTGATCATGTTCCTAGAAACCTTGGTCTTGATATTCTTGGCCCTATTCGCGTATTTGAGGGTATTGTGCGTTTCGTCATAGTGCTGACTCGATGGACTCACACAGACTATCATGACAGTCTTGCAATTCCCTCCCAGTGAGAATTTGAGCAATCGTGTGAGTTTCGAATCTCGATAGGGAACATGATTTCTCCTAGTTGGATCACAGAGTGCGTTGATGCAGTTACCCAGGGCTACAAACTAGTCAATTCATATAGTAAAGGGAAAATCCAAAGAAATCATACTCACCTAATAAAGACCTGTTGATATTTGCACCCTCAAGCAATCTATCTCCCCGATTCTTCGTCACAGATGCCCTTTCACTACCCGCAAGATCGATGATGGATAATGTTGCAGCAGTGTGGTTCTCCTGCAATCCGGATGCCTTGTCCCTCTGATTGACGTTGATTTGGAGGACCGCATGTGATCGTGATGAAGTCGCATTGGCTTCCGTTGGTGACATTGTCCGATTTGAATTTCCCATCATAATCAGGTGCATAACTTCATTTACCTATAGTTATATTTTAGCTTTATCTCAAGATTATCGCCTAGACAGACCTCAACTCACATCCTTCGGGCAATGCGTGCTCAACCCTGCCACTGATATCGTCTGTGTGGAATCCTCCCTCAAAGCCAGTGCCTTTGAACTCCCTCCCTCCACCAACAAGTCCCTTATAGTTTCATTATAGATCTCGAGATAGCTCATAGTCAACTCAATCTCTTTCTCATCCTTCAGCGCATCAATCCTCTCAAACAGTTCTGCACAAGTCAAGAAGATGATTCCCGGGTTCTGGGGATTTCCACTGATGGTATGCGTCTTTCCACATCCTGTTGCACCGTATGCGAAGACTGTAGCGTTGAATCCTTCAAGAACACTGCCAAGGAGATTGCGCGTTGTACATTCGTAGACTTCTTGTTGGGTGACGTTTTCGTCGAAGATTCGGTCAAAGCCGAAGCGCACATCTTTGACTCGTTTGCCTTGTGGAAGGATAGACTTTTGGAATTTGGCCATGGGGTTGTTCTCGGGGGGGTCGAAGATTCTGGGATTGTCAGCCCCCACACTCAGTATAATTGGATATAGAGGGGTAGGGAAGGGTCACTGACAGCATCTGATCGTCGACAACTTTTACTATCCTCCTCAACCCTTTCCCCGTGAGCTTAGGTGTAGTCGGCCCCGCAAGTAAGCCATCTCCAAAGAATGTGGGATTGTCATCAACAGGTGCTCTATATGAGGCAATTCAGTCAGCTCAGCTTTCGACTACATATGGCAATCAAGGCTTATCGACATCTGTGCAGCTTCTCTGATACTGAATGGCCGTACTCGGACTACCCGTCATAAGAATCTTAGCCCACTGTAAACGTCCACAATGCAGGGAAACGCTTCATTCCATACCAGTAACATGGATTGAGCTTTGTGACATGCTCGTATATAGCGGGGACCCCAACTCTGTCCCTCAGATGGTCTGTGCTCACTGAATAATATCAACGACCACGTAGTCTACGCAATTCAACGACCCAAAGTCGGTGTAAACAATACGAGAGAGGGTGGTTGGTTTATGGAACGCTTGTGAATATAAAGCAGCTATAGAGAGTGTCAAGAGTGCTTGTAATATAGGTCGTGAAGTGGTAATGTTTGTTGTCGTTGTTGACTTATTGGCAAGGGAGGGAGGGCGGACAGACCAAAAGCACTCCTTTCCTTTCCCTTGCTAGTCTGGACAAAAGCTTAGCTTATTTGTTGTTTGCGCATCTACCACACCGTTGCGGTAGCAACCAGATAGCAACTCGCCAAAAACAAAACGCAGATCAATGCCCCTTTTGTGCAAACCTTCAATAATATTCACAGCTCAGACTTTACTTAAGAATGTAGCAAAATGAACACTTCAACTCCAAACAAAAGGCAGCCGAACAGAGCCCACGCTATGAGAGAAGAGAATGGTATAAAAAGAAAAGCTGCAAAAAAGAAAGAAAAGAACATGATACAATGAAACCACCACTGTCACCGCACCACCCAGTCCCACTATCCTCCTAAACCCTCTCACTCGAGCCGTTGCACCGCCCATTGAATGAACCAAGAAACACAGGAAACACAAGAAAAAAGAGTCCACGCTTATGCAGCAATATCCGCCCAAATCTTAACTTCCGGGCTCGGTAACACATAGATAACCAAAGCAAGACCAAATTCCATCACTAATCCAAAGACAAAGATCTTACACCAAATTAGTAAACCATCTCCGTCTTGTACTATCGTATTCCATCATCGCACATTCCGTCCTTACTCGTCTCGATAAAATTTCCTGAACAAAAGATGTAAAAACAAGTTCACATTGACTTTAGCCATTCCTTCGAATAGCATCATGAATTGGTTATTGTTGAATTGAGCCTACCATTCATATTAGCACGTGGAGTAGAAACTTTGAGTTTAACAACATACCTGCAATAAATCATCCAATGGTATATCCATACTGCCTCCGGGGATGATCATACTTCCGAAACTCATCTCGAGCCGGAAAATACCAACCTCATCACTCTGAATAGTGATGGAGATAGCTCCCCATTGGCGCTCGGGATAACCTTCCAGTGCAACTAATACACCCTTATCCGCAAGCGCTCGAGCAGAGTAATTGTAGCTCCCGAACTTGGGAACCTTTCCACTTCGCTGAAGTTCACGTATGTGGAAGTATTGCCTTGTAAACGGTAGTATTGTGCGCCTTTTACCTTTTTTGGTCTGCAAAGTTTGCATTGCCTGCTCGATGTAATCGTTATAAGACTGTAGCTGCCCTTCGAGGTAGGTTGCCTTCTCATTGAGGTGCATAAGCGTTCCCCTCACGTTCTCAAGTTCCTTCTGGCGTTGGACACGACGGCGGTGCTTGGTGCGAATATCCACTGCGATGGCATTGAGAAGATCTTGATAGTGGTTCTTTCTCGTAATCTTCCCGGCCTGTTCCAAGCGGACAATGTTTTCCAGTGCCGTACGTTTGAGATCCGTATATGTCATGGACGAAACATCAGACAATGTGGTGGTATCCGCATACGCACCGCGGCGCTTACCAGAGTGCTCCTCTTGAAGAAGTTGTCTCCACCGATCTTCATCATCTTGTCTGACTGGCTTCACCAAGATCTCCATGAGGTCTCCTCCAGTCTGGATCCTGATGATGTAAAGAATGCATCGCTTGGTCTCCACCATCAGAGCCTTCATTTCACTATCTGGGTCCTCCACCTTCTGAAACCTCGGGTTCAGATACAAGGTAATTTCTGCGTTCGCCATAGTCCTAAGCTCAGTTTCATTCGCCTTTACTGAGCCCAGTTCCCTGATGATGTCTCTCAGCTGGTCCTCTCTAGTAGGCGACATGACATCGATTTTCTGAGCCACTATCCTGTGAATAGAAAAAATCTCGGCCATCTTCATGTACAAGGTGGGCTTTTGTCTTGATGTCAAGTCGTCAAATTCGTCAATCTCGAACTGAGTTTCGGCTTCCTTAACCTCAATGACTAAAAATATATGTTAGAGTGACAAAAGTAACAATTGCAGTGGTACATACCATCAACGAAGATCTCATGCATCCTTCGGATATTTACAGCCACATACTCATTTAACGGTAGCAAGTATATGTTATCGTGAGAAAACTGTTTCCCTAAGCTCAACTGATTGAGCAGCTTGGACAACTCTCCCAGGTTTTTTTTCTGTTTCTCATCGAGAGTCTTTGCCACAACTCCGAATGTATCGGGCCCCAGGATCGCAGGCTTGAGGTACTTCTGATATACAAAGTGAACAACAACTTGAAGAACTGCATCTGGAGACTCATTGGGGAACCTTTCGCAGAGAGTTTCATATGATTGCCTGGCTACATATCGGATACCATATGGCATCTTTGGAAGCTGATGATCTAGGTTATCGAGCACGGCACTACTAAGATCACGGAGATATTGCAAGCGCTCAATGAATGTAGCTCGCGTCTCTGGATCACGAATAGCTTCCTCGCGGCCAATGCTGTGCCTTCGAGAGCTCTTCTTTCCGGTGCGAAGCTCTTCATCGCCGATGGAGCTATGATAGATCCTTAGTGGGTCACTTTCGAGGTTGAGATGACGATCATCTATAATGCGCTCCCTGAGAATTGGGGCCAGTATATCCTTCAGGAACTTCCTATCTTTCGGATTTCTAGTGACAGTTAGCAGGAGCAAGCATTGTAGGGACTAATACGAAGCTTACCGGATGTAGCTGTGCAACAATTTCACCCAGAAGAAATTTCCTCGCAAGAAGTCTTGCAGTGTTGTACACTTGTCTACTTCCTCCTTGATACTCCTGGTGATCAACTTCAGCAAGTAGTATTCCTCTCGTCTCTTTTGCGCGTATCCAAATAACCCCATGATGAGATTCTCGGTCCTTTTCATATCTTTATCAGGCGTCCCCTGCTCACGGACATTTGTAAAGAGCCTTGCAAGGTAGACTGGCTGAGTTTGAAGAGCAAAGAAGAGCATTTGGTATAATTCCAATTTCCTCCTTGAATTCTTGTTGAGGGCTTTAAGATCGAATGGATCAGATGACGCAAGGTCGACGTTACTCAATAGACCCCCAACGTGCCCAGTAAAATGCTTTTGATGCTTGATAACTTCATCCAAGGTGATCTTGTTCTTGACCAGCAAAGCGATCTTGATATCCAGTTGATCAATGTAGGTTTCAGCCATCTCATTAGCGGCGACATGTTGTACGACGTTCTTTCTGAGGCGCTCGAATTCAATCTCCTCATCAAAATCGAAGTCACTATCGTTGAGCAGGTGCACGAAGTTCTTGATAGTGCCAACAGGCGGATTTTTGCCTTCAGTCAAGGACCTATAAGCCTCTCCTTGTTGCTTCGCTCGTACGAAGCTTTGGATTTTGATGACTTTCTGCATATTATCATTATAGAACTTCAATTTATCCTGGAATTTCTTCCTCTGCACCATTCCTCTGGCGTACGCTTGCAACAAGGTGATAGCGCCCTCCTCATCGTCGAGGTAAGCGAGAGTATCTGCGACTTGGCCACGAATGACAGCACCTCGGAAGTGAGCTTGGACCCTAGCAACAGATTCTGACGTTGTCTCCAGTTCGGTGAGGAAAGCACAATTGCGTTTCCGTGTGAGGTACCCACGGCATATTCCTTGCACTTGCACCACTGAGTCGAGTTGACCATCCAGCGCTGTGAGTGCCGACTGGAATTCTTTCCGAAGAAGATAACCCTTAGTTAGTGCTTGTAAGTCGATGATCTCTTCCTCAGCGATTTGCAACAACTCCAGTGTGTCTTCATACTCATCTCTGGTTAACCAACCCCTAGCAACAGCCTGCATTTTTATAATGCTGGTTAGCAAGCTCTCCAAGTGGTCCTGCTTTTCGCGGATATCCTGTCGAACAAGCATTCCTTTTACAGCAGCCTGTAGCTTTGTCCAAGTATCCTTCTTATCCTCAAGCGCACTCTTATCCGCATTCATGGCTGCCCGTAATAAGAAACCTCTGATACCCCCTTGCAGCTGGTGAAGGCTTTTGTCATCCGCGGCTTGTAGCTCTTGTTTCTGTTCATTCACTGCTTGCCTCACGAGCAAGCCCCTAGCCGCTGCTTGCAAATCCTCAATGGCATCACTGGCACCATCCGAAGTCAATGCTTCTGTATCCCTCTTCAAAGACTTCCGGAACAGCACGCCCCTGGCCTTTGCTTGAAGCCGCACAATCTGGTTGTCGGTAGCTCTAGCCTTCAGTGCTTCGGCATCCTTGTTGAGCGATTTCCTCAAGAGAGCACCTCGGGCAAGAGCTTGTAGTTTGGTGACCCCATCCTCACTCTGATGAGCTTGCGTGGCTTGCACTTCTACCGAGCGACGTGCCAGAGCTCCGCGGATAGCAGCTTGGAGGCCAACAATATTTCCTGCACTTTCCCTTAGCTGCTGTTGCTGCCGTTTGGTCTCCGCTCGAACCTTATTTCCTCGGTATCGTGCCTGTAGTCGGACAATCAGACTTTCATTCGCCGTAAAGCTTCGCAGCTTTAGCCCAATGGCTTTTCGGATGAGGTAGCCTCTGGCCACTGCTTGGAGCTGGGTTTTGTCAGTATTATTACTTCCCGTACTCTAGATTTTGAATAACTTACCTCCTTGGCCCACGCATTTCGTTCTGCATCATACGCATAACTCACCCTGGCGAACATGCCCCTGATGGCAGCTTGTAACTGGATAACTTCGTCCTCATAACCCCAAAGTTCTTCAACTGTATCACCTAGCCTAAGGCGAACCAAAGCCCCCCTCGCAGCACGCTGCAGTCGCTTAATAGAAAACCCGCACTCCCCTAGCTCTCTTTCAATCCGTTCCTCTTCAGTTTCCTCCGGTTCAGGCTCGGGTTCAAAATGCTTGTTGACGCCTCTGAAATTGGGCATAATGACACCAGCCTGATCCAGACCTTTCTGGGTATTCTGGATTTCTGCTTCAGTGAACTCCAATTTACCCACGAGATTCCCAATGATGATTTTTGTCATACCGAGTCGGAACAACAAGAACGACAAAGCATGAATGCAGTAAATGACTTTTGGTATATTCTTCTTATTATAGAGATCCGTAAGTTCAAATAAGAAAATCTGTATTATGCTATTAGCTTTTGGTTAATTATTCCACCTAATGATCCATACCTCTGGCAGCTGGACTTTCTTCACAAATTGGAAGAAGCGATTAATATTGTCGGAATGTCGGAATTGGAGCTTCTTCGCATCGAATATTCGCGGCACCAATTCAGGAGCAAATACCCTCACCAGTTTTGCCAACGTCACACCGTCTCTCAGTGCCTCTTCGAGTTCGACGATGGCCGGAATAGGTTTCCCAATACATTCCTCCATCCATCTATAAACCAATCAGCTTCACGTCAATTTAAATATCAATAAGTCCTTACATACTCTTTGGCTTCACCAATATGACACAGGTACTCATATGCTTGAATATACTGTCTCCGTTTATCCATCCAATTCAACCTGTCCCATGATGATAAGGAATCTGTCTGTGCCCGCTGTAGCCTCCTCCTTCCATGTAATCCAGCAACCTCTCCTCCCATTGCCTCATTAAACTCACTAGCGTGCCCATTGGATATCTGTGATAGAGTTCGAAGGTGACTAACACTGCTATGTCGCATTGCACTCAAGTCATCCGGGATGGAGGTGTCGGCAAAGCTTATAGAGCGTCGACTAAATTCCTTTGCTGCATTCTGTACCCTTTTCACCGGAGAGCCTGGAGGTGACTTTGTCGGCGATGTCGATAGTGATGAAGGAGCTGGCGGAGGAGGGAACCTAAAATGATCTGCGCTGGCGAGTTTTGAAGCATCACCCTCATGATAAGAATGGCGAACCGAGGTAGCTGCTGTCCGCGAGGCGCCTGTTGCTGGCCTGGGCCTCAGTGCCGGAGGTGAATCTCGGCCATTGCTATACGTCGAGGCTACCCGCGACATGCCTGCCGGTGGTGCCTGGTCGGTGTCGGTATTATTCGATTTGGTCGGGCTGTTGTTATTGAAGCGGGAGCTCAGCGATGATACCGATGTGACTGTGGATGACCGTGATTCGGGAAAGTAGTTTGATACATATGAGGACGCTATCGACGAAGCGTTTGATGGCTGCCGTCGGTGAGGCGGCTGTGGGTGAACTGACATAAAGCAAATATGTCTTGCTGCCTATATGGGGCAACGGGAATAGTGGGGTGGGGTGGGGTGTAGAATGAGGGAGCAAATATGATTGGGCGTGTCGACCGAAGGGGTATACCTACTTAGGTGAGACCAGGCGCCCGTGGACGGAGTTAGTTTGTTTATTTTGGGTTGCTCGTTTGGTGACGATACGGTCAACAGTCTAGCGAGAGGTAAAGAACAAGCTTTGCAACATTAAATCAAACCACAAACAGCCCCCAGCTCACTCGCTCAATGACGAAATCCGAGCCGGAGAAATGAACGGAGGATTAGCGCTATCGACTAGTGATGGAAAGTGCAACAAACAGGCTCGAGCGGTACCGGAACAGAGCGAATTGGGAGCAGCAGCCCTGTGCGCAGCACTCGCTCCTTCCAAATACTAGGGCCTCTGCTTTCAGTGGTATATGGCTACGCGACAGACTTCCGCAACAGAGGTCAAGGGCACGAGCTGGGAGAAAGGAGGGTAAGGAGCACACAGGCTGAAGGAGGGGCGAGGTAAGGAAGTACGGTAAGGGCGAGAGTTTACAGCCGATATTTAGGACCAATTGACGGTAGCCCAAGACGGCCTGCTTAAGTACTGTAGCCCTTAGACTACAAGAAACCATGGACGATACGGAGTCGTATACGAAACGTGAAAATCCCAAACCCAGCTGAGTACGAGCTCATTTCCCGCCCGTACGTGAAGGCGAAGCAACGTTGGAAGCCTCAGTCCCCACATTTTTATCTAATCTCATCTCATCTCCAACTCACAACACAAAACCATCACAAAATGGGGATAAGTTTACTGCAAGTCTTTTCTATGGGAACCCTGTCAAAAAATTGAAAATCTTGGCGCTGGAGCTCGCACCCCACGCAGAGGGCACTTAAGCTCCCCACCAACTTTTCCTCTCTTCTTTTTTTTTCTCTTTGGACTGGAAAACTCCCTCACCCCCCGGATTCCCTTGCTCGCAGTCCCCCCGCTGCTATTCGATCAAGCCTTTGTTTGAATATCTTTGGGCTCGAGCAATATCTCCTCTTTCCCCGTTTCTCTCCCATATACCCGCTTCTCTTTGTTCGAAATGACAGGCATTCTCGACTACAAGACTGCCGCCGAGGTTCTCAAGGAGTACAAGCCATCAGGCTTAGATGTCAATCAGCTTTTGGACCCCGAGAGGAGTGGAGGACTGACGTATGTCTTGCTTCCTCTGCATGCACGTAGCCTTAGTGCTAATATGCGGGTTCGACAGCTACAATGACTTCCTGATCCTGCCAGGTTACATTGGTTTTCCCGCCAATGATGTTACTCTAGACACCAAGATCACCAAGCGCATCTCCATCAACTTGCCATTGATCTCGTCCCCTATGGACACTGTCACGGAGACCGATATGGCCATTTACATGGCCTTGCTCGGTGGTCTTGGCTGCATCCACCATAACTGCACTGCTGAGGACCAGGCCAAGATGGTTCGCAAGGTGAAGAGGTACGAGAATGGGTTCATCCTCGAGCCTGTAGTCATGACCCCACAACACACTGTTGGAGATGTGCGAGCAGTGAAGGCGAGGCAGGGATTTGCTGGTATTCCAATTACAAGTGCGCATTTGCCCTATCTTTTTGCAATTTTCCAACACCTTGCTTTTATATGATGATTCAACAAACTACATATAACTTTCGTTCCACCGTATCGACGTAACTGTCTTGTGGAGAACGTTCGTCTCTCTGATATTAGTGCTTCTATATCGCCTGTTCACCACAAACAGTAAAACCGTGGGTTCAAGGCTAACGGTATTACAGAAGATGGTAAAATGTCCTCCAAACTCATTGGCATTGTTACCATGCGAGACATCCAGTTCCTCAAGGACGATACTATCCCCTTGTCCGAGGTCATGACCACAGACTTGATCACCGCCCGCGAGGGCATTTCTCTCCCCGCCGCCAATGCCATCCTTGCCTCTTGCAAGAAGGGCAAGCTCCCCATCGTCGACAGCAATGGCAACCTCACTGCCCTCCTCTCCCGCTCCGATTTGATGAAGAATCTCCACTACCCACTCGCTTCCAAGCTCCCCCAGTCGAAGCAGTTGATTGTCTCTGCTGCAATTGGTACCCGAGCAGATGACCGCGAGAGGTTGAAGCTCCTCGTCGATGCTGGTTTGGATATAGTCGTTCTTGACTCTTCTCAGGGTAACTCCATGTACCAGATCGAGATGATTAAGTGGATCAAAGAGGAGTTCCCCCAGCTTGACGTTATCGCCGGTAACGTCGTTACCCGGGAACAGGCCGCCAATCTTATCGCTGCCGGTGCTGACGGATTGAGAATCGGTATGGGTTCTGGCTCCGCCTGCATCACCCAGGAAGTCATGGCTGTCGGTCGCCCACAGGCCGCCGCTGTCCGCTCCGTCTCCCAGTTCGCTGCCCGCTTCGGTGTCCCCTGTATAGCTGACGGTGGTGTCCAAAACGTGGGACACATCGTCAAGGCTCTTGCCCTTGGTGCCTCTACCGTCATGATGGGAGGCCTTCTCGCCGGTACCACCGAGTCCCCCGGGGAATTCTTCGTCTCTAGGGAAGGTGAACTCGTCAAGGCTTACCGTGGTATGGGCTCCATCGACGCCATGGAGTCGCAGAAGGCTGGGGATAACGCTGCCACTGGGCGATACTTCTCTGAGGGTGACAGGCTGCTGGTTGCGCAGGGTGTCTCTGGCTCAGTCAGGAGCTCTGGTAGCTTGACTAAATTCATTCCATACCTCCAGGCTGGGCTTCAGCACTCTCTTCAGGATATTGGTGTTACTACAATTGCTGCCCTTCACGAGGGTGTGGACACAGGCACTGTCAGGTTCCAGATTAGGACTGTTAGTGCGCAGGCGGAAGGGAATGTTCACGGTCTTCACGAGTTTACTAAGAAGCTCTTTAAGTAGATGCGAGCTTATTTTTCGTGCTGGCATTGTTGAAGCGTTATGTTTATGTTAAGATATATGGTCAGGTGATGGTTAATTGTTGAATCTGGGTTTAGTAGTCATGATTTCTGATGACGTCTAGTGAAAAAGTTGGGTCGTTGATTCGGGCTGGGTCTGGCTGGTTGGGATTGTTTATATATAGATCGCTAATTGAAGATGCGTGCAATATGGTGATATTCTACTACCATGACTTTGGTCATGCGGTGGACTTGATCTTTCTTGTGACTCCCCAGCAAGTTCTAAAAAACAAAAGTACTACTTAAACATCTAGCGGCTTATCCGATCCTACAGCGCCTAGGCCTACTCCCCAGTGCCCAAACCATTGGCTATTGGCCGAGGCTAGTCTGGTGGGGTGAATCTTTTCACCTCTTAGTTTTTAAGTACTTGTGTGAGGTCGATTCAGGGTAAAATTGTACCGCAAGACTTGTGTATGGTTGGCGCTTTCTCCTACCTTTCTTTTAAGTGATCGTTGCTCCATCTTAAATCCCTTTTACGCACGCGTGCTGACTAATATCGATATCCAGCCCCATGTCCAGCACCGCCAAGTATTAAATATTTTCTGACTGCCGAAACGTTTTTTTCTTTTTTTTCTTTTTTTCTTTTTTTTGGGGGGGGGGTAATTGCACAAAGACCACTTCCGAATGCGAGATATGCTCCGGTAAGCCTGCATTATATCTACTCCCGCGCACACAAGAACTGGAGAAGCTCCATTCCCATGGCTCCAATACCTGACCAAATCATCACATGATGGATGGCGTTTTCGTTGCTGGGTGGTATCTGTTACCATTAAAAATTAACTTCTACAATATTCACTAACGGTGCCGCGAAGCTCACGCTCATTATGCTCGTCAGGTTTTCTGTGCCTGCAGAAAGAGTGGCAAGGTTGAAGTTATGTGCACGGAATGGACAAATGAGCTAGAAAACGCCGTCTCCGAACCGTCCCAGATCTGAAGCGGGTTGGTGTTCTTGTCGAGTTGCATAGCTATTGTAGGCTATTCGGTAGGAAGCCGAGAAACTATTTGCAGAATATGCGAACAGTCCAACCACCTGAAGAATGATCAGGCAATACCCATCAAAAGCTCGACTCGACATGCACCACGCTTGACCTACAAAAAAAAACAATAAAATGTCAATAGCAATTTTGTAATTCAAATAACTCCACCCATCCCTCAAAAATAAAAACGCCCGCACCCAAAGTCAACTCATACAATCCAAAAAGCCACTTCTGAAATCTACAGTCCCCTGCTGTATTGTCTACACCCCCCACTCTCCACCCTCCGTCACCCCACCGGAGAAATCCAATTACCCAAGGTACCTTGGCAAACACTGATGCCCACATCCCACCGCCGCACAGACCTCCATCTCCTCCTCATCCCCATCCACCTCTCCCTCCCAGGTCCCTTCCTTCCCCTCCCTCTCTTCTCTATCCTTCCCTCCCCCTTCTTCCCGCACTCCGCCCACTCCTGCGACTTTCCCACCAACCGTCTCACTATTCTCTTCCTCGTCAGTTTTGTCGGTCTTTTGACAATCGCCAAAAAACCACCCCCTCAAACACCCCTCATGTCCACCATGACCACAAATACCACAAAGCACCCATCTCCCAGCAACTCCCTTCCTACAAATAACACAGCCGTCCTGCATCCTCCTACAGCTCTCACACCATCTTAGTCCCCTCCTACCCCCCCCGCCCTTGATACCCCCCATACCCCCACCCTCTTCTCCCCCTCCTCCTCCTACTCCACCGCCCAAAACAATCCCCCTCCCACACCACCCACAACTCCCGCTGATATGCGTGTCTGTTTGACCCCCCCTCCTAACCACCCCACTTCCAGTATACTTCCTCACCTTCGCCGCTACGGCCCACATGTGTTTTCGTGCTAGTAGCGAGATGTACCCTTCTGTCCAGTCGTCGACGGCACGTTTTGGGAAGGTATACCGCGGATAGAGGAGGTTGGTGAGGGTCGTGAGGAATTGTACGTCGCCGTGCGTAGTGTAGTAGGTTTGGAGTTGGGGAAGAAGGGATTGAGGGGACCAGGGGGTGTTGGGGTCTGAGGATGGGAAGGCGGGAGGGGAAGTGGGGGGATAAGTTGGATAAGGGCGGTGGAGTTGGTGGGAACCAGGGCGGGGGGTAATAGATGGTTGGGGTGATGGGTGGGAAGGGTAGCCGTTGAGGTGAAGGGTGGGAATGGCTGGTAGTAAGGGCGGGGCATGAGTGCGATACCATGGTGCTGGTGAGGTTGCGGTGGGGTGGAGAGTGGACGTACTTCCTGTAGCGAGGACGTCGAGTGTATGTGTACTGTTATTATTATGGTTATTCTGGTGAGGATAGGGAAGCGGTGGTGCATGAGCGCTATTTCCATTCTCGTGTCCATTTCTTCCACTCAGATAGGTACTCCCATTCACACCCCCATTATGGCCACTTCCCAACCCATTCCCCTCCTCCATAATCGCATGCAGCCCCCCCTGCCTCCCCCCACTTTCCCCACTTCCCCCACTCCCCTCCCCATTATCCTCCCTCTCACTCCCTAACCCCAAAATTCTCTCCTCATAACTCCCACTCGTCTGTTCGCTCATCAAGCCAATACTATACTGCCTGGGCCTAGTCCGAATCACCGGCTGCTCATAACTCCCTTCCTCACTGACAGTACTAGGGATATTGGGATCTCGGTCCCGCTCAAGACTACTCAGAACATCTGCCGTTTCACCTGAGGTGCTAAGGAAGACTGCGGTTGAGGAGTCGGGGGGGTGTTCTTGTGGTTGGGTACTATCCCTTCTTTGCTGGGTATGGGTGTTATTCCTCGTATGGCGATTATAATGGTGGTGGGAATTACTATGCGCCCCTGTGTCGACTGATAATATCGGCTTAGGGCTAGTCGCCAACCGACTCCCCCCTACGACCATCTCAGTCTCACCACCAACATAGCTCTCTCCTTCTCCCGGCCTCTGGTCATCATCATCATCTAACATCCTCGGACTCGAATCCCCATCCGTACTAGCCGTACTACTCGGAACACTTACCGACCCACCTCCACCTCCTCTCCCCCCCGCTCCGAATGCCGCCGGTGGTAACGATAAAGCCTCCTCAATATTAATGACATTCTCCCCCTGCACAGGCATGGGCATAGGCGTCGGCTTGGGCGTATCCGGCACCGGCCTCTGCATCGGCGTAGCCCCAGGGTTCATCGTGTACTGCGCTCCTCCCAGTCCAAGCAACCTCCTCGCGACAATTGCCCCGCCACCAGGGACAAAGGCAGCATTATACGCCTCCTGTGCCTTTCTAAGTCTTTCCTGCTCTGCGCGCTCCGCGCGGGCTTCGTCCTCACGAGTTAGTAAGTACCCGAGAACCTGCCATGTCTTCGCAGTTCGATACTCCCCCACGTACATCGCCGCGCGGGCATTCCTTTCGCACGCCTTGTCTATCGTGAACCCGCGCCCATCGCGGAGAGTAGTGATATAATGTTTCGCCAAAAAATCGAATTTGTCGAAGTTGAACACTGGGAGGTTAACGCGGGCAGTAGCTTGTGCGGGTTGGTACTTTTCCAGAAAAGTATCAAGGGCGGATGTTTGTTGAGCGGGTTTAATGTCCCGCCTAAAGCTCGAGGAGCGAGAGCCTCCCTTTCTGTTGCGCGAGTCCTCGGGGGCACCAGCACTGCTACTCCCGCTTCGTACTTGGTGATAGTCATCTGGGTCCAAATGCACCCTCACGCCGCTCCTCCCACCACCACTACCACCTCTAGGGCCCCCAGTACTCTCATTCCTCTTCCTCCTCTGCGCCGCAAACGTAAACTCATCCTCCGAATTCCAAGCAAACGCCACCATTGGTAGATCTCCAACCGGCGCATGACCAAAACAGACATCATGCTGAACCAGCAAACAATCTTTTCCCCCGCTCCACAGAACGTCCTCATCCCTAAACTGCAACCCCGTGATCGTATTCCCATGTTCCATCAACACCCAACTCGGCATATACGGCCTTCTCAAATCCCACCCATAGATCTTATAATCATTCCCAATACTACACGTCGCCAGCTCCGTTGTACTAAGCCCACCCGGTCTCCACACCACCCTTCCCAAGCTTGTCTGCGTAAACACAGTATGCTTACTCTTCCTCCTCGGATCAGCATAAAAATCCCACACCTTAACCGTCTTATCCCTTCCACCACTCGCGCAATGTTTTCCGTCCGGATGCCACGCAACACTATACACTGGCCCCTGATGCGCATTCGAGATCTTCCTTTCACACACACTTGGATTCCTATAATCCCACCTCTGCACACAGCCATTCTCATACCCCGCCACAAACTCCACCGCATTCGCCTCGTTGAACTGTACATCTCTCACCTCTTCACTCTTCCCCACAAACGTAATCCTGCTCTTCCTCTCTCGCAAATCCCACAACTTGACACTCCCGTCTTGGCTCGCGCTGAGGAATAACCTCCCATCGGCGGCGTTGAACGCTAACCGGTTGACTTGCCGATGGTGTTCCTGTAGTATCCTATCATGCCGGAAATCTCTGTATAGAACGATTGACCCGTTTGTTGCTGCTGTGGCGATCAAGTCCCGCGCGGGGTGGTTGCCCCATTTAACTTCGTTCTGGATGAATCCGCGGCGATTGCTGTTCTGCGCGCGGAGAGACTGGGTGGATTCTGAAAGGGTATCGTCTGTGACTGTGACGATTTTAAGAAAGTCCCTTCCGGCAACAACTAATCTATCGCATTCTTGATTCGCGGATATCGCTTGAACCGGTGAATCCAACGCCAACTCAGTAGTTCTAGATGTAAGTCTCGTATTCGCGGTTGCAGTCGCGCTGGTAGACCTTCTAAATCATCAATTTCACTCTCGTTAGCATCGATTACCCTCATAATATACCCCAAACCTCCCACAAACACGGAATTCGCTTACGGCGCATTCGCCCCACCCCCGGGGGTCCCCGTGCCGGAACTACTCGGTGGCCTACTCCCCGCAATCCCGCCAATCCCGAACGGCTGCGTGAACCTCGCAAAAGCCATTGCTGCCTTCCCACTCCGGGATTGCTGATATGGCTGCTGCGGAGCTTGATGCGGGAGTGGAGGTGCTGGTTGGGGGGGTGGCTGCTGCACGAGAGGAAACTGGTATTGGCTGTTGGGGCTATTGGCGGCGTTGTAGTCTGCCATTGGGATGCGGCGGGTTCATTGGAATGGGATGGGTGGTACTGGTGTGTGCGTATGTTGGTGCGTGGGGGGCAGAGGATTAGCTGGGAATGCGAATGCAGTACTGAATTTAGACGTCTGGATGCGATGGTACCTATGCAATGAGACTCAGCGTTCCAATTTTGCGCGTAGTGGTAGTCTAGCTATATACGTGCAAGGCTATGTGCATGTACGTAGGAAGTATGTATGTACTTACATACAGTATGTACCTCAGCATCGTACTGGTAATGCTGGGCCGGGACAAGCTTTTTGCGGCTGCCACGGGATGGATGGATGGATGGATGGCGAAGATCGGGTACGGGAACGGGGTTTGCAGTTTTTGTTGTCGATGTGCAGCAGCACGTTGACGTGGGGGAGTTTCGGAGGGTCTCAGTGACTGGCTGCGCTTTAGAGTCTTATGTACATACACCACTCGACATACTGTTTCTCCCACTCATCAACACCAGCACATCGACATCCACATCCACATCCACCGCCGCAAGCGAGCAGCGGCCTACAGCAACAGATCGATCGCAACAAGCACCTTTGCAAGTACCGGTATCTCCCGCTATTCCCACAAAGTACAACCGAGAGCGAAGAGAAAAGAAAAAAAGGGAACAAAAAAAAACAACTCCGCCGATAACGCCCCGATAATGCCGCCCAATTCCAAAGCCCTCTTGCGCCGATAACAGATAAAGTATCTGTCGCAGAAACCATGCCCATGCAGATAGTAGAGCAACATATATGTTATACGTATACTGTCATAGGCAGCTGTATATATAAGCTTATGGGTGCATACAGTATGCCATGTACTGCTTCTGCTTCTGCGGCCAACAATCAATTACAAGTACAATTGCAACGTCCTACCATACAGCGGCTGAGAATGACACAGGATAGAAGTGAGAGGTACACGTGCTCTGCGCACATAGAGGGGGGGAGGCGGCTCATAAACCGCGTCTACGGTAAATTGCGTGTACGTACAGTACTTGCAGAGTAATATTATGACCGTGATCAGCATGCCAGCATAGTACAGGAGGTCACCAGCACGAGGACATATACACTCCGAGTCGGAGCTCCTGCTGCAATGAATTCAACCACTTTATTGGCGTATAGGAATACATCCCCATGGCCGTCGTATCGTTTAAGTATCTATCCCTACATATCATGAATTCGAACAAGGCGCCGTATATATGCTTGCAATGAAACCCAAAAACACAATACCTATCCACATCTCATTGCTGGCCCCCAACGGCGATTGCATCGTCGTATGAGCTATCATAATCTGAGTCTCATCGACACAGCTCTCCTCCAACGAGGTATGAACGGACACTATGCCGCTTCCCAATAGGAAATCACCGCCTTGCCCATGTGCGATGTGTAGTCTGGTTGTGTGATGTATATGTAGCAGCCAAAATTCACCGGGCCAGAGCAGAAGCACTGCACTTAATTTACGGATGGATTGCACGCCAGGCCTTCAGTACTGTATGTCCGGTTAGATGAATTCCTTTTGCGTATCAATGTATGGATGGATTGCACGCCAGGCCTTCAGTACTGTATGTCCGGTTAGCTGAATTCCTTTTGCGTATCGATCGATACTCATCTCGAGCTCTAGGCGCAGCAGGATCTGGCCATATGGCCCCTAGGTAGAGTACAGCGGGAAGTATCACGAGTTTTGAGACTGAAGAATGCAGCTGCCCAATGGACGCAAAACTACCGTTTAAAGGACGAGAACTGGGGCATTAATAGATTCCCCTTACCCTCAATTCACTTTGATACTCCAACACTGACAATCACTCTCATTTCTTCATGATCATAAATGCCGCGGCCGTGAAATCATCATAATCTCAAATTCTCTTGATGCCGGCAGCCCGTAAACAAACCCGGATCCCAAATAACGAAAAAAGAAAATCACCAGAAAAGAGAAAGAGAAGAACCAACCCAGCAAGGACGCCCTAAATTGAATTTTTTCTACATAGGACACCTCCTCTTCCTTAACACGACCCATATCGTATCGCCCATATGATGAGACCCCACCCCTTCCTCGGTCCTATATATCCCATGATCCTCCTATAAAGCGATCGTGTTGTTGCGGTGGTTCATCTTCATATTTCGGGCATTGAGTGTGCGAGGAAGAAGACCGATAAAAAAAAAATGCCATGCAGATATTAGATAAAGTGATGCGTTTATTCTTCATCATCCTCCTGCTCGGCCTCCATGGTGGTTTGGGCGATACCTATACCCAACAAAAAATTCATATTAGCCACATGCTCCCACTCCCCACTCAATCATAAATCACAGCTGTGTACATACGGTCCAAATCTCGCTGACCAGCCTGGGAGATTCTCCTTCCACCCTTCTCGTGCTGCTCAACAATACCAATCTTCTCCAAAGCCTGAAGGATCTTTCGATCGACAGATCCAGAGGCATTAACATGGTGAGATGGCCTAGATCCCCTATTCTTCTGTCCACCGTGGACCTTTCGGAGGGCACCGACACCAACTGACTTGCGGAGGTAGACGTGACGGGCTACGGAGGCGGCTCGGACGTAAAACCTATTGGGATATGAGTTAACCCATATGTCCACTCCCAATAAACAAAAGCCCGCTCCAGTTGCCTAATTGAAAACTCGTGCGGTTGAAAGTGAGGGTTTAGTGAACGTACCAGTCCATAGACTGAGGTGGGAGTTCCTTGTAGTGACCAGTCTTGACAGTGTCAACCCAACCTAGACCCACCAGTCAGCACTTGTCCCAAGTCCAATCATTCCATTCCAATTCCCATCGAAACTTTCTGATGTCCTCCACGTCAAGGAATATACCACCCGGTCCCCAATCCAAAATCCCACCATCTTTGAGTTGTCAAACATACCGGGAATGGGAAGCTTTCCCTGCCTCTTCAAGAAGGCAGCGTAGGCGTCAATGAACTTCTGCGCATCAACATCGCGGACGGAAACACCAGTCATGTTCGGCTATCTGTAAAATGTCGAAGATCGTTCTTGTCAGCACTCGATATTTTTCGGTAAAATCTATATTCGGATTTCAGAGTTTAACGCGGCGTACTTTGCGTGGGTTGGTGAATAAGGATTTGCGAAGAGGCAGTGCGTGCTGTGTTGGCTGATTTTGGCGTCGTCGTAGTAAATTATTGTAATATTTCCCCTACAGTTTGCTAGATTTATGATGTAGTTGTGGGTGAACGCGAGTAGGGTTAACCCCCCACTGCCACTGCGTCAAGCCACATTCAGGTAATATGTAGCCTGGTTGGCACAAGCCGCTCATAGAGGCAATATTCATCTCAATTGGGATAGGCTAGAGGGAGAATCTGAGTAGTCTGGTTGGCACAAGCCTCTCGAGAAACCAGACTAAATCTGAGACAATAAAAAACCGTAATTAGTTACACAAAAGAATTCGAATTCAATACTGGAAGGAAAGCCTCCTCAGTTATGCCATGCAAGAATCTTATCCCAACGCCTCTTCAATCCAAACAGCCTTAGTGCCTGCGAGAAAACAGGAAAAACACCCCCACCATACCCGTTACCAAATTCGCTGCAAGAGAGGAACGCATTAAAGCAGATAACTGAAAATGGAGAAACGCTAAGAACCAAACACCACCGGACTACGCAGAAAATGGAATCGTAAAGTTGTGTAAGAACGAAAAAGAAAAAGAAAAATCATGACATGCAATGCCCCACTATTAATATGATGCTTTTCCTCAGACTCTTCCATCAGCTGAACGATGGTCTTCTCAAGCCTGGGCAGTCATACCGCTCAAAAAGCTCAGTAATAAAATGTGGATGCCTGATTCCAGGTGATCTGGCCTTTTTGAACTCGGCGATGGCTTGTGCAACATCATATCCCAGCTTCTCAATCATATATGATACTAGAAAAAAGCCGGTGCGATTAAAGCCGTAGTGGCAATGGCATGCAATAAGGCGGTTGTCCCCCCGTGCGTTCATTTCTGCACGAAGCCCATCGACCAGTGCAATGAACCGTGAGACTTCATCCGAGGTAGGTGGAATCTTGCTAACAGTAGCGACTGCGGCGAGTCAGCTTTAATCGGATTCACTCGTAAATTTTTGAACCCACATTTGTGATATTGGACATTTGGTCCAAATGTTTCAGGGTCATAAGGTGGCTGCTCATGAGAGATATCAATGATATGTGCAACATCGGGATATTTAGTTGAAAAGAACTTGGGGGTGTGTTGTTCGTCGTTTTGCCTCAACGTCTTGCAGTGACGACGTCAGTTTGTGGTGACAAAGACAATTATCAAGATAGTTGATTCACCTTCATAGCGCGAAATGGGCTTCGTCCTATTCTTGGACTAACGGCCTGGACCCTGCTCCATTTTTCCAGATTCTTCAAGAGCCATTTATCCTCCTTCAAGAAACTTAGCTGCCAGGCAAGGCTTAGAGCTTCGTCAACGTGATGAGATAGGAAGTCATTCACAAGACCATTAACAATATGATGAGATTCATAGATGACACTGTGGCCAGCATTTGGAATCACACATCTCTTGACAGCTGGGCTTGCCGCCTGCCCGCTGACTCCTTCATGCTTGTGCTCCCTTCGATGCATCAGCCAGTCGTGTATCTTGTCGAGTTCGGAAACTGGGCACACCATGTCTTGCGCAGCACTTAGAAGATAGATTGGGCAAGTGATAGCAGTCCATTGCTCCGGAGTCGGGAAGCTCATTCCCCTAACCATTCGTCTCCAAACGGGAGTTTTGCTCTGTTTGTTGAACAGCAGCTGCATCTTCTTCACACTCACCGGTGCTTGTGTGCCAACAAATCTAGAGACAGATTTAGACTCGATCCCACCCCATCGGTCGATCATTCGAAATATGTCGAATCCAATATTGCCCAGTTTCAAGGCTGTTGCTAACTTTTTCTTTTCTTGATCTGCAAGCTCTGCCTTTGGGCAAATCGCTACCACGCCTGCACACTCTTCATGTAGAAACCCACCTTTTGTAGCTAGGGTAACTGCAAGAGCAGATCCATAAGAATGTCCAATAAGCACAACCTTTTGGCCTTCTTGTACATGCTGCCTCACAATGACGGAGATGAGTTTACAAAGAGACTCTGTTGTATAGGCCTGCCAGCCACGCGGAGCGAATTCGGACCCACCGCATCCTGGAAGATCAATAGCCAGAGTATGCGATATATGAACAAAATATTCGAGCAGATGCTGGAACTGGGATAATTGACCTCCAAGGCCTATTGGAAGTCAATTAGTGTGAAATAACATAGGAACGTTATAAAGCTAATACTAACCATGAAGGAACACCAATAGTGGTAGGCTACGACCTAGCTTAGGTGCCTTGGGGTGCTCCCGGTGAAAGACGCGAATTGATGGGTAAGAGAAGGCATCCGTAGTAACAGGTATTGTGAATGTATGTTTCCGAACCAGTGATGTATTAGAAGCAGCATTGTCTGGGATGTGTTGCAATCTTAGTTAATTTCAGTGACCTGCCGGGAGTGCCACCAGCCTGAGAGCATACCTACCACTCAAACTTGAAATTATCGATGTTCGTCGTTCCGATTCTGGCTGCTTCTCTCCGTTCATGGACTCTCGAGAGCTGCCCCCAAATTCGTCGAACTGCTTTGCCATGGTGGGTTTTGAGGATTTGAAATAGGCGACAATCAACGGAACAGCACTACAGATGGTAATCGCCATAACTTTATGCCTCCTAACAAATTCCGAAAAGGCCCCTCCTGTTGCTGAAATGGACGGGAATAACGCTATTAATATTGCTGTAGAATTGGTTATTGACCCGAAAAGTGGAGGAATGAAGGGGAAGGTAGTTTGTGCAATTGATGTGGTCGGCACTTCCATATTTAACAGAGACTAGGTAGGCTATGAAGCCGGGACGACAGGGCGACCAACTATCAAGAGCACGCAGGTCGAGACAAGGGTCGGATTGGTTGAGTACGTAAATTTGGGTTTTTTTGTTTCCGGGGATAATAATTTGAGTGATGGAGGGGGGTGTTGCAGCGTTATGTTTTTCTTGGAACACAGAGACGTATATGGAATCAATCCGAGACTCTTTGCATCGAGCGAGTGGCTTGTCAGAACGTGTCTCGGAGCAATAAAACAAACGGCTGCTTGGGTTATCCAAGGCCCTGAGATTGAGGAGCGATGGAGAGGTGCTTCGTTTCGCAACCAAAAAGTGCGGATGTATCTAAGCGACCAATCTGTAACCTAGTTGGAAGTATGCGTGAATGAAGGAGGCGTGTATGTTGCATGCTAAGTGCTCCACATACAAGTATGTACAGTATGTCTGTATGTCTGAGTGCAGCGCGCGGCGCCAGCCAACGACCTCCGATGAGCAGATCGTACCTTTGACCCTGGCAAGGCAACTGTTAATGACGAATTCAGCTCCAGGTATGTTGGCCGAAAGTAAATACTATCGAATCAAGCCCTGCCTAATTGAGAGAATCAGCACGAAACCATCGAAGCGGTAAAGTACGGCCACTGAAGGCAGAATCAACAAGGGGTGGAGCAGTATGTACTACACGTATGGTGAGCAGAGCCAAACAGCTGCTTCGAGAATGTGGGGTAGTGTGAGGGTCAGCAAGATGGGTCGTGTCGGTAACTTGGTACCTCCCGTTCCTCTTGCGGCTCCGGGCTGCGGGATTACGGAGTCTGGGAAATGCCTCCAGCTCAATTTCAGGGATACGCGCCGCGTCCTGGGAGTTCGTTGCATGGGATCCAAAATGTGAAACTTGGCTGTGAAAAGCACATGCTTTGACGTGTGAGAGGTTGCATAGTGCCTCATACATACTTATGCATATACCCCCTTGTCGCATATTCTCCCGCAACCTAAAGGTTATCAAGCAACCCCAGCAGCACGTTGTCCACCGATTGGCTACCAGCACTTCATGTGTGGGACTGACTAAGCCGCACAAGTCCTACCTAAACGTCAATGTTCAGCAACTTTATACAAATTACAGCACTCAAGCTCATGAGCATTTATCTTGCTTACTGATATAATCCTCTCGGGAAATGGTGATTTGCGTGCCTGTTTTAAATGTATCTTAGGGCGAAATACAATATACCCCTTGCTTTGAGCTAGTCATATGCACTGCCAACATACATCCCTAGGCTCATATTAGTATATCCGGGGTCATCTAGTGTACGTATTGGAGTTCGCAATTCTTATATACCGCATAGTTATTAACGTTTATTTGAATCAATACCGTACTCTGGGAATGGTGTTACCTGGGCAAGTATACCTCCGGTGGACAGTGAGAGGCACCAATCAGATTAACTAGTTTTTAGTTGTACGAGCATTCTCTATGAATGGATACATGCTATGCTTCAATTCAGGTCAAAGTCCTGCACCCTCTAATGTTCTGGCAACTTGGTGCAGCCAGATGCACTGAAACGTCATAATTCATTGTATGTTTCCACCTCCTTGCATCACTCAAGTATTTGGAGAGGGCTAATGTTCTTGGCCAACAAGACTAGTTTTGTGTTACCTGCTCGAGTATCCCTCTGGCAGGCCACCTACCTGAGGAAGTTTAATCTAGGTTTGGAACCGCACCTAGGTAGTAGATATGTTGTCTAGTTGCACTACCCCTCGCAGACTAGTATATATGTATGTATACAAACTGCCTATCGCAACCATACTACTCCTTATCAAGTATGATTTGGTAGGTAGACTATTACCCCCTTAATCCAGAACGGCATTGATCAGTTCAGGGTAACAGGTCGAAAATACAAATTGGACTTCTGCTATCGACGACAGTTGAAACTCAACCTCGAAATGCTTAGTCCAGAAGTACACATACATGTCTTACTAGCATATATTGGAAATATCACATGAGGGTGTTGATCCGCAGCTGCATTGCTTGGACCCCCGAAATCGGTGACGTTACTAAGGCCAAGTATGGGTGAAGTCAATGTTACAGCATATATTACCCCATAGATATTAATTACAATACAATTCAAATTCAGATCAAGAGTTAGGGCTAAACCCTAGGACGCGGGCCAGTCCCGCGCCAATACACCTTGTCTGCTTCCAAAAGCCCGTCTACCGGTATACCCACCTTGGAACCAAGCCTCGCGAGCCGGGAATAGTCTAGTTAGTCCTGTAAACGTGATTATTGACCTTGAAAGATCAGCAAGTTTGAAGGTGCCACTGCAAGTTATCCTGTTCCAGGCCGAGTATGTCGTTAATTACTTTCAGACCCCAACAAAGCCGAAGGAACCAGGTATCCTACTGCATAGAAGTTCCATACCTATAGCGAACTTAGGGGCTACCCTGTGCCGCAAATACTTTGGTGTGCCGTACAGACATCTGTATCAGACATCAACTATCTATAGGTTTACTTAATCGAAGAGGTTTAATAAATAGATCATTCGGTTAAGTTAGGCTGGTGTGTATAATAAACCAAACTATATTAAAAGCGCTCCTGTAGTATTAAATGGACTTACTAGGCCTAAATATAGTTATATTTTGACACTGAAGCATGTAGTCCATAAATATATAAATCCTCGCTATCTGACGAGCAAGACGAATAAAGTCAGAGTTTTAGGTCCCAAAAGTAACATATATACACTTATAACCATGACATGATTAATAGATAAATGTACTCTAAAAATACTCTAGGAATATTTAACTCGAATATTTATTGCCTAGCCCAAAAGACAACCGCTATAAGAACCGGCTATAGCTGGATTGTACTTGATCGAGCTCGAGTCTCTCATACGGCCTGGCGAATACCTTATGTAGGCAGCACAGTACCTATTCAGTAGTTATACGGTACCGACATTTGCTACTGCAATTATTTGGAATTTCAAGATACTTCCCTTTTGAGACCAGCTACCAATTCCGGAAATCAATTTGCCAAGAATGGTAGTTCTGAACTGGCGCTGAATCCCCGCTCACATGATCATCGCATCCTCAACTGGCTTCGAAGAATTGACCGCCAGACTAGCTACAACTTAGTCTGGTGCCTACAATTCAAGATCAACGTTAGTCTGGTTGGATCAACGTCTAGTCTGGTTGGCACAGGCCTCTCGTAGAGAATCAACGTCAGTATTAGTCTCGCTCGTATCAGAAGATTGACTCGGTACTGCTTATCCCGAGGGAAAGGTTCAGCGTGCTGGTTCTAGTCTGCCGGGCGCCTGTGGGGTAAGCCTCTACCGAGGGGCTAGCGCAAGCCAGACTATGGGGTAAGTTAGTCTGGTTGCACTACCCCTCGTTGGGGTAAGTAGTCTTTCCATAGGCATGGGGTAGCCTGCTTCAGCCGGGGGTAGTCTGGTTAAGGCGAAAGGTGGGCCTGTAACGATATGAGTACACATTATCCTGCCTGATTTACATCCTTGCTCAAATCATGGAGATGCGCATTTACAGGCCACTGCATTCTGGGACCCAGAGTGGATGCATGTTTGAGACATTATAACATTTGCAGAAATAAACCGTGAGGAAGAGGTAATTTTGGTACCTGGTACAGCAGGTACCGAATCAAAATCCCTGGAAAGGTTGTGCGGAGTATTATGAGTATGAGGTATGTATATTCCAGCTACACACTGCTGCGGTATATACCCTGCTTTGCCAGCCAAAGTACATGTGGGAGCTGGGCCTGCCCTTCATTTCATGAACTGTTGGTACCCTATTGGGACTACTTCCATCCCGCCCCTCATCGATTGCCCCTTGGTTGGTAATTGCTCAGCATCTACCCAGCTCCTAATTGCTTTTTAAATTAGGATCATTGCCTATATAACTGTAAACGGACCTAGGACATCTATCTGTACATGTGGGCAAGTTCTCAATCTGCAACATTTCTTCCATCTCAACATCTGAAAGGCTAGAGCCTGGAAGGACTGGGAAGCTCCAGCGTCCGCAATTTCCACACCCATGCAACGGAGCCATCTGAGGGATGAATGAGCAGGATGAGGGCTTGTCTTTCCCCGCAATTGGTACTTACAACTTATCGATAAAGCGGGCCATATAATTCTAACCACTTGAGGGAAAGTGTGCGTACAGCTTTCGATCGTGGGGGGCCTAGCAGCATAGTTGGTCAATAGTCAAAGTAATGGGTTGATTTCATTGCTCACAAATTCTTATGTTCGCATAGTCGCTCTACAGCTGCCTTACAATTGGAGATACCAGAACCGGTCCGCACCGAGTGGTAGTGTAGTTCTATATTTGATTTTGAAAAGGACACCGTTTGAAATTCGAAGTTCACCCACTATGTATCAGAACACTATGTATCCTCAATTTCCAAGCAGTGTCTGTTTGCAGCGTTTGAAATCTGGAAGGTTTTTCTCCAAGTTACCATCGGCAAATTGGCCACACTCCACATTTGCCTGTCGGTTAAAACAAACTACTAGTACAGTCAGAGGTCCCCGACCAGACTACCTGCGTCCATCTGAATTCAACATGAATTTACTGGACATTAGCATGGATTCACTCAATCGCAACGGATATCAGCTATTTATTTCTCTAACACACATGGAGCTTGACCGGACTGCTTCGGATGGGTAATAAGGAAACGGCATCATAGAAATAACTTGGAGGGGCATGGGAAAGTGGGGGCGGAGAGCGCGCGCCTGACCGAATACCCTTGCCACATCCCACTCCCCTCCGAATAAGTGTGAAGTGTGGGGTGTGGGGTGATTATACGGATATATTTGAACCTCATCCCAAGCTACTCAATCGTAGTTTTCCTGATCTTGCTCACTTCACCCATCCCTTAACTCAACTCCTTCTCCCCCAAATACGCCACAGAGCCCGATCATGTCAACATCCCGATTTTTGGAGTTCAGGCACCATCCATACGGCGCCAAAAATACCGATGGCAGTCCTATGCTTAACCGGTACTCGTCCATCCTTACCAATGGCTACGAGTTTCCTGGAGCGCAAGCTATGTTGTACGCTGCGGGAATCAAGAACCAAGAAGACATGCGATCGAAGCCCCATGTTGGTCTGTTGACCCAAACTTTACATTGTTTCTGCAGTTTCTCATGTCTGGTCATATAGGAGTGGCATCTGTTTGGTGGGAAGGGAATCCTTGCAAGTAACTCTATCCCTCCTCGAAGAATTTTGCTCAGGCGTCTTGCTAATTCATTCGCCAACCCCCCGCAGTATGCACTGTCAGTCACCAATCATATAACACCCATTAAGTTGTCCGAGTAACTCACAATAAACACTTCCGCAGTGCTGGATTTAGGAAACACTGTGAAGGAAGGCCTCGAGAAGAATGGCATGATTGGCTGGCAATTCAATACAATTGGGGTTAGTGATGCAATTACGATGGGTAACCAAGGTTAGTGTTTGGGACCTACCAACTTTCAAGGGCCTCTCCTGAATCACTTGCTGAATTGAGAATCATAGGCATGCGGTTCTCCCTCCAAAGTAGGGATATCATTGCCGATAGCGTGGAAACGACAACCTGTGCCCAAGCTCATGATGCCAATATCTCAATTCCCGGCTGTGATAAAAATATGCCGGGATGTGAGTCTATGCAAACCCACCACCACGTGCACGTGACTAATATATAACAGGTATCATGGCTATGGCTCGCCATAATCGACCCTCTCTGTAGGAACTCCATATCTGAGTCGTAGAATATTGCGACTGACTATGAGGTATCAGTATGATTTATGGCGGCTCTATCAAGGGAGGTTTTTCTGAGCGATTGAAGCAACCTGTCAATATCTCAACTTGTTTTGAAGCACATGGTGCCATGATGTACGGAAAACTCACCACAGACGACTTAGACGACATTACCCGCCATGCATGCCCTGGGCCGGGGGGCTGTGGTGGCATGTACACTGCAAACACGATGGCCACGGCTATAGAGGCAATGGGTTTGACCCTTCCAGGGAGTTCATCAACTCCCGCAGAAGGTCCTGCAAAAAGACGTGAATGTTTTGCAGCAGCTGCCGCCATCAAAGTGTGCCTTGAAAAGGACATTAAGCCACGAGACCTCATCACAAAGGAGTCACTGGAGAATGCGCTAGTCATGACGATGGCACTTTGTGGAAGTACCAACGCTGTCCTCCACTTCCTCGCGATATCTCATTCTGCAGATTTGGATCTGACAATTGACGACTTTCAGCGAGTTGCGGATAAGATCCCTGTTCTGGCGGATCTGAAACCGTCGGGGAAGTACATGATGTACGATTTATACGAACTAGGTGGCACCCCGTCAGTTTTGAAATACCTTATTCAAGTCAACCTCATCAACGGCAACATCCCAACGGTCACTGGGAAAACACTTGCAGAAAACGTTGCAAGCGCTCCAGACCTTATGAGTATGAAGCAGGACATCATCAGACCTATTGAAAACCCCATCAAAGCTACTGGCCATATACGAATTCTGAGGGGAAATCTCGCACCTGGAGGAGCGGTTGCCAAGATCACAGGAAAAGAAGGAAGGAGATTTGTTGGGAAAGCTAGAGTATATAATGGAGAAGAACAGCTGATGAACAGTTTGGAGAAGGGTGAGATAAAACCAAGTGAAAACACAGTGCTGGTTGTTAGGTACGAGGGACCAAAAGGTGGGCCAGGAATGGTGGGTGCAATCTCGATCCCCGTTCACATTCGTCTGCGGAAACGGCAAAGTGTTGGAGGAATAGCTAGCAGGAGCTGCCGGAAGGGGAAACCCAGGATTGGTCCATACGTTTGTGATCGTTTGACCGACTTAAAAACTGGGACAGCAACGAACAGGAAACAGGGGGGGGGGATGGGCGTGTTCTCTACAGCCAATGGGACAAATTAGAGCGCCCTTGCGGAAACGCTAACAAATCATGTGGGAAACAGCCGGAGCAACTCAAAACTAGTGCTGCCCTCATGGGTGCAGGCCTCACAAACGTGGCCCTGATTACTGACGGAAGATACAGCGGAGGCTAGTTGTTCAATACCAAGTCTGCGGGGCTGTTCTGGGGCTAACTTGTCAAACACCTTCAGCCTCCCATGGATTTATTGTTGGTCATGTCGTTCCAGAAGCACAGTGTGGTGGCCCAATTGCAGTTCTCCAAGGTACGCAATGTTCCCTATATACTCCATAGTTTACGACGAGAAGCCACGCTAGGCACACATCTGACAGTGTTGTGGATGTCTACAATCATAAGCTGACTGACACGGGCGCGGTTTCTATGAGCAGACGGAGACGTCGTCACGATCGACGCAGAGTTAAACCAGCTTAACGTAAATATCAGTGACGAGGAAATTGCAACGAGGTTGAAGAATTGGAAGGCACCAAAACCGAAAGTTAATCGGGGCACGCTCTCGAAATACATCCACTTAGTTGGTGATGCAAGCCATGGGGTATTTCTTCTTCCTGCTATCTTTGCTACGTCTAGTCATCTGGCCTGAGTATATCTTACACGCTGGCAATGCTCCTGCTTGCTGACGCGCCTGACCACCTCCTCATCCAATTCCAGCTTGCCCCGTCTACCCCCTCCTCGCAAGATACGTAGGCATGTGAGCTAACTACTCCCTTATTCTACCTGGTTGATAGGCTATCCTCGACATGTTTTAGGACACCGTCAGGGGCGTTGAGCTACATACCGGTATTGTAAGTTGTACAATACCCAGTACTGTTTGATATCCATAGTGTCTACACTTGGGACATGCATACAATACGGGGCCATGCAGATTCTGACTCCACTATATTTAGGGCATTACGCTGGTTTCTATCTATTCCTGCCTAAATGTATATGAGTTGGCATTGACGTGTACAAAAATTTCCGGGAACACTCCAATACTCTTAGGCCCGATGCAAACTGAAGGAGGAGGACGGCGGGACGCCCTATGGGGTAGTGGAAGATGTTACAGATTTTCTGCCAGAATAGTTGCACATAGTGTGGACTCTAAGCAAGCCTGAAGCTATTTTCATATCAAAGGGCCAACTTCACTTATGGAGGAGAGGAGAAGTATTTTCACTGTAGATAATGTAGGTATACCCCGGGGTGAACGGTCAAATTTGCAGGTACACATCACTTAGGTGCTCTATCTACGGTTCCTATTTCGGGTAAGCAGGATGATCCATCCAGATGCCATGCGCCTTGACATCTGGTCTTGCCTTAATCCGAAGGCTGGGGAAAAGGCATGGCAAGTTACGTATGAGCTCTTACTCTGCACTCGTACAAACTTTCTGGAATTATCACACAATAAAAAATAAAAATAAAAATCTTATACAAAAATAAAGAAAATACCTTACTTACCTTCGCTCTCTCATTCCATTGACTGCTCATCTCGCGGCCAGCCCAGCTGTGACGCGCTTTCTCTCGGCTAGAAACCCCATAACCAGTAGAAAATCAAATGCACATGCAGAAGACAATGCATAAGTACGAGCTGCTGCACTCTCCATTTGCTACGCGACTGAGGTACCAGTACTAACTACAGTTGCTACAAGTGCTTTGCAGGTCCAAGGGTTCATGGAAGGCAGCTACTGCATACCATAGACACGAACATCATGTGCTCTGGGCTGTTACCTAATTGGGCGTGTACAAGGAAGAAGTTACACATAGTCTGGTTGGCACGGTTATACACTAGTGAGTGGTGGCAGCATTAACTCGCGGGTACCACTTTGGGGCAGCTGTCGAAGATCGATACCGCGATTATGTGGAATCCTATATGCGCTTGATCGACTCTAGATGGCGGCGCGGCAAGCGGATGCCCATGTGTCTCTTGGGGTGAAAATCTTTGGGATGGATTCCGGCCGCATGGACGAGCAAGAGATTGGAGGGCGTTGTTTGTTCAGGCGGTATTGTAACCCTCGAGGCTTCTTGCTCAAGGCTGACTTGTGAAATGTAGCAAGTTCAAGTTACAATATATAGAATACGGTACTACTTGAGAAGCCTTGCATTATGCTCGTAGTGCATCAGAACTCCTCAAAGTACAGTACATAACATTTCTAAATACTCCGTACCCACTCGTTAATCTACCGGCAAGTTGGGTCCGGCATCTCTTTATCTTTACACCTGGACAGACCGTTTTACGGCGACGCCCCTGTCTTCTCTCCTTACCCCTCCATATGGTACCATCCATTTCCGATGCTTCCTCTCAACAAAACAAAGAAGGTCTCATGATATGTATGGAATGTATGTAAGGAATCGATCATGAATTTCTATCGAAGCTTCCATGCCTTACACGGGTTCCCTAGCCTCGAATTGCCAGCAAACAACTCTTGAGACAAGGAAAAATAAAGGTGAATAGGGAAAGGTAAGCCTATCCTGTTGAACTTTCCTCGATCGCATCGAGAAACTCTTAAGGCACCATTCAAATATTCTAGACAACCACGCAATTGACCAGCCCCAAACTAGAGCCAGAGCCATGCGCACGCCGTACTCTAGTCGCGGCCACTGCACTACACAGTGGCTTGCGCTTGGATGAGATATAATTCCTCTTAGAGCTGCAAGAAATGTACTCTCATATCGGTATCTTTACATTTGAGAGCAGACAAGAGCACTGGTCTACAACTCCTGTGTACATGGTATATTATGCATCACCCTCCATGGAAGCCAACGAACTGGCGGGGCATCAGAGAGGGGGGGGAACGGAGAGTTCATATCAAAACGATAAAAAGAAAAGAATACATAATCGATAACTAGTACAGAGCAGATCTCTGTCCTGATAGTAATCGTCGACATCTTATCCCCCTCTCTCTCCCTTAGCCGCCTGCCGTTCCTCCTCCTAACAACCGAAGCGGCTCCTCCGAGTATGCCCTCCTATTTATCACATATGCCACCCCCCTTTCCTTAAACCAATGAGCATTCATGTTTAATATAAGATAGCCAATGGAAAGCAACATAATCACCTAGTATTAGTACAGAGGTCTTATGTATATGTTCCAAGTAACTATACTAGTCTATGTGGTACTTAGTGTAGTAGTCTTGCTGCTGTCTCGCTGCGCAGCCAATGCACAGCATTCTCCCCACATATACCTACATACCACATGACCACCACGCTAAAACAACCTTCCACACAATCTGACCATTCTTCCCCTGACAGCCTAAATACAAAGTGGCGATGATCATGACAATAGAGATAGCTAGAAAGAAGGGTTTGTATTGGATCAAAAATCTTATCCATTGGCCAAACATTAACATGGCAATCAACTTTGACATTCATACATTGAAACATACTACATGCTACATAAGTATACCTGCAACTGTGAAAAGAACAAACGTCTTGCATACATCATTACGGTCCTACCCTGATCAGGTTCACACAAGATTTGCTTTTTTATTTAGGCCCTTGCGTTGCCTTCTTTAGCTTACGACCTCCCGATTGGGAATGAATCGGCAATGCAGCACACAGACCGAACGACGTCGTTGACCGCCGAGTGCGGAGCTTAAGGGGAACAGTTCGAAATTACCTCTGGACAGGGTTATCTGGACTGTTTTTCAAACCAAGGGAGTGTAGGTAGGGCTTGCTAAGGTGCTCGAGTAGTAGGGGGTGGAGGAGCTGGAGCATGGTAAACAATTGAGTGAGGAACCTAAGGAGCCGCAGCGTAAACCGTGTTCCTAGAGAAGCAATGCGCCTCGTACTTACATCTAGTCTGTCTTCCACACCCCCCCTTCCACCCGCCCCTCGAAAATCACAAAAATCACAATATCATACCTAAATCTAAATAAAAAAAAAGTCTCTGCAAACACGGTCATTGTGCATTATGGAGTAATTAAAGGCCTCAACAAAAGAGACCCGAGAGCCGATGATGGAATAATACATGGTATAGCCCACACAACATGTACATACAAATCTGTTTGTTTCTAATTTGCCCGGAAAGTAGAGAAAAGAAAATAGGGAAAAAAGGAAAAAAGGGAAAAAAAAAAGAAAAGAGAAGAAAAGAATAATGATATTTAACTAGTAAAAAAAGAGGGGTTTCCTAGCACAGGCTATGATAGGAGAACCGTAATCGTGAAGTAGCTAGTGTCTATGCCTTCTTTGGGGGGGGGATCCCTATTATTTTACTTCTAGCTATCTATCCGATACTACTGTTTCAACTCATCACATCACACGTACATGACATACATGAAGAAAGGTATGTGACATCGATGGAAAGGGGATATGATCAGATGTGATTAGGTGTGTGTGAGGTTCTTTCCCGGATGTCTGATGACTGAGCCCTCTCACGAGGGTGATACAAATCGATGGACTACCCGTGATCTCTGCCGTGAATCCCGCCCGGACCGTCCGTGACGAACCCCAAAACACAAAAAACGTCACTGCGCCTGCCTGTACAACCAGACTACTTTTATTGGTATGCCTGCCTTGGTGCGCGGAGCAACCACTGTCCGCCAGCTTCTGATAGAGGTCTGTCAGGACTTTTGCAATGTTTCTCGCTTCGTGCCAATTCTCAGGTCGAACAGCACGCACGTACTACCGGTTACACACGCGAGGTATCAGAATGTTTCACTTAGTAATTTATGTCTGTGATTCCCTCGAGCATACTACCTAATTGTGATGATTAACATATACTAAAATTCGGTACTAGATGCTATGGGTCGTAAAACGAAGAGATGCTGTTGTTCAAACGCAAAGGAAACAAAAACAATTATCCACCATCGTTAACCTCGTGTCATGCAAAAGGAGTAGCAGTGCCCACCCTCCGTGTCGTGAACGTTAATACCCACAATGAAGAAACAATTCCAGATGACACCAAATAAAGACACAAATCAAATAAGCTGTTACAGATCTTCCAAGATAGAAAAAAGAAAATCATGATAAAAGCAGCAAGTACAAAAAGCAAACTAGTAGCGAACCCAAGCAAAATCACCATTTGACTCGCTATCCCACTCAGAGTAGTTCCCGTTCCGTCCCTGTTTCCTAATCCGGTAGTCCCATCCATTAAACACCACAAACGCACCCTGACAAAAAAAGTCGCTCACTTTTGTTTCTCCATTTTTCCTCCGCTGAAATTAGTCCGTACAAAAAAAATATCCAAGTAAAACCTCAAAAAGTTTTTGCCCATCCATATCCCCCGCTTTGTGCACAACTCATCCCAACCGACAGAACTCCCATTCCCGTTGAAAATGTATTGATTGCTCCGTGTTCTGTTGCTTGCTTGCTGTCGATGCAGGCCTCCATGAAGTAGGACCATTTTTGCTTCCACCTCATTTTCCTCCCAGCCTATCCTCGAATTTTTTTTAATGGTATACGCCATAGCCAGCCAATAGATAAGGTAAGTGGGAATTAAAGGAAAAAGGAAATAAGATTAGGCGTAACAAAGGAGATTCGTTTAAAAAAACTAAAAGCAAATCAAGCACTTAAAAAAAAAAACTCGGTAGAAATCAAGCCTAATTATAGTGGTTTAGTTGCAACCTATGCAGACCCAAAGCAAGACCAACTCCAATGAATAAGTTGAATTCGTGTCATCGTCAAAAGCATGTCGATCAAACAGCTTGCACCAGGCTTGCGTACGATCTGTAGGGATATGATTTGGTGGGAAGATAGTGCCCTGGTTGGAGAGAGGCGACTATTCGCTCCAATTATGCTCAGATTCGCCAGCCTCAGGAATGTCGTTCATCGCAACATCGGGAGCATGGCCGACAATCTCCATCTTTGCCTGTGGTTCCTCTGGCGCGGAAATCTCAACCGCCATCTTATCATCAGATTCGGTATCAGCCTGTACAGGTTCCGATTCTGCTGCAGGAGTCGGAGGGCAACTGGCATTGAGTGGCTGAGGAGTCGGAAGCTCACTTATGGTCTCGATGTTCATACTCTTCATGCTGTCTGGTGTGCCAACGTCCTCGGGAGGGCAGCTCGAGATTGGTGAACCGGCGTTGCTCTGTGGGGAGATGGCAGGAGTTGGAGGTCCAGATTTCAGCCCGTTGTGCCAGTACTGCTCAAGATACTCGGCTGTGTACGGTCCACCATATTGAGCAGCCACATTCCCCCAGAACTGCTTGTTTTGCGCCTCAATGACCTTCTGGAGCTTTTCCCTGTCGATACTTCCTGTGTCGCAGTTTACTCTGAGCTGCTTTGACTTTGCGGGTGACTGCTTACGGCCTGGAGTGGATCCATCTGCAGGCTTTGGAAGAAGTGGCTTCCCTTTAATCTTGGAAGGAGTGCTAGTCGAGAGCTTCTGAATGGCGCCAGTGGGGCTGATAGGAGAGAGACGGGAAGGTGTTGACGACCGCACTCCTGATAAGTCTAGGGGTGTCTGGGCTGGGCTGGTAGCCGACTTGTCCGATGAATTGGATGAGAGAGAGTTGGTCCTCTTGCGCCTGTTACCGCCATGAGAGAGCTGGTGGTAATGTAGACGACATGCAAGTTCGGTCTTGTCTAAGTGAGTTGCAATCTTCTTGTACGCAACCTTCTGCAGACGCATCTGCAAAAGATAAACTTCCTACAATGCAGAGGTAAGCTAGCTGAACGTTATCTGACAGGTAAGTTTAAAACATACTTCCTCCTCAGTCCATGCCTTCCCACCCCCAGCAGCAGACCCTTTACGCCCCTGTATGTTCCGAGTAAGCTGCAATTCCATGGCATATAGCGTGACAGCAGCCGGGACTGCCACATACCTTTGGCGTGGATGTAACAGGTGACGTTGTGACAGAGGTACTCATAGCGAATAACGCGCGAGAAAATATTGTTGAAAGAGTAAAGTTATCGAGACGCAGACGCCAACTTTACAGAAGAACGGATATCAGCAACAAACAAGGCACAGATGTGGATAGAATAACTGAGCAGGCTGCGAATGGCAAAGGGGATGTTTATATTCAAGTCACAGTAGCTCAGGGTGGGGGCGCGTGAGAGGCAGGACGCAAAGAAGGTTAAAAGATGTTTATTGTACCTGGATGGAGGCGAATTAAAGACGGCGGTAGGGCTGTCAGTGAGGGAAGAAGTGGAAAAGAAGAAAAAGATGTGGGCTCAATCTCAAAGAAATACTGACCAAGCAAGCTATTCTGAGCCATGTTTAACAACAGTGTTGTTGTCCGTGTCGACATAGGCTACTAGGCCCAGGGAGTGCGAAGAGGGACATGCTCTACATCCGCATTAGCACACGCCCGCCTGCCTCTGCGACCTCCGGTATTTTTTCCTGGCTGTAACGCGGATGCAGTTGGTTGGGTGCAGTGGGGGCATACCTGGAGCTGGGGGGCACAGGACGAGCAGCGTTCGATAAGCCATAGCAATCTATTCAGGACACAAGGAGAGCTGGGGGGTGGGAGGGGTCGGGATGGTCTAGAGGAAAGGGAAAGGGTGCGAAGGGGGTTGGCGTCTGGTTTGCAGTGAAGAGCACGCCAGCACGAGTACTTTAGGAAGCTAGGTAGAACACAGCTACATGCCTGGTACATTGTGCTGATTGTGCTGCGTCTGCACCAGACTACCAGTGGACGGTGTCCAAGACATGCCGGGTGCAGGCCAGGGAGAGACCGCGGAGGGACCAGCAGAGGCATAGACGGAGGGCGAGAGGGGAGGGGGGGTTGCTGTTCGCTTTGGGACGAGCAATTCAATCCGTCTCCTGCTCTGTAGAAAAGTGCATGCGCAACTCCCCCTTCGCCTGCATGTCCCGGTACACTTTCTCGCCCGATGCGATAGCTACATTACTGTATAGACGGGGGGGAGCGAGTATTCGAGTTTGCAGGGCGCGCAGGTTGAGTTTCCAATCCAACAGAGGCGCGTGCATCCACCATGCGTCTGATGTTTACTACCCGCGCTCGGCCCTTGTTACCTCTTCCCCATACTGTAATGCCACTGATCTGCTGTCTGTAATTGGGAAGCCCAGCAGAGCAAGGGAAGTGATCGGGGTAGCTCGATGAGGGAACAAAGACTCCCTGTAAAAATCATTATGGACACCCGAAGCTGTGTTTGATACAGAATTTCCCACTACGGCAATTTATGTACCGGTACATACTGCCTGGTATACCACCCACCTGTCGCCTTGTTGTCAATCTAATACCTAGGTCATCCAACACTCCCCCCCCCCCGCCCCCTCGCCGAAATGCATAGAAACCTCCGATTGCTCGTGATTCGTAGCGCCTATACATGGGTGCAATGGCCATACAAAGCGAAGAGGGAAAAAGGAAAGACGGAGAAGGTGACTTGCGAATGGTTCAAAGACAGAAGCCGGAGAAGATGCTGGATTGCATGAAAGAAGAGAAGGGGTAATCTGCAAATTCTTTCAGAATCAAGATAGACCACATGGTATTCTGCAGAGCGGCCCTGTTGGACGTACCGATGTCCCTACCTAGATCCGTAGTCTCCGAATTTTTTTCACTTCCAGTCTTGTTGGCAAGAGGCCTAAAATCGATTGTTCGGTACCAGGAAACGGCTACAAGCATTAAACATCCTGTCATTCAGGAGTTATTAGTTAACAGCCAAGGCTCCTTTAGTCTGCATAGGCGCCTCAAACGTGGACTTGGTTAGGCCAGCGAACGTCGAGACGAACCTCTGAAGCCAAGGGTATTGTTTTGGGATGTGTGAGCCGGAGCGGATGTTTCCAGGGTTAAACATCCTGTGGCTAACCCCTTTAGGTCTCACAAACAACCATACCTCTAGGCTGTAGGCTTACAGCGCATAGGTACTCTACCTTACCCATGCATTGTGTACGCTGCATACTCATTATTAGACCATGTGTTTGGCATGGGTGAGATGGCTGTGAAAAACCGCAACGTCCCCAGAACCGACCCCCTGCCAGGGGAGAGCAGCTGCCAATTCGTCTCGCCTGTAGGCGAGAGGAGTACATTTGGCTAAGGTCCTCGATCATGTTTTGTGCTGGGAAGGTTTTGCAGCGTCAAGTCCTTGAGGACTGCCCCGGCCCTATCCTTCTGCTTTTCATTATTCTCGTTCACCTACCTTAACTCAAACAAACAAGTCCATCAGGAAACCCACAGGATGGATAAATGCGATGCACTCGTAATGCGCTGCAACTCAGGTTGTTTCATCACTCAATGGGGTGCACTTTTACCATCAATTGGTTTAGCGCATCTCAACAGCATTCTTTACCAGGAAGGCCGTCCATATCATGATCCATGAGTCGGATGTGTTTCCTCAATGTGAAACAAAACCACCGGTAATTTGCACTACCACACCACCAATATTTCGACTCGGATCACACCCGCCAGCCTTGTCATCATTGCCCCACATTCTCGGTTCGCAAAGGGTCTGTCTCATCAAGTAGTATCCAATATATTCTAAACCCCGCGAAAACAAACGTGGAACCAAATATCTCCGATTTCGATGTCACGAGATATATGTTTTCCGGAAATTTCTTTTTTGGGGCCTTTACGGTGAAGTAATCGTAGGGTGAGAGATTGCCAAACATGCACAAACATTTGTGAAGCAATGGTTGGGCAAAAACTTTCCGGTCAGGATTCGTTCATTGATACATATGTAATATAGCAAAAGATGGCTCACAGGGATCAGGGTTTCCCAGATCGCACGAACCCTTGAAGAGGTTAATCTGCCTCCAAGAAAGCTTGAAATGGCCACAGGTAATTCCTGATCCTGGATGGGTATTGGTTAGTCTAAGCAAAGCCCGTTTGTCTTTGTATGAGACAGTGCAGCAAGCCATCCTAGTAGCGTCCTATCTCTCGATCACAGAAGTTTTTTGGTGATGAGAACGCCATAGTGTGTCAAACAACTTACATCGGCCATTGCATGAACAATGGAATGTGAGTCGCTTGGGAGTGGACAGAAAGCGGAGCACGGTAAAGAGCTGAAGGAAAAAGGAAAACATCAACGTCAACGATTCTCACTTTAATAGGAAAAGGAAAGCAGATAACGGAAAATGGCAGGAATGCGTAAACAGAGGAGCCTTCTGGCATCATCCATTGGTGGAGCCGGAGAAACAGCGTGTACACGAGAGGCGTCGTCCTCCTTCTTGCGCATTGGGAAGTTGCCCTTGGAGCTAGACTCAACGCAGCCTAGACTGAACCTTCTCCTGGCAGAAGGCTAAGACTCGTGCGCGCTTGCTGACATGCAGTGGCAATTATCGATCTGGCGCGATAGTAACCTTGGAAACAATCCGCTCTGCGCCTGAGTGCATGCAAGACATGATGGAACGTCACGAGACTAGCAGCGAGCAGCTTTACCAGGCCAGGCACAGACCGTACCTTGCGCAGTCGCAGCTGCCATATCCATTGCGTCGAGGCTTGTCTCACCGGACGGAAAAGTTGAATGAATGTTTGGATATAGCTCTGATCTGCACGAGATGACCCATCACGAACACGTAGTGCGTGGTGCGTTTGGAGCTCCCCAATTGGGTAATGTGATAAGTAAAGGCACATGTGACATACGTTTTACCGATAAGGTGCCTTTGTTTGGGATCGCTGTTACCTCCCCGTAGGGCCAGACTGCTTGCCGTAGCACAAGAATGGTAAGTGCAGTGACTTGGGTCCCAGCCAGTGGCCATCCAGTAGAGAACACGTCTCCAGCCATGCCTCAGTTCTTTTTAAGGGAATTAAGGGGGGCCTAAACATAGGTACAGTACACCGTTCCCGTTGCTGGGAAAAGCCGCCAGAGTATTGAATGCTCCACTCATTAACTCATTATGGTAGAACACTGTAAATGATGCCTAAATATCAGAGCAAGTGCTTGTAGCAAAGCGCCAAGTGTCTTACTGCTTCATTTCAACTCCTCTTTACAAAGCTAAGTGCAAAGGAAAACAAAGTTTTCTCAGAAGGACCATTTATACGACTGAGCTGCGGAGCATGTGCTAGAAATCCAGGTTTAGGAAATCTATGTATAACTGCTGTATTCTTACCGGGTCTCATCAAGGCGGATAATTAATGGGTAACATAACGTCAAGAGGAAAAATGTTCAGCTTGAGGGACCGTGACTTGAACAACAATCTTACCAAATACGATGCATCGGTTTGAGGTAGTGAATTATGGTTTATTTGGATATAAGCTCAAATAGAGGAAGAGCACGGCGCTCATGTGATAATACATGTTCAGTCAAGTAACAGCAAACAGGATATTGGAGGATTCGGGAACACAACTTCGAGACATGGTGTAGCTGGGGGTAACTGGGCGTATAGTTAAATACGGTAACTGTGGTGTGCGTAACGTCCGCTTCCCGCCAAAGCCCTCATCCATCTAGATAGATGTTATTGGCAACGAATTTAGTTTGTGAGAACCGCTACAAGATGAAAATTCGTATGAACCATCTTCCTCCCACTATCATGAAGCTCCCCTGTGTATGTTCTTAGAGCTTCGGTCAGGGTTGCGCAAGCGTTCAACTCTTAGTAGGCTCCAAGCTGATGACCATCCCTAGGATGAGAACGCAGGGAAAGGGCCGCCCGGGTTCGCATAGCAATCGAATTTCCTACGCCATAAGTAGTGCTCACACGTCCTTATGATTATAGTGTGACTCTTGCCTTGAATTGATTCGCAAATTCCGAGGTTCCTATAGAGCCCACTACCCTAAACTATTGTCCTCCAAAAGAAAGCCAACAGCTAGCATAAGAGGGAAGGGAAGCAGGCCCGTGGTAGATATCAGGCGGCCTTGCTATCGTTGGTAATCGAGAAAGGGAAGATCGAGCCTGGGTTGCTGTTTGAATTCGAAGGGATCCAAATGATGACAAAAGGCAACACCTCAAATATTAACCTTCGGTAAGCGCTTCTTGGAGGACTGATTTCTTCGTTAACAATCGTCATACTCAGAACACTTATGTCTGTCCTGTGCTTGTGGGTCAAATCTGTGAGCACTGTTAGATTATAAGGTCGGTGGACCTCGGCCCTGGGAAATTTCCACAGCATGAAGGTCTTGCCATTCAGATGCTTATATTTCCCTCCTATAACTACAGTTGATTTTGTTTCTCAGGGCTCCCATCCATGGAGGCGAGCAAAACCTGACTGAGATCTTTCATCTTCAGAGCAAACGAGTCAGTAGCTAAACGGAAGTCGATAGGATCCCACGAAAAGCAGAAAGGAGCTGTCGTAGCATGAACGAAGGGGCCATGAAGAGGAGCTTGAGCCCCATTTTATGGGGCAAATAGTGGCTGGAACGAGATAGGTGATCCGGTGCGCTCGTAAGGAGGGTTTATTTTACTCACATTCCTAGGTTTCTGTGACATGCGTGTAAACGCAGTGCAGACTAAACGCAATGGTTAAACGCCCACACCACATGATGTATGGTTACTCTGTCTTTCGACAGAGGTGACACTCATCTACCTAGCCTCAAATCAAAAAGGTAATATCAGTCAGCCTGGGGGAATGATAGAAGCGGGGCTGCTATACTCAAAATAAGTTGCTAACCAACTTATTTGAGTATCGCGTATTTGTATATCCAATCTCCCCAGGCAACCTGGTCTCCCCAGTATGTCAATCAGTTTGGCCGATGCAAATCCTTCGGGCCGCCCCTGATGGCCTGGCTTCCCTTGGGAGCCAGGAGATTACTAGATCAAATTTTCAGTCTTGGTTCGGCAGATATCGTGGTGGCCTAGTCTACGGCTTCTATTGTAATAAGCAGTGGTAAGAGTGCATCATAGAGGCAACTCAATATGCCTCTAGGGTACCTAGTTGAGCTGTGCCCGCTGCCGATGGTGAGGCACGCACTGCTACAATAGGGCTTCGGGACTTCTGTTCCTCGCTATGACTGCCTGCTCGCGTGTGTGCGTGCATGACGTTCAGAGGTAAATTTGCTAAACGATGAGGGTCTGATGTGACCTGGTCCTAGGCTGGACTTGGTGTACGGGTGCCAGTAATATTATCAGATGAACTCCCATGTCTTCGGGCTACCCTGACATGAAGGTAGCAAACTCTTCTTGTCGGACTGGGAATTGGTAATTAGGGAATCCTCCGTCAAAGGAGCAAGACTGGGACTTGGTAATTAGGGAATCCTCCGTCAAAGGAGCAAGAATGGTAGTCGTAACGCAGAGTTGAAATTGTTTGAGTATGGGATGAGGGTTGCTCCTTAGCACGATGACCTGGAATTCTATCCCTTACGTAACTCCAGCTAGACTCACTGGCCTTCCAAGCTTCATAAAACCAGACTAGGGTACTGGTACCGTGACACGCTGCTTCATTCGTCCTCTAGAGAAGGAATTATGCTATAATGCTCACTGACACCTCTGCAAAACATTCAAACGCTCCATCTGCGCTCTAACTGAGTCCACTGTCTTACATATACGGGGGTGAACCCCCTCCAAAAGTATACTCGCCGAATCCAACAAATGTTCTCAGTAACAATGCGCCCAAGCTCAAGCTTGACCTAGCACTGGATGGATTGTGAGGTTCTTGAAATCCCTGGTATTGACGAGGAAGACAAATAACACGAGCAGCTTAATGCTGTGTACGGAGTAGTTGACTACACTACTCCCACAGTCACATGTGTTGTCTTGGGACGTTTACCAACGCGAATGGCCATGCTATATCTCGCAGATATCATGGCTCTCACACCAAGACGGTCCTGTAACCTCTGAATCTGGAGACAAGCCCTACGGGCTGGCCGAATCCACATCAGGCAAATGGACAGGCCATTGACGAAGTTTAAACTACCTGTGTTTCCACCCCATCGAAATATCGGGTGCAGTAAAAGTGTACAGGGTTCCTACGCATCGAGCGGCATTAGACAAAACTTCCCTTGGGGACGATACAGACTGCTCTTTTGCCGGGAAGTTCAATACCGGGGAAATTCAATACCATGCACAGCGAGTCATCAAAGCATGAATAAATACGAAAATTGGGTATAGGAGAGACTTGGGAAAACTCTCAACAGAACTAGCAAATTACCTTTGATATTTGCAATGATTATGTTACAGCGATACCCACTTTCATCGTACTGTCGGCAGAAGAAACCTTGGATAGTGGATCATCTTTGGCCTTCAGCCATGGCGATTACCCTGCAAGTGTCGAAGCTTCTCTACTAGAGTGACACTGGCGACCCAGCGCCGTTGGTGTCGTCCCTCGTACAAAGACGAGCCTGCGGAAGTGTAAGCCACATCCTCTGCAATATTCTATTTCTCGCGCCTTTGCACCATTCTTCCATTTGAGCCGTTTGTGACTCCAGCGTTTTGCCTTCGCTTCAGGATACCTTGCATGTGCAGTCAGTCATTTGACCTCGACGCCATGTTGTATGTACATGCTGGAAGCCAGACGTTTTCCTCTCATCCCCCCTCAATTTACCGATTGGAAGGTTCCATAGAATCAAGGAGTTGCATCCCCCATGTTCATTCTCCAACCTTGCCCCACCCACACCCGCGCCCCTCCATTCCACCCTGGCCCCAGTCAGTGTGAGGGCATCATGCCTCACTTCCTGGCCGCCTAAGACATGCTGTCAAAATTGAAGCCTTCCATTTTGTGTCAAGCATCTTCAGACAGCATGAGAGGAATATGGTTATCTGAACAGATCCCTACTAGAGGCTGCACGGGGGAAGCAGAAAGGGGAGAAGCACCAATGGAAAGGAGTTTGGTTTAGGGTAAGCTGGGTTCAAATCCCTGTGCATTAAATGTATACATTACTTTTATTCCAGCAGTTTTATAGCTACTCCTGAGGCAGTAACCAACGGTTTTCGACAACTGGGGCTTAATGGGGCAAGACTTCTAAGTATGTATAACTCCACCCCCGCAGAGGTTATAGCATTATATCCAGTATTATACCCCTCCATACCAATTTTGCCCGCAAGCACCTATCCATACCCCTTCCCCCCACCCCCACCCCGCGCCCCCCTAGCTCATCCCAAACCATACCAGTCACCTTCGGTGTCATATCTTGTTGACCTGTTAGAACTCTGCTCTATCTTTTTGGCAGGCAAGATGCTGCCATCGATGCAAGCTCTCCAGTGCTTCTTGCTATACCTTCTTCGTCTCGTTTGTTTGTGCCACCGATACCTTTTAGCGGGCAAGCTCTCTACTGAACCCCCGCCTCCGATCATTCTACCCTACCTCATCCCCCTAGTAATGCGGCTATGTGCCCATCGGCCCGGTGCTTGCTTTGACGTCTCAAAAACTCCAGTCCATTTTTGCCCCTTTCTTCCACATATGGCACACTCCGCGCTTCTTGCGCATATCTGATATCGTCTCTGGTGTGATTTTCGCTTTCAGCCCAGCCCCAGGCTTGATACCCTTGGTTCATTGTTACTGGATCATTCAGTCAGAACTTGACATAGGCTTTACATACATAGTATTGAAACATTCGTCTTTCCATTAGCGAATCGTTTCAGTGCAGAGTTGGAGACTATACTGCCGTCAATGGCATAGCAATTTTAAGAAAAAAATTATGCACTTCGAACTCCGCTCTCACCCAGACGATACTCTCAGACGATTTCTTTCTATTCTCAACAGGTCCCCTAAGCGACGTGTTCGAAGTCTGTTCTCGAACAAGGCTAGAAGTTATTGCGCAGTGGGGGAAGATTAAACACAAGATACTTATACCGCGACAGCCCTCCCCGCATCCTAGTACTCCAGAACCTCCCCTTGTTCCTGGATCATACAACTCTACCTTGTACATCACATTTATTACCCACTTCGCGTGTCTGTTTTTTGTTGTATCAAAGACGACCGTCATTATTATACAATAACAACAAACCCACGCTCGGATCACTATTGAGAAACTGAGCTCCGAAGGATTTCATTACCGCAATACCACCAGAAAACCACCAACACATATTAGGCCTCTCAAGGACACCATCTCCAGCAACAACCCTCCGCTCTAACACTGGCTTCTCCATACCGAATCAACGATTATCCGAGACCTCCATACACTTCCAACCTTGAACATCGGTCACAGAATCCACAGCAGAGTATTGATCCACTTAACGATTTGGAAAGAAGTTTGTTGCAACATATGGCTCACCAGAGGCCGCCACATATGAGTGGGGGTGGTAGAAGTCATCTCTACGGGGGCACACATACCTCAGGTAACGCAAAAACTAGAACCCATGACGAATTGGAACTCGCTCTAAGTAGTCTTCGAGACGAAGAAGACGATCTTGAGATTGACCCTCGGCATCATCATTCACACCAGCCGACGCATCATCAACATCAGCAACACCATCACCATCACTTACCGGACCAACCCCCGCCAGCAAAGATGGCACAAACTGGTACTGGGCCAGGTGGAAGCCTTGGGATGGGAATGGGTGGGGGTGGGCCTTCGTCAATTACAGGATTGAGTAACCAATCGATGCCAGCGCCTGCAGCAAGACCAAGGGGTCCTAAGCTTAAGTTCACGACGGAAGATGATCAGCTCCTGGTAGACTTGAAGGAAAATAAGGCTCTTACCTGGAAACAAATTGCTGAGTTCTTTCCTGGGCGCTCATCAGGGACGTTACAAGTTCGATACTGCACAAAGCTTAAGGCCAAGACTACACAGTGGACAGACGACACAGTGAGCATCTCTAATCTTTGCTTTTTCCAACCCTCTTCAGCACGTATTAGAACGGCGCACTAAAATTGCCTTTCAGGTTATGCGTCTACGTAACGCGATGGAAGAATACGAGCAAGATAGGTGGAAGATCGTCGCAGGAAAAGTCGGGGGTGGATTTACTGCAGCGGCGTGCAGAGAAAAGGCGAAAGAACTACAGTGAGACTTCCCCGCATGGGGTAATACTGCGGTGCGTGGGCAGGGTAGTGGGAGACAGCGGGGCAATAATAGGCTGTGTTCGAGAAAGCCACGTGAGGAATTAGCCTATAACATGATACAGAAATTCTCAGAGGAAACTGCGAGCTAGACCACCCACTCCACCGAAAGGAACAGCTACAAGATTACCAGAGGGGCATTTGGGTGGAGAGGATGGCCAACCTCGGGTATTTTAAGTATAAAACAAGGAGGATAATATTTTCATTTAAGTTTCACGATGCCATGACATTTTATCAATGTTGGGGCCAGGTTTCAGCTGTTTCATCTTTTCCGACAGGGCCTAGGCTCAATGGAGAATCTCTCTGCCTGGGGACTGTTATGTTCGGTTCGTTGTTCCGGCGCAGCTCAATTTCGGTGATGGAGCAATTACGATATCAGAGATCAGAGCATTGATGCTTTGGTGATCAACTAATTTTTTTGTTTACTGCTCTTTTAAAGCCTTTTGCAAGAACCTTGGATTGTTCTTGGGCCCTGATGTCATCTTTGCTAGTCTGGCGATAATTTCCAGTACCCTCATGATTATGCACGATCCTAATTCTCCTCCTCCAATACATATACTACTGCCTCTTTCTTTTTTATCCTTTTGCTTCATTAGACCTAGTACTTGCAATGCAGCTCTTTCGACCATCAGAATTCTCCTTGTTTCTTCTCTGAATAACACATGCAACTCTCTTGCAGTGCTCTTTCACTCGCTCCCATTAATATTACTGTACACATACCTTATTCGCCATTCCTATATTCCTAGACTCATATCTGGGGTTCAACTAACATTTAATGTGTAACTCTAGCTAATTAGGAGATGAACAATGAACCAAAGCCCATGGTATGGTTAACTAATGTTAAGATGTTACGATTACTGCTAGTATCAGTTTATTGATTGCTAGTGAACTTCTAGGTGTTCCTAAGGTACTGCTCTTGAGTCGGATGAATAGGCAGTCCCTTTGCTATTTTTCAGGATAATACCGATATGTCCATGGAACGACGTTGACGGGTACTTTTGCTTTTCTTTGACCCAAACTTAACTCGATAATTCTCCGATACCTGTGACGGGCGCCCCATGGCGTGATGTGTCATGGCTCTCCCTCACCTGCGCGTACCAGTGGCCAGTCTGATCCTTGCACATCCAAAACACCCAAAGTAAGAACCACCAGAGTGTTTGACTTCTCTTTCCTTGTACCACCTGCCCGTCGCCTGCTCGCTTTGCCAATAGAGTACATCAATACCTGTGGGATATGCAGACACTGATGAGCATGTTTACATGTCGCGCAGTTATAACAGCGGCAGATTTGTGTTGGATCGAGCGTCCTTAATCCCCGCTGGCCCTATCACAACCAACATACACCGACGCCAGAGGGGTATCGGAAACGGGTCCAGGCCCTGCGAAGTTTGAAGCTTCTTATTTTGCCTATTAAATTATACTCTTAACAATTTAGCGATATCGCACCCCCCCGAAGCCCTCCCTCAAAGAAGCAGATATTTTTTGAATCTAAACAAAATCAATGTAATTTGATGTGGCAAGTGAGCGAGCATGGCAATCTTCCTTAGCGGTGTTCCGGGACTGGGACTCAGCGGACTCCCTGCTGTCTGTTGGTATGGTAGGCAAAACAGGCTGCATGCATATGTCTAGACTCGGGGATAATATGTTACCAGTACTTAGGTATGTAGGTACGGTCTCAGATGTACCTGCATTTTAGTCTGGCCCCGCAACTAACTATGTAGAGACCTGCGTTTCTTTCTAACTCTCTGCACGTGACTGGGCGATGCTTCTTTGCCAGACAATGTTATTGTTCGGTAGAAAGCAGAAGTGGCACCATATTCGAGATCTAAACAAGATCGGTTTCCGACTCACATCTCCACTCAATTTCTCCAAGCAATACTCTTCCACTACATAAATCGCATAACTATATACTACAATGTTCGCCAGAGCACTTGTCCCAGCGGTTAGACGGGTTGCGACCACAGCTGCCATTCCAGTTGTGAGGAGGGGTTTCGCTGTGTCAACTTTCGTGAGAAGTCAGTTTCCCTCTGTCCCTGACGAACCAGGTCGCACCAGTCAAGTGCTGGAGGTTGTAAACCTGACGGGGGGATAGCTGCAAAATGCTAACCATCTTCTCTCTTGTACCCAACAGGCAATAGCAATGCCACCCCTGCCCCCTCTTACAACAACGATGGAAAGGTGAAGACCTTTGCCGGTATGCCGCCACCTCCTCCAACCCACTCCCAGGCCATATACCCGTGGCCATCGGCAGTTCCTTGTCATATCCCGCTCTCCGAGCCTCCCCCCAGCCTCATCCATTCCTGTCAATCTGGCCCCACTGCTATTGTCCGGCTTCCCCGTTCTCACAGCTTACCATCCCTCCCACATGTCATCTACCCTCATAACATCTCATTATGGCCAATCACTAATAGTCCGGGCGTTATGCCCTTTCACAGAGATCAGGACGGAGGCAGACCTTCTCCCCCCCGGTGCACCCGCCGGAACAGTCCCTACCGACTTTGAACAGGCTACTGGTCTCGAGCGTCTCGAAATTTTGGGGAAGATGGAGGGCGTGGATATTTTCGATATGAGGCCCTTGGATGCAAGTAGGAAAGGTTAGTATTTTACGGATGATGTCCAATAAATTCCTTCGTCTCGTTCCTGTTCTTTATTCTCCGAGGCTTCGCTTTGAGGCTACATTGGCTATACCGCCATGATAATGGGGGCGGTGTAATAAGCAATATAGAATTGGAGAAACGGGATAAGTACCTGTGATGAGACGGATGCGGGAATGAAACGGTTTCTTGTGGGACCTGTTGATATCGCCCGGGTAATTCAATTGGTCGGGGCAGAAGGAAGCATGGAACACCTTGCTGCTAACATGTGTTGTATTGAGATTAGCAAGGCACGGAGATTATATAGGAGATTATATGCTAATGCGACTTTATTTACAACAGGGACCATGCAGGACCCCATTGTCATTCAATCTTTTGGTGAAGAGCGGCAGGTTTCCTTCCTCTAGCTCCCCCTCCCCGCTTTCTCTTCCTCGATCTACTGTTTTCTCCATCCTCTTTAGTCCAGGGCGGTTACGTTTACTGAACTTCCCTCCCCCCGGCGTAACATACCAGCAAACTAACTTTATTCCGCAAAATAGGTACCTTGGTTGCACTGGCTGCCCTGCTGACTCTCACGACACCATCTGGCTTACCGTCTCCCGTGACCGCCCTCTAGAGCGCTGCCCTGAATGCGGCGGCGTCTACAAGATGGAGTACCTTGGGCCGGCCGATAACCACCACCACGACGAGCACGGTCACGACGAGCACCACCCTGAGCCACACAAGGACCCAGAGACCTTCGCTGATTTCGTCAAGCCAGAGTACAGGTACCAGTAGATGTATTCAATGGAAATCTTGTTTCAGGCTCTTATTGTCAATTACGGCGTGGGCTATAAGGAAGGATTGGGAATTAGTCATAGGGAAGAGGATCATATAAACGGAGGCATGATATTTTGTGGGGAAGTGTGGGGCCTGTTTGTGCACGTGTGTATAAATAAAACTGTTTTGTGGATGAGGTTCGTATATAAGCATATAAGCTAAGCGTTTTCACCATCTTCCAAGATATTGTTCGATTGAGGGGGATTAGTCTGGTTGGAGGATCCTATTTTGCGTAATGAATGAAACCAGTCTGCTTGCCGCGCTGGGCCGTACATTGGGTATCACATATCGCACCTCACATCCCCAATAGACGTTCCCGGAAGTTGCCAAAGCCGGAAGAATAAGGTGGTACAGAAGTGGGTCCAAAGGTCTGGACTACAGAGATGTCAAAGTTGCAGCGGGGAGCTAGTTAAGGTTAACGTTTGTTTCAGTATGTCTCGTGGTTAGTCGGGTGCCCACCAGACTATCTCGAGGCGGAGCTGGAACTAGGCGGGAACGCCAATGAAAATTCAAGGATTCTGTTTGGGGATGTTCCATGAATTTTTGGGAAAATGTGTTGTCTGCGGTAGTTCTAAGGATTGGACGAGCGCGAGACGGAAATTAGGTGGTGTATAATGTCATGACGAGATCTATACTGAGAGGACCGTTGTCTATCTATGGTTGGCTGATTGGTTCTTCAAATGCTTTCTTACGCGTTGGCTATGGGCCTTCGAGTATAATTGCTTGGATCAATTGGTGGAACAAAGAATTCGAAACTGGACGGCGAATGTGGCTGGGGAGATGGGAGAGATGTATTGTTGCATGGTCATGCAGTGGTCCTGTGGGCAAATCCGTTGATGTTCCACAAACCTGCGATGCTTCATGTTTCACGGGATTTTTTCGGTAGCAGAATACGGATAGTGGATATACAGATATATACCTTTAAATAATTAGTTACCATCCCTAGATGTTTAGATGTCCGGCAATTGAATTAGGAACGGAAAAGCTCCTGCACGGATATATATACCTTGCCCTGGAAGTAAGGGCTTATCACCGGCAATACTTATAACTTGGATCTATTAGTGTGGTGGGCACCGCCTCTCGTAGAGATAGTAAATAGAAATAGCCATAGAAAAATGGCCAATATTATATTAACCTCACTTTCGAATTCTCCCTATTCTCTCCCTATTCAATTCGCCGGAGCAAAGAATCATACTTAGTCTAGCTTATCATATTAGTACTTACCATTCGCCCTCTCGGGCGAAGATCCTCCGGTTTCTGCCTCTTCTATTCCACAGGCCTCCTATAAGGCCTATATTATACCGAAGCCCCTGATGGGCTCGTTGACTTTACCGAGAGGGGCCAAAACGCCATACCCGTGCGGACTATAACCGTACCGGGTGGCTGCCCTAGGACAGTTTGCGATGTTTTATGTCTTTCCCTACCTACAGGGTATATCGATTGGGGATGGAGTTAAGCTTAGGTTCTATTCTAGCAAAAAAACAATACTATACCAAAGTGGTACTGATATAGTCTCATGGCCAATCAATACCCTCTGGCTTAGCGCAGCGCAGCCGGGGGTATTAGGTACTGTAGCTAGGATAAAATTCCTTGAACTCCATTGCGCAAAAGAGATTGATAAAACTCTCTGGAAAAATTATGGAATGAAACAAACTATTTAGTTATTGGGTAGTAGTGGTGCAACATCTCCGGCCACGTCTCGTGATATATCATATGCATGCATAGGTACTTACATACTTTAATACATGACTTTCTATGGAAACGACACGGCCGTTACCCTGACATCCCGCCAAAAACAACCTGATACTCCATAATGACATCCCGAAAGACACCGCCTAGTCCCCCATTGGTCGAAAATTCCCGCTGGTGAGCCCGGCACCATTAGGAGGCCTTTTACTTGGCATCTATATTCATGTAAAACGAACGTTCAAAATGGCAAAACAGGAACAAGTAGGCCACTAAGGTACTTACTTGCCTTCCACAGGCAACCACCTTAACTCTATCTAATGGTTTAACTAGGGGCACTAACCTGCGCAAATGGGAAATTCCAGGAACTTTTATTGAATTGATCAAATCTACCACATCTATGTCCCCCATTGACTTCCCCTTTCCAGCTCCTCCTTCCCCTCCCCCCAGAGCATCCTCAACACCCACAAAGAGGTCTCTAATAGCTCTAAGAGCCTCAGTACCCTCCATTTTGAGCGCTTCCGTCGCGGGGGAGTATGCTGGCCTTTCCGAGCACTGTCTACCATCGAAAGTATGCGCAACTACAGGAGCTACGACTTACAGCCTACCCTCATGGTCTCAGCCAGTACTTTTTGTAAATGTAAGTTATCGCCCATGGTGTCCTCGGCGCCATCACTCCGGACTCCAGCTTCCTGTCTTCATATTCGAAGACCTCTCGGCGACTTTGGATGAGGTTGGGATGGGGAATAATTTACACGGAGGAAGCTTACACCAGCCGGTATTATGCGTGATGAGTGTGGTGGGCAACCTGTAGGAATAGGTGGCTGATGAACAGATTGTAGGCCACTTTAGATGTCTTCAAGGAAAATTGTGAGTCTTTATCAAAGGGGACAATTAATGTGCGCTGAGGAAGAATGCTATATAGTTGGATTCCTGTTTGTACATCGTTTAGCTGTAGCTGGACCGCCTCAACCTCATGTCAAATAACAAAGATTTGTATGTTGATTACCATATTCTCCAAACTTGATCTCCACAGTAAATTAAACCATGTGAAGTTTGGTTTTACACCTTGTTGCAGTACAGGCTGGTACCTGGCTCGAATTTTGACTAGTTATATTCGAATATTATCATAGTGTCTAGCGTCGTTCACGTGCCTGGCCGTTTAACTAGCCGTAAGTTAACAGCAGCAATATTGGAGTATATGAAAGCTTCTGTTGTACCTTCGTTGAGGCTGAAATCAGGCCAGATATTATGGCTCTGATACGGTGACTGTAAGTGGTGATCTGCGGAGCAGGGATTTATCTTGTGCGAATATTGCATCTGAAGCAATTTACTGGTACTGCAACAGCGCATGGTACTGACTTGGGTACTCTAAACAGATAGGTATGTATGCTTCTAATTCACCTTCTTGATAGATATTAAACTCATATTTTATATAATTTCTTCTGCAACTAACCTTCCTTTAGTTACACTATTTTTCTCTCTAATGGAGATTCAACCCTTTATCGTAAATCTCGTAATTTGCGCTTCGTCGGGTATTTTTTTGAGCAGTAGGACACGGGATGCAAGATTCCTTCGTCTTACTGGGAGAGGCAACCAGCGGCGTCGGTTTCAACGGTACATTCACGGTCGTTTCGGGGCCCTTATCGGCACTTGACAGGGCTGTCATGAGGGCTACTGTATGAACCGTCGGTAGAAATTTGTATCACAGCTCCTGGTCATCCTCCTGCTCCTCATCTGCATCATTATCGTTCTCATCCTTATCTTGCTCCTGCTCTTCTCTTTTCTCTGCCACCCCTTTCTCCCCAGAGACCATTTCAGAATTCCCTCCAATTCCATCCCTTTTTTCCTTGTTACCCTTACGCTCACCTCCAACAACTTCCTGGCTTTCCACCCCCTGTTTCTCTTCGTTTTTCTTCTCCCTCTTCTCCTCTTCCTCCACCCCCCTGGGACCTTTTTCCTGTCTCAACCCCTCCAACCCCTTTTCCCTCAGAATCCGGTAAAACCTCTCTAACGCCTTCCTCCTCTGTGCTGGCGTCCACCCTTCCACAACCAGTGCAAACTCCGTCACACTCCCGAACCCGAAGACCTTACTCATCTCACAAAACTGCCTTCTCCTGACATCATCTGGTGGATGGAACTTATACGTGACCCCATTAAGATCGACCGCATCCTTTCCCTCTCCTAGCACAGGAATGTCATCTTCTTCAGCCTTAGCACAATTTTTACCACCTCCCTCACCGCCAAAAGCAGAAGTGTTACCAGAGAGACAGCGTGTATCCGCTTCGACTGCTCGCTTAGATAACTTTGCTTCGATAGTAGATGACCCGAGAACCTCGCTATTTTCGTGGGTATATTGCACTCCTGCAGCTGCAAGGATAGCTTGAACCGGATTCGAATTCCCTGAACCACCATCACCTGATCTCTTATTTCGTTTCCGCTTCGTCCTACCCAATGCCTCTAACTGACTAAACCCATCTTCCCCTTCATCCCCGCTATCCCTAACATCGACTTTAAAAAGCTCATCTTCCTCATCATCATCCACCTTTCCAGCTTCATACCCAATGACCTTAACTCCCATCCGCTCCTCGGCCACATTCGTCTTATTCACCACTTCCTTAACAAGTAACCCTCCCGGGCCCCCATCTCCCTGGAAAGTAAACATATTCACCAACCCAAACAACTCTCCTTTCCTCCCCTCTTCACCCATCACTCCTGTAAAGTACCTCCGTTCCGTACTCGCCCCATACCCAATATTGGCTTGTTGCTGCTTATAGATCTGTCTCGCGTAGACAATTTCTTCAATCGTCCCCGCCGATACGAGGCGGAAGACTTCGACGTCTCTAAGCTGACCAATGCGGTAGGCGCGGTCCTGAGCTTGAAGATCATGAGAGGGGTTCCACGAGGGGTCGAAAATGACGACTTTGTTGGCGGAGGTGATGTTTAGCCCGACGCCGCCGGCACGTGTGGAGATGAGGAAGATGAAGGAGAGGGGAGAGGTGTTGAATATGGAGAGAACACGGGTACCTAAAGTACTTTAGTATTGGTCCTGAGGAAGAAACGAGAGGGTTGAGCGGGTTAACGTTACGTACGCTCTTCAAGCGGCATAGAACCATCGAGGTATTCTACGTTGTAGGAGGTATTGTTGAAAAGGTTGCGGAGGATATTGAGCAAGCGGATAGAGTAGGAAAAGATTAGAACCTTGTCTCCATTGGAATGCCAGAAGGAGAGGAGTTTTTGAAGAATCTGAACGGATACTAGTAAGTACAAATCATAATTTCGAAGCTGGGCGTGACGTACAATCCATTTCCCACAAAGCTCAGGGTCCATGTAATTTTCCAGTGGTGGACGATTCATCAGCCTCTGCCAATCGTTAGGAAGACATTGCTCTAACCAGTGCAACTTCTCTGCACGCTTATCCGGAGGCTCCTCGTTCACTGCAGCACCCAACATATTAGATATCGGAACGCAACTCAGGGTAACAGCTATGGGCTCAACCTACATGGAATCCAGTTTGAGATATGATTACATAACTTCAACACATTTTGGATACACGGAAACACCAACTCCCTCCAACTCTTCCCTTCCGCATTCTCTTTATAGCAACAATATCCCCTCTTCTTCCCACTCCTACAGTCACACATCTTCCCACTATACTTCACTAATGTCACGTTTTCAGTTTCACAGAAGTTCTCGTACGCGTCTGTCTGCGTCTTCGTCAAGGGGCAAAAGACTACTCTATCCGATTTCTTCGGAAGCTGACCTGCGATTAGGGATTTCACTCTTCTCAAGAACATCCTTGGAAGGAGATTTGTGACGAGTTGGCGTGCTATTCGGCGAGCATTGCCAAGCTGTCGATTAGTAGCATCATGAGCCTGCCCTAACCTCAGTGGACGAGAAATTGTTTTGTTCCAAACAGTGAGAGGGCCGACAGAGCCGGGGTTGCACCAGTTTAAGAGGGTCCATAATTCTTCGTATTTGTTTTGGATAGCAGTGCCGGTTAGGCCAATACGGCAGAGGGCGTTGACATCACTCATGGCTTTGGTGATGTCGGATTTGCGTTCTGTAAAAAGAAGTTAGGTTTCTGGGGAAGTTCAGGGTAATGGAACGGATAACGGTTACCTTTGATCATATGGCATTCATCTGCGATAACACAATCCCAAGGGATCAAGTTAATAGCATCCCGGTTATTTTTGTACGTAGTATATGTCGTAACAGTAATCTCTGTAAGCCCATTTTGGGCGGCTCGTAAAGCACTATCTTTGTCCTCCTTAGTCCCATGATATGTATCATATATCCACCACCCCCATGTATCAAGTTCACTTTTCCAATTATCCATCAACGTCCCGGGACACACAATTAACACCCTCGGATACCAAACTTCCTCCGTACCACCCAATCTTCTCATCTTCCTCATCCGTTTCTTATCCCTCTCATCGCCAGTTTTACCAAATGCAGCAGTGAGAAATGCAATGACCTGCACAGTCTTGCCAAGCCCCATGTCGTCTCCGAGGATGCCACCACGTTGGTAAACGAAATGTTCGTGCAGGAATCGGGCGCCTTCAACCTGATAGTCACGGAGCCATTGGGCGATAGGGGCGGGGATGATGCCGAGGGAGGTGTTCATAGGAATGTCTTCGTACTTTCCTGGAGGCTTGATGTTGGGGAAGAACGGGCGTTCTGCGAGATCCTCCTTGAAAAGAAATTTAGCATAAGAAATAAAAGGATAACGTGGAAAATCATTTCATCCAAATGAAAGAAGTTTACATACTAAACGATCATCATCTGAGAAGTTCACCTCCTCGTAACTTGGGGGTAATTTGAGCACCGCAAGCTCATCTGTCGTCTTTTTGACAATATCGATAATTTCTTTCCTTTTCTGTACGCTTTCGGGTATTTGAGATAGCGATTCTTCGATCCCGTCCTCATCACCGACGAACATGCGGGCTTTTTGATTAACTGCCAGTTCCCCAATTTTTAAGCACATACCCTATTGAGAATCATCCCAAGAAATGGTAAAGGTGCTACTCACTCGCTCCCAGTCTCCTCCCTACAACAGCTCCCTGCTTCGACCTTGCAGCCACAATCGGCCTCTTCCCAATTATTGGCCTATTACTCTTTTCCACACTCAATTTTCGCTTCTTCATCGTACCATCCCCACTTGCAATATCAGATGCATCATCCCCCTTCCTAACCCTCTTCCTCTTTCCTTCCTTATCCCTCTGTTTAGCCTTTTTCCATTTCTCATATTCGTCCTCCTCTTCATCCTCAGTCATTAGAATCCTCTCCCCCATTCCTTCCCCGCGGGATTTTGTCCGCACTTTAACTTCCTCTTTAACTAGCACTCCCTCACTTTTCCCATCTGAGACCTCCATGTGGGATGTTCTATGTGATTTCTTCTGACTCAGACTCTGGCTTTGTGAATGACCATTCTTGATCTTTACCCTTGGGGGGGCATCTAGGTCGTCATCCTCCGTGTACGCCGAATCACATTCCTCTGCCCAGCTGGTCTCAGAATCATCGGAATCAGACAGTTCTGCTATCGTGAGCTTAGTGGACAGCCCCAACATACGTTAAATCACTCATTACTCACCTGCTGTCTTTTTCGCTTGTTTTGGGATATCATTAGATTTTTGTAAGGCAATGGTCCTGCTACAAACTATATTGAGGTCATCATCATCGTCCTCCAAATCAGAGGCCATTTTCCTAGTTAGGGTGTGGGGGACATCCGAACTGTTGTGTGGGGAGACGCGACGCGTTAATTACATTCGAAATGGTTAATTAAGGCTTGGCAAATGCATAGAGGTGAGATGCGGGGTTACCCTCAATGCGTTCCTCTTGCACATATTCCCAGTTTATCTAAACAACGCTACTCCTTAGAGGGGTAGTAGCTTTCTCCGAGAATAACTAATAATATGTACTTAGTACGCATATGGTTTATATATCTGAATTGAGTGTGAGAAAGGAAGTATAGCCATATGCGATCACTTCACTTCGATTCAGGGCGTAGTAGATAGATGGTGTTACCCAACTTCATAAAGCATTTAAAACGCCGCGTCTGGTATCCCAGCATTAGTCTAATTGTTATTTCGGTAAAGCTCCCAAATCTATAGTCTATAGGAATCTTTAAGCCTGCACCCATGACTGCTCCATGTCCACCAGTGGCACTTGCTCTTGCGTCCTCTCCTTTACTCCCCAGAATACCAATATTTCACGCGCAATCTCCGAGCCACTCCTAGCAACCATTTCATGCTCGGCGCCCTCCCAAACCTTCCACTTTATATGCCCCTCCCTTTTCAACTCCTTCTCATCTTTCGGGTGCAGTATTTCCTTCATTGCTGGCACCACTTCGTCAAACCTCACTGCAGAATCCTCGCCTGCCATAAAAATATATACTCTGCCATTTTCCTCCTTCGCCCCAAACGCATCTGTATCCACCAGATTTCGAAACTCCGTGAACATCTCCCTGCTATCAAAAATAGGACAATACCTAAATGAGCTAATCCAAGCCGGTAAATATCCTTCATGTGTACTAGCCTGCCAACCAGCTATAGAGTCCAAGTCAAGCGTCTTGTTCTGGTCGGTATTATCAACCGAGAATTCCTGAACACCTTTGCGCATGAAACGCTTTGCTATGAAGGTCTGCACAGCAGTGGGGAGCCACCCGTTATAAGCGAGCTTTGTGAAAGTGGACATCTTTGCCGCTTGAAGAAGCCCAGCGGGAGCGAGGAGGACGACTGAAGAAATGGATGCGAGTTGAGCTTCTGGGAGGGAGAGAATGAAGGATGGGACGAGACATCCACCAAGAGAGTATCCAATTACGGAGAAGAACTCGTGAGGGGACAACCAAGGGAGGGGGGAGGAGAGAAGGGCATAGTGAATTTGGCTATTGTAAAGGATGCTGTCATGGGGTCTGTCGACTGGGGAGTCACTCCAGCCACGGCCGTAGAGGTCTATATTGATATTAGTTTCAGGTATATGGTTCTAGTGAGGGGGCAGTGGCTTGTCTGGCCAATACCAAAAAGCATTACTCGGCAGCCGCCCTCCTCAACAAGCCTCCACGCTAGGTCACGGTATACACAGCAAGGTGTAGAAATGCCATGAACAAGCAACACTTTCCTTCCGTCCTCGGGACCAAACTCGTATACTCGGATCGTTCCATGGGGGGTTTTAACCCAGCGTCCTCCAGGATAGAATGTAGGTGGGTAGGGGAGTTTGGCGATTTCATCCTCCGTAAGGGAGGAGAGCTTGGTTCGAGGTGACGGAATATGATTCGACAGGGCACAAGGAGGGCAACTGAGGAGCAGGTAGCTTGATAGGCCAACCGCTGATATTACAGCGGCCGGAAGAAGGAAGGACGACCGGAGGTTGGAGAAGGCAAATGACATTATGATGATACCAGGAGTACTGTTATAAAAAGAAGCTATCGGCGTCTCCTCTTGGAATTGTCTAAAGAGTCCCAACCAATGACTTAAACCATATTTCGAGATGGGGAACTTTCAAATGTTGGTGGGGTTGGGTTGTCCCGGACCGAGGCAGAGATTGACATGGGTGGGCATCATCTGAACAATAATATCGGTATATCAGCGATTTCTTAGTCTGGTTGGATTTTTCTGCATTTCAATTGTGACATCTTCAATCGCCCTTCCCTGATCTCGGAATACTAGGCCTCTCTCTGAGCCTACCACGGTTATGATTGTACGGTCAACTCTTGCTATACCGGACCTCGTTATAGGCGAATCCCTTGTTATACCGGACGGACCAGAGGCTTCAGGATTTCTTACCAGCGAATTGCCTCTCGCTATACTGGATGGCCATACAATACCGGACCGGACAGAGTGCAAAGGTTTTCTTATCCCTGTCTCCATACATTTCTCCCTTGCTATAACGGACGGAGCTAATCTAATTGTTCTAGGTACATTTGTCTACCCCAGTCTCAACCATCATTGTGTCCACCCTGCTTCGCTCGCTTTGCTTGATTCGAGTTCAGACATTCATGGAGGGTCTGCTGTTTGCTTGTATGCTGATGGGCCTGAATCTCAAGAGATAAGATTTGCAAATACCCTACAGTGTCGGAAATATTTAAGGACTATCGGGAAGTAGGTTTCTGAAGTGAAGAACATGAGAGCCTCGAGATATGGAATCAAGGTACTTATACAAGAAGTGCTTCTATGTGCAAGATTGCTGAAGGTGTAGCAATAGAGTTTGAAGTAGCATCTAATGCAGCTAGATCTCCTTCAGTCTTCTCATGTTGTAGGTCCGCAATAATTTCAGGAATGCTGACAGCCTCGGAAGAAATAGATGTATCTTCTGAATCTTCATCAAAATATAAATAATCTTTCATAGTACTCTCGGTGTGGCTTGAGTGGTAGCTTGTATCGGAGGTAATCGAAAGCAAGATATCAATAGCAATAGAGGTGCCATTTTGAAGGTGCTCCAAGTATTGCGTATATGATGTCTTGATAGCTGTGGTAGCTATAAGTTGAGAATGAATAGAGCCTCCTGCCAGCAGTTGTAGATCACCTTTGGAGGAACATCATTCCATGAATTCGCAATAAGCTGAATGGCTTGTACAATATCGATTTCTGGCGGTGTTGAGTTATGCACGAGACTAGATACTCAGCATATCGACGTCCAGCCTTAAATGAGCGGATAATGCCTTGATCAAGTGGCTGCAGGTAATTTTTGGAAGATATACCAATTTTACATGTGTTGAAACTGTCCTGTATAGGATTTCCATATCAAACAGCTACTAGTATGCCAAGCTCAACCCTGTCATTTTCTATACATACACGGAACGCTTGCTATACTGGAGACTGTATTGCACGTTCTGAATCCTTTGTGCTACGATGACGTAAATACCTAGGCATATTTACTATCTGCCCAACGTGCAAGAGTTCGGAATTGTACAGTAATTCATTAAGCTTGTGTAGTTCGTTGGAGACATCTCTGTGGTGTTGAGGTTGCGAGACTGGTTGAAGTTCACTTCCGACATTGAAGGATCGGGAGGCTTACTACAGGATCGCACTTCTGACTATCTAGATGAATCATTATAAACGTCATCACCACTTCCCTTATAACTTTGCTTATGCAAGAGCTGCTGGCTAATTGAGAGGCCTAATTACCCTCCAGATCTGCTTCTCCCTTTACACTGTAAATACACCATTTACAGTGATGTCTGCCTTATCAACGCGCCATTGCATTCTTTCAGGATATAGGTCCATCCGTGTTTCGAGTTTGAAGATGCCTTCCACACGTTCCTCTAGCAAAAGAAAGCTCACCGACTTCCTCACTCTGTCTACGCCACTGACGACAAATCCCCGTCGACCCAAGTTAGTAGCTGGAAACCCGGTAGCTTCCACTCTAATACCGAAATCAAATGCCCATGTCAAAGCCGAACATAAATCTCATTACAATGTTCCAGCGGCCTCTGAGAGCCCCCACAATCCGGAAGCTGCTCCACTTAAGGCGGAAAATATCAAATCGGAGCACAATCGGACCAGCATGGATCCCAAGTTACAGAGTGGCGGTATACCCCGTTACCATCAACCTAAATTGCCTCCGGAAGAAGACGAGATTGTGATGAGGAAGTACTACCCAGCTGAGATGTCAAATGAAAGGGTTGAAATGTACAAATCCGGGCAGCTGCCGAGGCCTATATATCAACTGGAGCAGGCTCTTTCAAGAACATCCACTGCTCGATCACAAATACCTGTCAAAAACGCGGTAGTGCATTGGTTCAGGGGAGATCTGCGAGTTTCTGACAACACGGCATTACATATGGCTTCTGAAAAGGCAAAATCTAAGGGCGTCAATTTGATTGCCTTGTTTCTGGTATCCCCACAAGACTTTGAGGCACACATTAAAAGTCCAGCAAGGGTGGATTTCATATTGAGAACACTGGAAGTGTTGAGAGAAGATCTGGATAACTTGCATATACCTTTGTGGGTAGAAGTGGTGGAGAACCGCAAGAATACGGGGAAGAGAGTTATGGAGCTTATGGAGGAGTGGAACGCAAGCCATATTTTTGGGAACATGGAGTATGAGGTAGATGAGCTTAGGCGGGACGCCAGGATTGTGGACATGGCTCTCGAAAAAAATATCGACTTTACTGTTGTACACGATAGTGTCATTGTTCCACCAAGTGCGTTACAGAGTACAAGAAAGCCGTTTACAGTATTCACCCCATGGTTCAAGGCCTGGGTAGCATATCTACACGAGAATCCCAAACACATGGACGTCTTCCCTGCTCCAACACCAAATCCTAGGGAAACCCGCACTTATTATAAAAATTTGTTTGATTGCCCAATTCCACCATGTCCTGAAGGAAGATTGGATTCCATGGAAGTTGAATACCTTAGGTCTATGTGGCCACCAGGGGAGAAAGAAGCCTTAGCCAGACTCCAGAAATTCTTGGATGAGAAGATCATGGCCTATAAGGACCAGCGGAACTTCCTTGGCGGCAATGCCACCAGCGTTCTGAGTGTTCACTTTGCAGCGGGAACATTGAGCACCCGGACAGCCATGAACAAGGCCCGGGAGTTACTCGGAAACGGGACCCTGAATACTGGTAATAAGGGTATTACCTGCTGGATTTCAGAGGTGGGGTGGAGAGAATTCTACAGAGGTATATTGGTCAATTTCCCATGGGTCTGGTATGTTCCACCACGCCTCTTGATTGGAGCTCTAGATATTTATGCCAAAAATAGCATGGCGAAACCATTTAAAGTAAAATATTCAAATATTCCGGTAGGCTAAATTCAGAATCATATGGACGGCGCAAGGGTAGCGGTGGCTAACATCAGTTAGTGGCAATATAACGACGCTCATTTCGAGGCATGGTGCAAAGGTCGCACTGGGTATCCGATTGTGGATGCTGCAATGCGTCAACTTACGACAATGAAATACATGCACAACCGTGCACGCATGATAGTTGCCTCATTCCTAGTCAAAGACCTCTGCCTAGACTGGCGCAAGGGTGAGAAGTTTTTCATGGAACACCTGATTGACGGCGATTTCGCTTCAAACAATGGTGGGTGGGGTTGGTCCTCGTCTAGTGGTTGCAACCCACAGCCTTTTTTTAGGATCTTCAATCCGCTACTGCAGAGCGAGAAATTTGATCCAGAAGGCGACTATATTCGAACGTGGGTGCCTGAATTGAAGTATGTGGAAGGCAAGGCAATTCATGCTCCGTTTGAAAGGTTGGATCGGGAGGGGTGGGCTAAAATCGAAGCTCTGGGGTACCCAAAACCAATCGTGAAGCATCTTGAAGCCAAGAAAAGGGCGTTGGAGCTGTACAAGAAAGGGCTTGGAAGAGAGAAGCCTTGATTGGTCAGGGGCAATATCCGAAATGGCTTGTATGGGTCATAGGGAGTCACGTCGTTATACATCAAAATTTTAAACTCAATTACCGAGGTACACGATTTGCGGAGCTCGTATACCCTAATTATTTACATTTGGTTGTGATCCAATGGATTGGATGGATGTGGTGGTGGGTTGTACGATTAGGCAGCAGCAGATGCATGCATGCAGCTATGTTTCTCAATTCCATCTCTTTAATGACCAGGTTTCTATACATAACTCAATGTCTGGCTGCGTGAACGCACGGCCTATTAGCCACGTGGAAGCAAGGTTGTTTGAAGGGGAAAAAAAAAAAGAAACACGGAAGTGAAACCCGCAGCCTACTGTAGCGAATCGGGCAACTGTCCGAGCATCCTATTTACCTATTCAGGCAGTATTTCTCTGCTGAGCAACGGAGTTTGTGATATACGCCCCCGGGACTACTGTTCGTCTATAAGCTGTGACTCTTCCGTTACTGGTGCACATAATTGGACCACCTAGAGACCGGAGAGAAACAAGGGGCTATGAGATGATGCGAAACATGATCACTCTATACAGGCCATCGGAATTAAGGTGGGGCTTTAGGAGCCAAATCTAAAGATTTTTATGACTGACTCCAAGCTCTTGATTTAATGAAGATTCTTACAAATAGTCAGATAGAAGCCTAGAGCACGATTTTGCTACCGCTGATATATTCCAGTTGGAAGAAATCGCTACTAAACTTGATCATATATGTCCGATACACTGGTAAGACTCTCTTGTACTGGTACATATTAAAATATCGAAGATCCAGAATCCCTCACAAAAAGCAAAATCCCTGAAACCTATTTCTCTCATCACACTAGCTATATAGAGCACGTACGGGAGTCATAAGTCATAACTGTAATACATACAGTGTACGCTGCTGATCGATCATGCATGACTTCGGCAGGTTCTCAGGGATGTGTTTTAAGAACCTGGACATTGGAAAATAAAAGTCCCAATTGGTGGAAAATAAAGCTTATTAGAGATGTAGGCTTCAAGAGGATTAGAAATTGGGTGTTTATAAGTTACTAATGGCAGTACACTTTTTGTAATGAATTCATTACTCACGAGACTGATACAGTTGATGACTGGAGCTTTTTACTTTATTTATTGTAGCAGCTGACACGTTACCAATTTTGCCAATTGGATACCGTTCTAGAATCTTTTGACTAGAATCCAGGAGGCAATGTTTCAAAATAGAACGATTACTTATCCACAACTCCCCCCAGCTCTTATACATGAGACCTGGCACGAGATCCATCGGCTAAAACGTGAGAAATCAATTCGGTTTGATATCTATTAATATAAGAGATTTATTTATTCGTGTTGAAGATTTTATTTTCAAAGTTCATAGCTATAGTTGTACGATCACTGTCACTGCAGCCTCGTAGGGGTTTAATGTTGAGATCCGTACGCGTAATGGCTATGTTTGATTCCTTGAAACAGGCTCTCGTATTCAATTCATTCAGGACTAAAGGTCACTATTATGATCGCGCGGTGACTCGACTCATAAACGGACTCAATTGCAAGTGGCTAGTAGAGGTTTTTCCACGATTATACATATGGACTCCTGCGTATCCCTCTACGAGGGACTGGGCACGAGACTACTGCGTATACACATACCTTGTGACTGGATTCCCCCTGCGCTTCAGCTGGTGTAGTCTGGTGCTGAACTTTCAATCGCCTGTTTGGGTAGTCCCTAATTTAGCGTCACTGGTACATTAAGTACGGGTAAAGCGTAGACTTCCTGGATAAAGCGGCAAGCCAATAATTTCTCTCGGCAGCAACCAGTCGCAGATCCTTTGTTTACATTCCGATACTAAACCAAAAAAAAAAAAAAAAGATCTGAGCTGATACAGAATGAATGAATATGCGAGCAGATCGGCTCATAAGAGTCATCTCTATGAGGAATTAGTCACTCTGACTCTTACTCATAGGTGGCTTTGACTCGTGCGCGTAGAAGCGGAGGTTGAAATGTGTGGTGGGGGTTATATGTTTATCATATGGTGGGGGTTGGCGGGGTTAACGTTGGCGCGGGGTTATTGTTATTGGGGTGGTTGGTATGTGTGAGGCTCTTAAGCTGGTCAATCCTTCTCTACGAGAGGCTGTGCAACCAGACTACCGGTAATTCAATCCTGTACTGGTATCTAGGAGCGCTTATCTCGCATGCCCGCAGATGCTGTATGATGAGCAAGCAGAGTGCAGTGTCAGCGGCATTGTGCTCTAAGTGCTAGGGTATTGCATAAAATTTCTGGCTACTGGGCGCGAAAGGAATTCTCCATACGAAAGTGACCCCTGAGCCCGCTAGTCTCATGTTCTCCTCACTACCCTTGGTAGTCGACGTCGGTAGGTTACTTGTGATCATGATGAGTCGGGTCATTGAAACTGAGGGAAAACTATTGTCGAAAGGTCAAAATGAGTTATTTAAGCGACTCAAGTTAGTAATAGGACCGCACAGTTATACCCAAGGCACAAGACTATCGTAATTAGAGTATGGGGTCGAAGCCTATATTTGACCAGGCCCTAATCTAGAGCGAATCCGAATGCAGGCTAAATTGCTTTCGCAACAACACTAGGGGTGGTCAATCGTTATTTCCATTAAGCTAATGTCAATTACAGAGCGCCTTGGCAAAGCAAAACTAGCGCAAATTGAAAATTTTGATTGACCGACCAAAGTTGAATCTTCAGTTAAGCCTGCTTAGTAACATCGAGATCACACCTCGGCATTCGTCAACATACCACGATTTACTCGACGGAGTGTGTTGCTGAAGCAGATTTGGGCTTGACAGTGATATCTTCATTATCTCCAAAAACCTGCTCCTTGGCATCTTTATGCCATACCGATTGTTTCCTACGTAAGCTCTGCTGGTTTTCTTCCATCCAGCAGACTAGTCACTCCATGTCTTCCTTGACCCAGTTTCGAATTCGAGTGGGTTTTGGCCTTTGGGATGCTATTGTGTTTGTTGTTGTGATATTCCGATGTTCTTTAACTAAAGATGTTATTGTGATATTCCAATATTTTCTTGAGTTGTGGGTGATGTTGTGTTGACTAAGCTAATTTAATGTCAATTATCTCGTAAAGGGACTCCAAAGTTCCTTTACCAATTAAAAGTTCCATTAAATTACCATTAAGGCTTTGGCCAATGAGAGGTAAGGCCAAAATGCCAAGGCACTTGCCAAGGCGCTTCGTAATTAACATTAGCTTAATGAAAATTATTGAAAAGCACGTGAGTCAGCTGTTGCTACCTACATCATACAGCTGTTGCCACATACATCATACAATGTCATTGTGGCAGCCACTCACGTATCTCCAGCATTTCCTGCTTTCCAGCAATACTTACCTGTAATAGCAGTCATTAGCATTATCCCTTCGTGTATATAGAGAGCTCTGCTTGTTGCCTCTAGGAGAGGTAATACAATCGCATAGAATCATATAATCTCATACGCTCTCATATACTCATACACTCGTATATTCATATATTCGTTCTGTCTTACCAGACACACGCATATCAGGTGAAGTGTTCCTTTATTGGCCATTCATCTGTTCATCCGCTGTCACGTTGTTATATGCAAGAACTGCATGACCTCTTTTTTCAAGAGGTTATGAGCCCGGATCAGGCACACTGAACAGATTTTCACCTCAACCAATCAATACGATGTCGAACGCACAAGGCGAATCGAGCAACACAGTCAGTAACATGGCTGTGACATCCGCAACAACTGACCCTGCGAGAGCTGTGACAGCAGCTACGACCACAACAATCTCCCAATCAACACGATCATTTGCGTTGTCCAAGGACTTTCGCCTTGCTGAGGTAAAACTCAGCAATATTGAACACCTGGAAGGACAACATAATTATGAAGATTGGGCTTCACAAGTTATCATGGTCTTCAAGGCTATGAACGTTTATGATATAGTTGTTGACGGTGTAGTTCCCCCATCCAATACTTCTGTTGAAGAGCTGACAGGATATCAAACGTTATCAAATCATGCTCTTCTTATTCTAATTCAGGTCATCAACAAGTCAATCCTTAAGAAGGTCTCTAAATACACATCACCCCATGCTATTTGGAAGTATTTGAAAGAGACATTTTATAGGGATACGGCCTTTTCATTTATCCATCAAATTGGCGCCTTGTGTCTCCTCTTCAATGAGTTAGAGAAAGGCAAGCCGCTGACAGAATTCATGGATAAATTTGATGACCAATGGGTCAGGGTATTAGAGCTATCTTCCGGGACGGATGAATATAGACGGATATTCAGGAAGTTTCTCGAACAGGATTTTGCAAAGCGAGATTTCCTTTTAGCCGCCTTAAGTCATGTTTATCCTAATCCCGTTGATAATCTCTCTACCAAATCTGACCTGACCTATGCAGAAGTACGATATCGGATGTTGGGCCTGGCCTCCAACAATCTGTTGGAAGAACCGCAAGGCGGTAATACTGCTCTAATAACGAGCAAGAATAATAACAAGCGCAAGTCTAGTAGGACTACAGAGCATAAAACCTCTGATTCTACTAAAACGTGCTCTTACTGCCAAAAGCACGGTGGTAATCCCACCGGCCACGTTTGGCAAGTATGCAGGAAATTAAAGCGCGAGCAGCAATGCAAAAAGGAGAAAGCTTCTAGTCAGGCTCCTCCTTCGCACTAGCAAACCTCCTCCAACCAACATGCGCTTGTTGCTGGTGGAATTGATCTATCCAGTCAAATGGATATAGATCAATCTGATGTTAGTATCACCTATACCTGGAAACTTGACACATGCGCATCTCCTCATATGACGTCTGACATAGGGACTTTTGAACGGTTTGAACAGAGTCACGGAACTGTGAGTGTAGGAGGGGATAACGCTCTCTCTGTTGAAGGATTAGGCACAGTCCTATTAGACTGCGTCCTCCCTGGTAATAATGCTCATAACGTTATCCGTCTTAACTCTGTTCTATACGTTCCTTCCCTTGGTCATTCGTTAATATCGTGGAATGTGTTAAAGTCAAAAGGGTATTCTATAGTAGCATCAGGTAACAGAATTATGGTTTATAATGCTGCGCGTTCTCCTGTATTTATGGCAGAATTTAAGGGAAATTTTCCATTTCTTGCTCAACGCAAAAACTGTTCCCTTCTTGCCAGTAAAAATGAAGCTTCAGGATCTAGCTCTAACAAAGCTCTTGGATCCAGCAATAACGAGGCTTCCGGAATACCCTCTAATCAGGCTTCCGGAATACTCTCTAATCAGGCTTCCGGAATACCCTCTAATAAGGTCTCTGGAATACCCTCTAATCAAGTCTCCGGAATACCTCAAAGACAGGCCTCCGGATCAACCTTTAACGAGGCTTCTGGATCAACCTCTAACAAGGCTTCCAGACCCTCAGCAAAACGAAGCTTTGAACCTGAACATGCGGAACAAGCTGCCAAAAGAACTAAAACGCAGGCACCACTATCGTTTGCCTTCTGGCACCGGTCATTAGGGCATTCAAGTAAGGTAGCACCTACAGCATATGTGGACGGCTCCTTAATACCCCCAAAGCCTGTAGAGTTTGCATGCAAAGCATGTATATTGGCTAAATCCGTGAATGCAGTTCCACAAAGTCTTACCGAAGCCAGATCCAGTCGGCCATTCGAGCTGCTCTATAGTGATCTGAGTGGAAAGCAATCCTTACCCTCCTATGGTAACTCACAATATTACATTATTTTTATTGATGATTTTACTAGGATGGGTTGGATATATTTCCTGAGGAACAAATCTCCAGATGCCTCAGAGATAATAAAAGACTTTATAACGCTTGTGGAAAGACAGTTCAATACTACTGTCTTAACCATCGTTACTGACAACGGTGGTGAATATGTGGAGGCTGACAAGTTCTTCAGAACTAAGGGCATAAAACACATATACATACCCCCATATTCCCACGAGTCGAATGGAGTACCAGAGCGATACAATCGGACAATCCAGACTATGGCTAGAAGCATGATCTTAGATCTGGTTAACCCCAGTAACACCAACACCACTCCAGACCTAAAGCTTTGGGGTGAAGCATGCAATGCAGCGGTCTATATCCGAAATCGCTTACCCCATTCACAGCTACCTCAAAGCAAAACGCCCTTTGAGATGCTGTACCACAAACAGCCTTCGATCGCGCACCTGAAACCCTTTGGCAGTCTTTGCTATGTGCATATCGCTAAAGAACGAAGAATGCCAGGAAGCAAATTCTACCCACGGGCAGAAAGTGCTATTCTCGTCGGCTATACAGACAGCCCATCAATTTATAAGGTCCAACTTGCTAGTAACAAGCAAATGTTTACCGTTAAGGCGTCTAACTGTACATTCATTAACTCAGAGATTGCTGGAAAACCTAGCGCAACCAGCATATCGACAGCTGAGCATATACCAGCTGAGCATTTACCAGCTGAGCATTTACCAGCTGAGTATTTATCCGCTGAGTATATACCCACTAAGCGTTCTAGCCAGCTTTCCAGCGATCTTACTACCAAATTTGCTGAACCCAAACCAGCCGAACCTACCGAATCTGCTGAATCTAGCAAACCTACGCATACATTGCTTGCAACCGCGCTTGTGGTTAACGAAACTGAACCAAAGACGTTCAAACAAGCAACACAGTGCGCGGATGCTCCAAAATGGTATAAAGCCATGGAAGAAGAGTTACAAAATTTGGCAGACCAGTCGGTCTGGACGGTAGTGTCTCTACCCTCTCCAAAGCACAACATTGTGGGCTGTAAATGGGTCTATAAGATCAAGAGGGATTCAGCAGGTAATATAAGCCGCTATAAAGCTAGGCTTGTTGCTCAGGGTTTTTCTCAACAACCAGGAACAGACTTCGATGAGATTTTCTCTCCTGTTGTGAGGTATGACTTGTTGAGATTACTGATTGCTCTATCAGTCTCTTTTCGCTGGCCTCAGCCGGATCAGTTAGACATAAAGAGTGCTTTCTTATATGGATCCCTTAATGAGGAAATCTATATGAGACTTCCGCCTGGATATGAACAACCAGGTAAGTGTGCACGCCTTAACAGGTCAATATACGGCCTTAAACAGTCACCGAGACAGTGGTATTAGAGATTAACCGGATTTCTTGTACCACTTGGATATGTGACTACCAACTTTGATCCATGTGTACTACTACACATGAAGCATCAAGTAATAATCACTATATATGTGGATGATATTACTCTTGCGGGGCCTAATACAGCAGAAAGAGAAAAACTGAAGAATTCGCTAAAGAATGAATTTAAACTGAGCGAACTCGGTCCTCTAAGCTGGCTGCTAGGCATCCAGATTAACTGGCATACAGACTGCATTACCTTATCACAAAGAACATACATTGACCAATTACTTCTCAAATTCGGCATGCAAGACTGCAACCCGGTCTCTCTTCCCTTGGATCCTCACATACAACTGTTCAAGGCCCAAGAGCAAGAAGATCTTGCAGATACATCCCGCTTTAGACAGATTATTGGTTCTCTTATGTATCTAGTGATCGGTACTCGTCCAGATCTTGCCTTCGCTGTCTCTGCATTGTCACAGTTCTCATCGAAGCCCACCAAAAATCATATGGGTGTGATTAAGAAGACTCTACGTTACCTCAAAGACATGAGAGATCTTACCCTCACCTACAAAAGGTCAAATAACAACTCACCAAATAGCAATTTGTTGAGCTTATCGGGTTACTCAGATTCAGACTTTACAGGAGATAAGAATGATAGGAAATCAACTACGGGAAACCTATTCCAAATAGCTGGCAACACAATTTGCTGGAGATCGGTAAAGCAACGTTGTGTTTCTACCTCTACGGTCGAGGCAGAATACATCGCTCTTTCTACCTCTGCAAAACAGCAAATCTGGTTGCAGAATGCTCTGGCTGAACTCCGTATTGATATTCCCTGCGCTTTGAATGCTGACAATAACGGGTCAATTGATCTCACAGACAATCCCCGCATCAGCGATAAAAGCAAGCATATAGACGTTGCCTACCACCATATCAGAGATTTGGTAGAAACAGGCAAGGTTAACGTCTTATGGATATCGAGTGCCAGTAACCTAGCTGACATTTGTACAAAGCCGCTATTACGGCCACATTTTCTTACTTTAAGGGATCAAATAATGCGAACAAGCTGATTAGCACTCTTTTACCTGCTTTTTCCCACGAGGTTTTGAGGTTTTTAACGAGACTAATCATACTTGTCTACGTCTTGCTATCCAGCAGTATCTGCTGAGGAGGGGTGTTGAAAAGCACGTGAGTCAGCTGTTGCCACCTACATCATACAGCTGTTGCCACATACATCATACAATGTCATTGTGGCAGCCACTCACGTATCTCCAGCATTTCCTGCTTTCCAGTAATACTTACCTGTAATAGCAGTCATTAGCATTATCCCTTCGTGTATATAGAGAGCTCTGCTTGTTGCCTCTAGGAGAGGTAATACAATCGCATAGAATCATATAATCTCATACGCTCTCATATACTCATACACTCGTATATTCATATATTCGTTCTGTCTTACCAGACATACGCATATCAGGTGAAGTGTTCCTTTATTGGCCATTCATCTGTTCATCCGCTGTCACGTTGTTATATGCAAGAACTGCATGACCTCTTTTTTCAAGAAAAATAACGATTGATACCCCTACTGTGAAACTTGTGCTGGGAGGAATGTTCTAACATGATTAGTGATTAATTATCTTAATAACTTGATTCAAATAGCGGACGTGTACTACGCGTGTGCCAACTATCACATAACTCATCACAGCATCAAACGTAATCATGTCGCATGATGATTAAATCGGATTATGGATGTTACAGATTACAGTGCCTCGAAATGGCAAATTGACGAAACAAAAACTCAAGTCAGAGACATAAAACTTGCAAACGACATGCGCATACCACCAAACGTATAGGTATGCACCTACCTAACTGATTCTGGGTTTGTCATATTCAGACTTGCTTGCTACTGTGCAATTGATAGCCCTTTCAATTCCGTTAATATGACTCTATTCTCCATTGTATACGTCTATATCGCCGGTCGTTGTGGTTTGGGTTCGGGTAGGGCTGAACAGCCATCAATTTTCCGTAGTATGGTTGGCGCAAGCTCTCCGAGGGTCTGGCACGAGACTAGGCGCACGAGCAACTGCTTCTTCGGGCTAGTCTCATGATAGCCCTATCGTACTGAGAAAGGGCAGCAGCCGTCTAGTCTGGTTGGCACAAGCCTCTCGTAGTCGTCCGCAACTACCGTAGAGACTCGAGTTATTCGGCAGCGCTATCACATACATATGCGTGGGACACGTAGATCACAACGCCATGACTGACGTGAAACATATCAATTTGATCTATTCAGTGCGAAGAGTAAAAACTATGGCTCCTCAGGTAACGCATGGGAGTCATGTAAAATATCGCTGCCAGTACTTGTTCCAATTTTGAGATCCTTTGCAGCGAAGCCGTTAACATATAGCTCATGATCTCTACTTCCATCCACTGGAAGAGTTACTCCAAGATCCCGGAGTGCCTTCTGAATCATAGTTTCTTTATCTTTGCAAAATTGAGACCATGCAGGACCGAGTCCTTCTACCACCTCTGGATAGACATTTGTGAAGATCTGTTTTGACTGCCTTCGAAACCACCCATGCAGAACCAACATTCCTTTCTCTCTGTATTCAACAAAAGATTTGAATAATCTTCCCTCCATTTTCAGGCCAAGAGCAACGCCATATCATGTTATCAGCTCTCCTCTTATCTCCTGTACTATCTTCTCTTGATTGCTATACCAGTCTGAAATCGTACTCGAGGGATCTTACAGTGCCTACATTTCCATCTCCGACGTTCACATAACAATGAGCACGGGCATGTCTCATGAAATCCTTAAACCCGCATATGCAGTTCACATTGCATATGTATGTGATAGCGCTACCGAGTAACTCGAGTCTCTACGGTACGTTAGTTAGTTAGTCTGGTTGGGCAGTACTCATGTAAGCGACGACGTTGTAATGCGATGCGAAGGCTGCATGCAACAAGGCCAGCGCCCAATTGGATGTTCAGGTAGATAATACCGCATAGTCTGGTATTACAGCCGCCGTCCAGATTGGTTATTACAGCCGCCGTCCAGAGAATAGACTAGTCCGACACTAGAATATGAATCAAAGGTCTAACATTCTCTACGAGAGGCTTGTGCCAACCAGACTAGTCTAACATAGTCCGGTTGGCACGGTCTAACACCTTCGTATAGACTAGCTTCTATCAACTAGCACAAGCACCATATGTTACGAGAGGCGGTGCCGGCCAGGCTACACCACATAACGCACCGGCGGAATGAGCAACACTGCCTGGACTTAAGAGCAGCGAGGAGCGAGAGGTTCAGTAATAGCGATGCTGCGCAGGAGATACGAGGCAGAAAATTGAATCAACCTATGGTTTACAATTATCCGATGAAGACTTATATCATGATATGCTTCTTGTTTCGAATTTCTGCAGGCGTACAGGCTGGCGCTGTTGAGTTGTATGTAATAACTCTCAACACGCTAACTGTTGATGTCATGTCTCTAGATTTGTTATACCGTGTTTGGATTTTCAGGTTCGTAAGGCGTGCCCAGTGATCTTCGAACATCCCCAACAAATCATTATCGACTCAGCCACCATAAGGCATCCGTGGACGAGGCTAGTTCATAACCTTACTAAGTAGTTTAGCTAAGCAAGGGTGCTGTGCCAACCAGACTACTAAGCGATAATCGCCTGGCTAGTCTGGTCCATACTTAGCTAATTAGTCTAGAGTTGCCGCGTCAGAGGTACTTCCTAATGTGGTAATCCGCGGTGGGGATGGGTGGCCTTAAGTTTTGCTGCAGTGGTGGGACAATTTGCTCGGGTTAGGGGCTTCTTAATCTGAGTCTGAGGGCGTCTGTGTATTTGATGCCCTCTGGAGTTATAGCGAATGTTCGTTGAGATGGGCCCCGTCGGATATATTTCGGAATGACACGATTCGTAGTTCACGTTGAAAGAATTTTGGCCTGAAGATGTATATTGAAAGTACCTCGAACGCAATGCAAACTAAATATTAAACAAAATTGAGAAAAGTTAAGTAGCAAGTCCCTAAGATAATCCATCCATGCATATGACAAAAACCGAAATGTGTGAGTTAAAGGAAAAACTATCGTGAGGTACAGGATGTGAAACGCCCAGGCTGTACATGCAATTGCAACCGCTGAGAAAGGATCTAACAATGAAAACCGGGAGTAATCAAGAAACAAGGCAAAAGCCGAGCTGGAATTGTTAACTCCCAGAACAGCCATGCGTGGGAATTAGACAAAGAAATCTAGAGCAATGATGCCAATTTTGCGCATTAATCACAGAGATAATTGTTCCAATAGAAGGTGGTATTATTGTCGATATTGGTGTGAGTAGAGATGATGGTAATCCTATGCCGGATTCAATGGGAGGACAACTATCGAATCATACAGTGCCGTACTTGATACACTTTAGGGAAAGCTCAATCTTCGTATTTGGGTAATTGGTCGCGTTGTGGTGCTGAGACCGGCAATCTCACTGCCTCGATAGTGACACTGAATTTGCCGGCTAATACTGAAGAGCCTTCAGAGAAGTCATCGGCGAATTCGCTTTGGAGATCATTGAATGGGTCTTTGAGCTCCCTGGGCCGTACTTTTGAGAAATTTAGGAGATCCGTAGAGCGAATATCAGGTGACTCTGTGGAGAAGGAGTACACGTTGATAGTACCACACATAATGCACGCAAGGTGAAGTTGTGGGTCGTGAGGGCCGTAACCACACTTATTCTGTATAGCGAGAGATGATGTTAGCAACCTGCTATTGGAAAAAGTATAAAGTGAAGGGGATTGAGAAGGGTACATACGCAATACCAGAAGTCAGCCATGTTTGTTAATGAGTATTCAGAAAGTGCTATCTGATTTGAGCAAGTTGTGAACTTGATGACAGGACAAGCGATTGCTGGTTTTGGTGTGACCTGAAGGAGGAGATGGAATGCTTTTATAGATATGGAGGGGGATGTATGAGGTTGGTAATAGGAGGGCGTATATCTGAAGATGTTTGAGTGGAGATATTTTGGGTGAAGACATTATCCGGGCAGGATGAGAGAGCTTTATATCTTAGTTGAACCTAGACATGAAAGATTCTGCACCCATCCACCCTCGCCCACTATGATTCACACCCCTCCTCGCCCACCTCCCTCCGCCATGGTATTGGGGGATGGCACAGGGCTGTGTCATTGCTGGTAGCTCCAAAACCGCTCTCTGCATTGCATGGGGCCCAATCCGTCGGGTTAATGCCTTCACTGAGGATGCAGAAGTGACAAGGGGGTACAATTGGAGATAACGGTTATTGCGCCCTGCTCCATATGTAGCCGAATTGCGCTTCTGACCTATCACCATGAATATTGCGAAGCTGAAACCAAAGGAAGCCAACCCCGATGGAAAATCCCCGTAAGGTGAGGTATCTGTAGTCCTAGGTATCAATCTCCGGAGCAGCTTCGGCAGCAAAGTATGACTGATTCAAAGTCAGAATGTCAATCTAGTACAGCGTCGGGGTATTGATAGGACGGTAGGGAAAGAAACAAGAGAAAGGAGGTGGAGTTCATCTACGCGGAAGGAAACTGGGAAATGACGACGGACCTAGCGTAGGGCAGGGCAATATTCCCGACTTAGGGAGACGCCGCGCCTCGAAACGCTTCGGAAGCGAATAAGTGTAGCTAGCGCATACGGTAGTAGCCTGCTGGTGTTGTCAGGATTAATTCTAGGTAACAATTGAAACAGCACAAATCCTTGTTCTGCGATTTGCTGTCGTGAAGGCAGACGCCTCGGCCACCTCCACAGCTTGAGCGCATCAGAAACTCGGCGAAGCATGCCCTAACAAGCTCACGAGGCTCGGGGTCAAGTAAGTACTTGTAACTTTAGTCGAGCTACGTACTGTATGTAGGAGTCCTAGTACATCCCAAGAGGTGTGGGTGCACTCCGTACAATCATGACCGTACAAAATCAGAAAAAAATACAGAGGGCTGGCTAGAGATCCGGACGTGAGCGATGACTCGAACGACTCTGGAGTGGGGGAGGGGAGGTCAGTTTCGACCCCGGAGGTAGAGTGTGAGGCCGCTTGAAAGTCGTACCTCGACCAGAATGGAAATATGTTGTAGTTATGGCAGGAAAACGTTATTCGGTTGCACTTCTGTGAGGGGTAGTGCAACCAGACAAAGATTGTTTAACAATGAGACGTTTGGCGCCGTAGCAGCTGCTACAGCAAGCTGGCTGGCTGGCACCCTGGTCAAGCTACCCAAGCATGCGCTGCCCCATGATAGCCGTTCTTCAGCTGAGAAGTAGTCTGGCGAGCACCTGAGAATGAGCAATAAGGAGATCGACGCAGTGACCAGCCGCTGACTAAATATCCTAGCCGCGTTTTAGTTCTACCAGTGGCTGTTTTATGTCGCAAGCTACTCAGTCAAGGCTGCCGAGCTGGGGTACCTGAATTCTAGTCCAAGCCTGCTCTGTGAGACTCAATTAAGCCTATCGTCATCACCAGTTGGGCGTATACAGCCCTCGCAAACTAACCTTTTGAACTAGAAGTTGGCTATGTTAGGATGAAGCTAGGCTCGTGATTTCTAAAGCTTCTAGAAGGATGTCTTGAGTGGCGCTAGGCGCCGATCGGAGGTGCAACATACATCCCTGAAGGTAGCCCCCGTTTAGCGGTGGCTTGTGCCAGCCAGACTACCTGAAGGTAGCCCTGAAGGCCCCTACGAGAGGTTGTGCAACCAGACTACCTTAAGGGTCACCTGCCTGTGATGGCGAAAGGGAATTGCAATTGCGGAATCATTCGTATTCCTGCACGGAGGGATGTAACTTCTGAAAATGAAAGCAAACAAGGGCATTGGTTATTGTAACCCTCAGGCATGATATGTTCATAGTCTAGATGTACTTTGGAGAATGTTGTCTGAGGAAGCTATGTGCTTGACGATAATAGCGTTTAAGAGGGTCACTTGATGCTTTGCCTCCTTAAACTGTCAGGCAGCACTGGGCATTGCAGAGATCCAAGCGCTAGGGACATTATCTAATCTATTGCTGCTCGAATTGGTTTCGCCATAGACCAAATGGATGTGGCATCGACAATGAATAGATATTGCCGCCACCGCGTCCTCTGGGTATTTTTCCGAAGAGATAAAGGCTTGCGGCAACTGCCGATGCATCAGATCTTGTGAAGACTTGCTCTGCGCTGCAGTGAGATGGAGATTATCAAGGTGCATGCAGCGGGTTGCAGGTAGTAATACATTATTTTCTTGATTGCATGTAATTCAAAAAGCACCCATGACTCCAAAAAGTTACAATAAAACATATGCCAGGTCTAATTCAAATCGACTAGATGCCAGAGAAGGGTAAAAGGGGTGTAGTGATGTGAAGGAAAACGCCGAAAACCCCGTTGCTCGTGATAGCAAGAGTGACGAGCCGGATGTGTGTAAGAGGACCGCGACGGGCCCTACATCGGGGGACCTGTGACCAAGGCCCCTTGCGCTATATCGCTGCATCTAGCCATTCCTTCCAGTATACGCAGTTCGACGCACTGACAGGACCACCTTCCTCGCAAAGAGAAAAGACTGGGCATCTCCCACATGGAGCTTCCGTAAGTCCATTGACACTGTCCGCCTCCTTTGCCCCCCTCAGAGATTTATAGGCAGTTCCGCCTAGGACCCTCTCAATCTTTCCGTCGAACACCAAGACATCTAATAATGCACGGATATCTTGCTCGCCTAGGTCTACTTCTGTTAGATCCGTGTTCTTCACCCACTGGGTGATTTGCGATAGTGAAGGGTAGCCGGTGTATGAAGCTGGATAAGGAACGGAACGAGGTTGACCAGCTGCAGGTTTGGGGAATGTACGTGACTGAATGAATTTTTCGAGAGCAAGCAGTAGTGAATCAATGAACTCTGCATCGAGTTCTGCGTCCGTAAACCATGGCCCACCCGTAACATCGATAGAAGGCTGAAGCTCATATAGCATATAGATCTTACGCCCTGGGTTCTGTACATTAGATATGAGGCTAGGTTAGTTCATGGGGTGATTCTGGTACTTAACAGAAGGCTAACCTTTACGGATTTGATGCACTTGATGAATCGTCGGTTTTCTAAACTTTTTAAGCATTTTGTCATCACGGTTTGGTGTTGATTTGTCCGTGTTTTCAAAATCTTAGTCCAGATACCCTCTCTACCCGCAGCCTCGATATGCTCGTATATTATAAGCTCATCACTCGATAATGCTCCAAGCCTGTATGATCAGAAAGGTCAGTGCTGGGTTATTTGACTGTTCTGGAGCAAGTACCACTCACTTGCCGACAACCTCTTTGCTAACCACTTTGAATACCGTATCCCTCCCCTGCATCATAATTTTGAAAAGCCCTTCATTTAAGAGATGATTGATGACATGCTGGGCGTCACTGGCAGACGCCAGCCGTGGGTCCATCTCCTGGATTTCATATGATTGAAAGAGATGTGTTGATGGTTCTTGTAAACATTTACTGTAAACCTTCTCCGCTGCCGCGGCCACGTCAAAGTTTGCCATTTCGTAACAAGAACAATGGTGACTCAAAATCAGTCGCTGTTGTCTGGTGATGTGAAGGTTGGTTAGAAGCAAAGGGTGACAATCTCGAGATCTTGGCATGTAATGGCTAAGGACAAGCAAACGTGAGGCATTACCGTCAATTGATTTAAGTAGTAAATTCGATTTAGACGGTCACTCAATCAATATATCGGATAGTCTGGTTGTTGTGGCCAGAGGTAGTTCTGCACTAGTTCTGGCTGCATGATCTCTCCATACTTAGGTACCTCGGTTACGCTAATGGCTTATCGTTTTGTCTCGGTTCGCCTAGAACATTCGATGAGTTCCAAAGGTGGACATCATATTTTCACACCCATCTCCACTTGCCCTCCACCATCCTGCGTCTCTCTAATCCAAACCGAAAGCTTTTCGATCCCAGAACTTTTTGAACGTTCTATTCCAATTATCATTTTCTGACGAGTTTCTCCAACCCACTAAATATGGCGGATAAGGTAGCTTATCCATACCCCACTATCACAGAACTCGACTTATTAACCGCTTCTACAGTTCAAAGCAGAGGGAAACGCTGCGTTTGCCGCAAAAGACTTCAACAAAGCCATGTATGTGTCCCATTGGAGTTTTTATTTTAAGCTTTGCTAATTCCAGAGTTCCATAGTGACTGCTTCACCAAAGCTATCGAACTCGACGCATCAAATCATGTCCTTTACTCAAATCGCTCGGCGTGCTATGCTTCCCAGAAGAAGTTCGATAAAGCTCTGGAGGATGCTGAAAAGACTACACGTATGATATGGTTTTAACAGACCAGTTTTGCCGAGGACATGTTTCTGACAAAGCTGCTTTGATCTCCAGAAATTAAACCAGATTGGGCAAAGGGTTATTCTAGGAAGGGTGCTGCTTTACATGGACAAGGAGATCTGAGTATGTCTACGAGCTCCCTACACAACTCTCCGTGGTCTATCGCTGAAGGTATGTAGTTGGGGCACTCGATGCCTACGAACAGTGTCTCAAGATCGAACCTTCAAATGCCCAAGCAAAGCAAGGATTGGCATCTGTGAAGGATGCCATCAACAGAGAAGCTGCTGCTGATGGACAGACACCCGATATTGGACTTGGGTCAATCTTCCAGGACCCGAACTGGATTGGGAAGCTGGCAAGAAACCCAAAGACTGCTGCATATCTGGGTGATAAAGCTTTCATGGAGAAGCTTGCGCAGTGTGCAAAGAACCCCAGCCGAATAAATGAGGAATTGAGGGATCCAAGGATGATGCAGGTTATTGCTGTCTTGTTGGGATTGAATATGGAAATGCCAGGCGGTGCAGGCCCTTCAGCTCCTGGTGAACCAGAGGATACTCCTGTAAGCCTGTGTAACTCAAAGTGTCTAAGCTAGTCTTAGTATGCTAATAATGCACAGATGTCAGATGCCCCATCGCCGGCAAAGAAAACAAGTCCCCCACCAAAAGAGCCCACACCTGAGCAGGAGGAGGAAGACGAAGAGACGAAGAAGGCGAAAGAGAACAAAGCGAAAGCCGATCAGGAGAAAGCATTGGGAACGCAGAAATACAAGGAGAGGAATTTCGATGAAGCTATTGAACACTATACCAGCGCCTGGGATCTCCATAAAGACATCACTTACCTTACCAACCGCGCTGCAGCGAAGTTTGAGAAAAGCGACTATGAAGGGTGCATTGAGGACTGCAAATTGGCAATCGAGGAAGGCCGCAATATGATGGCAGATTTCAAACTCATTGCTAAGTATGAGAATGCAATTTATTGTTCCTGGATGCCTACTAATCCGCAGTACAGGGCTTTTGGAAGAATAGGAAATGCATATCAGAAGCTGGGGGACCTTGCAAATGCCATTGAATATTATCAGAGATCGCTCACTGAACACCGCACACCAGATGTCCTTGCCAAACTTCGAGCGGCAGAGAAGACGAAGATCGACGACGACAAAAAGGCGTACATTGATCCAGAAAAAGCCGAGCAAGCGCGAGAAGAGGGAAACAAGTGCTTCAAGGAAGCCGACTGGCCAGGTGCTGTCAAAGCTTATACAGAAACGGTTCAGCGCGCCCCTGAAGATCCACGGGGTTACTCCAACCGTGCTGCCGCCCTTGCAAAGTTGATGTGCTTCCCAGAGGCCGTTAAGGACTGCGACGAAGCTATCAAGCGGGATCCAAAGTTTATGAGAGCCTATATCCGAAAAGCGCAAGCCCAACTGGCCATGAGGGATTATAACAAGTGCTTGGACACACTTACTGCTGCTCAAGAGGCCGATATTGAAGGAAAGCATAGCGCCGAGCTTGAGGGCTTAATGAGGAAGTGTATGCAGTCCATGTATGCTGCTAGGGAGGGCGAAACCGAAGAGCAGACCATGGAGAGGATCCAGAAGGATCCAGAGGTGAGATCCACAAAATTAGGTTTATTCCTGGAGGGTAGTGCTAACTTTTTGTGAAGATTGCAAGCATCATTTCAGACCCTGTCATGCAGAGCATTCTTCAGCAGGCAAAGACGAACCCGGCAGCGCTGAATGAGCATATGAAGAATCCTATTATTAGGCAGAGGATCCAGAGGCTGATGATGGCTGGTGTAATAAGGCTTGGCTAAAATAGGGAGTTTGGGATGGAAGGGGGGGCTGGAGGAAATAATGCTGAAATTGTGGAATAGGCACATGAACACATGTGCAGTTTGTTGGATAGCTGGAAGCTATGTAATTTCTTTTAATAGTTGTGCTTCCATTGCTTATTATTACCCCATTCGTTGAATAAAAGCAGTTTCTGGGGTTTTCACTTGAATAGTCACTGGTGCTTAGGAAGTACACTTTCTCCTGGAAAATGTTCCACTCGCCGCCGCGACACGTGGTACTGTAAACACGCTTGCCTTACCCTGAAGTTACCACGATGCTAGAGTGGGTAAATGCCCGGTGGGCGAACTGGAGACAGGCGTGAGGGTAATAGTTATTATGCAGATATCATGGGTCCATAGCAGTAAGAAGATATTGAGTAACTAGTTACCCTCAACATCTATAACCCTGCCAAACGGCACCCTTACAACTTTGCACCGGCGGCCTCCGCCCCCGTCTGCCGAGCCCTGGGCCCCTCCCCCCTCCAGTCCTCTCTCTCCAGGACTTCCACCTCCGCCGGCCCGTCCTTACCAAACCGGGCCCGCAACCACACGGCTTTATCCCCGCGGGGCTTGTCGATGCCGAGCAGAGCCTTGGTCTTGTCCATGCCGTCCGCACGCTTTGTGTACGGCTGGATGACGTATTTCCCGAAGGCGCTCTGGGAGAGGGAGAGGAGAGCCGGGGCGGGGGCGGGGGCGCGGAGGAAGGAGGCGAGGGTGGTGAGGAGGTAGAGCTGCGGGGGGAAGAGGAGGGGCTTGGTGGCGGAGGCGGGGGCCGGCGCGTGGTATTCTCGGAGGAGGTCCCGCGGGTGCAGCCAGCGGCACTGCAGGATCTCGCTGCTGGGGCTGGGCGGGAGGGCGGGGAGCGCAGTGGGAGGGAGGAAGCAAAGGAACATGGCTGTGTGGTACCGCTTGGGGAGGTGCGGCGGCGTGATCCACGTTGTGAAGGGGTGGAGCGAGGCGAGCAGCAGGGTGAGGTTGAGGGAGGCAAGGACCTGGGAGAAGGAGAAGGTGGTGGTGGTGGTGCTCTCCGTGTCTAGGAGAAGGCTCCGGGCTCTGCTGAGGTCTGACTCTGCGGGGGGCGGCTGGTCGGGGCTCCGAGGGTCCGCGAGGAGCACGCCCGTCTCCTCGAACGTTTCCCGGATCGCGCAGACCTTGAGAGCCGTGACCAGTTCCGGGCTGGGGTCGAGCTGGCCCGGGGGAAGGGCAGTCGGCAGTGGCGGGGACGCTGGGGGCAGGAGGAACGAGTCGTGGGTGGGGTCGAGGTTACCCCCGGGGAAGACGACGGCGGAGGAGAAGGACATTGATTTAGTGTGGGAGCGCTGCACGACGAGGACGCGGCTTTGGTGGTCGAGCAGGAGGAGGGAGGAGGAGAGGCGCGGCGGCGGCGGCGAGGCGGGGGTGTTTGGGGGGACGCGGGGCGGCGGCATGCAGGCGGTATTGTGGGCGGTTGAGACCGCGCGTGCGGGATTGGGCCTGGGGGTGCTGCAGCTGCGGGGCGAGTGTCAGCTAGTGGGGAAGAAGGCGGGGGGGGAGGCATGGCTGGGGGGAGGAGAGGGGGGTATATTTACCCCAGGAATTGAGGGCGCTGGGGGGTTGTGGGAAGCACCCCGCGCGATATGAACAGCACGGAAGTGAAAAGACGGCGATCCAATCTATACAAGACGGGCATTCTGGACCGCTACGGCCCGGGCTGTACAGAATTACTTTGTGTCTTGTTCGAGGGCTTGGGATTTGCGCTGCGGCCATTCCGTGAGGCCTTGTACGGTGCCAGTGTAACGCGCAGTAGGTACACCGCAATGCCACCACCGCTGCTGTGACCTTGGGCTGCTGCCGAAGGTGCACATACATTACTTACATACATGCGAACCCGTCCAGTAACTCAGCGATGTCTCAGATGCAGGAAGCTAGATATAGAGCGAAAAGCATTTGAGGACAGTTGAACTGAGGTGTTGCGGATCTGAGAAGTATGTAACAGTATGCCTGCCTTACCATGAGAAACGCAAGCATCACCGACTGTAGTAATTAAAGGTCATACCAGATAATGTAAAGAATACGAGGCTATATGAGCGGAGGAATGGTAGTAGAGAGTATATATTCGCAGAGTTATCTAGAGATCGCTATAGACTTGTGTACAAGTTATCTGCCAGCGACTTTCTGCAGTTGCCTCCATTCTGACCATGATCGTCAACTGCACATATCCCGTGACCTGCACTATCGTGAGAGTATTCCAACAACAGATAATTACTTTTCTTTTATATGCCGTATCTCTTTGCCACCTACTGTAGCTGTAGGTATGTATGTACATACTGTATCTAACTTGAAGTACTGTACATACATAGATACATATACTTCATACATATATGCCAGTCTTGGGCGGCCCTATGCATCAACAGCTGAGCCTTGGCAGTCATATTGCTACAACGACCCAACTCACCGCCCAACCATCCTCGCCGACGGTATATAACTGCGCAAATACACATCTAGGGACACTCCCGACTCAGCCCCGTCTCGCAGACTACGGCGGCCAGAGATGAAGCTCATTAAAAGCCTCGTCGACCGCGACGGCAGCGGCTCAATCACCCTCTTCCCCGAGGAGCCCGAAGACATGGTATGTTCCCCTCCCCCCCTCGCCCCCCGTACCCACTCGCACTCACCCCGCTGACCCCAAACAGTGGCACGCCTACAACCTGCTCGCCCTTGGCGACCACCTCACCGCCTCCGCGATCCGCAAGGTCAGCACCGAGTCCTCCACCGGCAGCACCTCGACCCACCGTGTGCACACGACGCTCACCACCACCATCACCTCCATCGACTTTGACCCCCCGTCCTCGACTCTGCACATCAACGGCCGCGTCATCGTGGAAAACAAGCACGTCAAGCTCGGATCCTACCACACGCTCGACCTCGAGCTGAACCGGAACTTCACCATCACCAAGCCCAGCGGCGGCTGGGACAGCGTCGCAATGCAGGTCGTCAAAGACGCCTGCGACCCTGCGGAGAAGGCCGAGATCGGCGCTGTCGTGATGCAGGAGGGCCTTGCCAACGTGTGCCTCGTGACGGAGTACATGACCGTGCTACGCCAGCGGGTGGATGTCTCCCTCCCCCGGAAGCGCCGCGGCGTCGCGATGGCCAGCTTCGACAAGGGCATGGAGCGGTTCTACGAGCAGGTCTATCAGGCGGTACTAAAGCACCTGCCGGTCGAGTCGCTCAAGGTCGTCCTCCTCGCCTCCCCCGGCTTCCTGGCCGATGGCCTGATGAAGTACATCTTTGCAAAGGCGACGGCGGCGGGAAACATAACCCTCCTACGCTCGCGGCCGAAATTCATTACTGCCCACACAAGCTCCGGCCATATCCACGCCCTATCCGAGCTCCTCGCGTCGCAGGAAATCCAGGCCAGGCTGACCAATACCCGGTTCCTGAAGGAGTCCAGGGCGATAGACGACTTTTACGCGATGATGACCACGGACGAGGATAGGGCCTGGTATGGGGTCAGTGAGGTTGAGAAGGCCGTCGAGAAGGGCGCGGTGCAGACTTTACTTATCTCGAACTCGCTGATGAGGAGCCAGACGGTGGCGGAGAGGAGGAGGTATGTGAAGATGGTGGAGGACGTCAAGGAGAGTGGGGGGGAGGCGCTCGTGCTGAGCAGTGTGCACGAAAGTGGGAGGAGGCTGGACGGGCTGGGGGGGGTGGCGGCGATTCTGGGGTTTCCGCTGCTGGGGCTGGATGAGGATGAGGAAGCGGAGGCAGAGGAGGAGGAGGAGGAGGAGGAGGAGAGGCAGGCGGAGGCGAATGGAACGGGCGTGAAAGTGCCGTAATGATCGTTCATGATTTGTTTGGGTTTAGCAAAATAAGGGCGTTCTGGGGGGGTGCTGTCTTTTTTTTTCAAGTTTTTATTTGGTAACTGGTCGTCTTTTATTCTTCCTTTTTTATATCATGAGGTATGTAGATAACTTTTATCCAGTTAGATATGTACCATTCGAGCTACATGCGTTTCCTACGCTTACATCTGCAACGCGGGAAGGCAATCTCGCGGAGCCCATCACAATGCAGCACACACACAACTTATATAACACTTTGCGCCCAACTTCTCCCCCCCAACGCCGCCTACCGTATCCTTCCTCCTTCTCCTCCTCCGGTCTCATCTGCAGGGCCCACGCCCCCGACGCCGAGCCACCGCAGCCACGCGGCGGCGGCACTGTCGCCTTTGGCTGCGCGGAGCACGTCCTGCGCGGCGCCGTACGCGGCGCCAAAGACGAGCCCGCGCTTGGCGGTGCGCACGGCTGTGGCGTACGGGAAGCGGTCTGGTGGGGGCGGGCGGGGGGGGAAGGGTGTGGGGGGTTAGCTCTTTTATTTTTATTTTCTCTTTTTATTTTCATTTTTATTTTCATTTTTATTTTGGGGGAGGGGGTTGCTCACTGTACAAGCAGAACGCGCCAGCGGTAGCCAAGCTAGCCACCACGGTGGCGAGTGCGTCGACACCCGCAGCGGGGGGCCACTGCGGGGCGCGGGCGCGGTCCACGGCCTCCTCGCAGGCAAGGAAGAGCGCGGACCAGGCGGAGACGCGGGCGGCGTTGCGCGCGCCCTCGGCCACGCCGCCCAGCAGCGCCGCGTACGTCTTTGACCGGTGGTACAGGTACCAGCCAGCCTGCGACCGCGGCAGGCGGTGCGCGTTCTCGGCGCGGAACCGCAGCGCGGAGATGTGCGCGCCCCGCAGGGCGCCGAGCGCGAATGCCCCGGGGAATGTCAGCCCGGTGCTCAGCGCCAGCCGCGATGGCAGAGCGAGCCCGAGCCGGGGCGGGGGCGAAGGGTCCATGGTTGAGGCTTTCGTGGTGGTGGTGGGGGATGTGGTGGTGGTGGAGGGGGGTGGATGGTGGGGTGGATGGTGGGGTGGGCTCTGCGTTGTCCGCTGATATTGCTGGCCTTGGAGTGCGCGGTTGTGTGCGTGCGTGTGTGCGTGCGCGTGCGTGTGAGTGTCTGTCTTATAACTATGCCGTGGCTGCGGGCGAAGTAGAAGTAGAAAGGAACAAAAACTTCTGACATTCATGTGTTGTGTTGTTACGTTACATATTTGTTTACAAGACAAACCAACCCCCCCCCAACCTCTCCCTCCCATACAAATCAGCAGCAACATGAATTCCTTGTCCTATATACTGTACGTATTCCATCTTTGTGTGTGCTTGTGTGTGAGTTTTTTTTTTTTTTTTTTTGCTTCCACCTTTCTCGGGGTCCTTCTCAGTGCCGCTGCATACAGTACCTACTGTACATAAGTGTAAATCTTTTCGTGTGGGTGTTTGTTATGCCCATATCTTAAGTATTGCCACACAAAAACTCGCCCTCATCCGTACATTTGGGTGTGTATTCCGAAACAAATAAATAAAAGTTAAAAAAAAATAAAGTAAAATAGAAATTAACGGGCTTTTGAGGTTGTCCCCTGTCTGGGACTGCTCGTTGCTTGCGAGAAACTACACAGTATATGATTGATATATGATAACCTAATGTTGCCACAAGGAAACGTCCGGTAACGTTTTAGCCCTCCGTGATATGCTTTCCTGTGCGTCCCCCACCCTCGCGCGTTGATTTGTGTTGTGCCAGTTGGTTGGGGGGGTGTTCTGTGTTTGTTGCAGATAATCGCAGACTAAGCCCTGTATCGCTTATCGGCGGCGGATGCTGTGGGCTTTGTCTCTGGGGATCTGTCAAACGCATCGAACAATCCCTCTGCAAGTCGAGCATCACGACCCAACCTCGCTCGTTACTGGTCTATCCAGCCCAATAAACCCAAGCCTTATATTGCACACAATATTCCCCATATCCCAGCGTTTCTCACCACAATGGTACCTCCCACCCCCCTTCTCTACCAGCGCAGCAGCTAACCCAACAGACAACGCACCCCACCCCCTCCCACCACACCCTCCTCTTCAAATCGCACCGCACGACCGTGCTGCTCTCCGCGCTCCCAAGCACCCCTCTCACGGACCTAACGCACCTGCTCTTCACCGCGCTGACCGGCTCCTCGCCCCACCACATCACCTCCCCGCTCCCAGCCACGCCGCAGGCCCTCGTGCTGGGGCTGCCTAGGAACCCGTCTGACTGGAGCCGGGGCTGGTACCCGATCGGGGAGGGGAGCGGCGCTGGCGTGGAGGGCGCTGCCGCGGATGCCGAAGACGGCCCGGGGGATGCCGGTGCGAGGATGCGCACCACCGCCAAGGGGAGGAAGGCGCAAGAGTGGACCGTGGAGAAGGCGGGCCTGAAGGATGGGAGTGTGGTGGCGTACTATGTTAGGACAGAGGGCGGGGAGGAGGGGTTCAGGGTCGATGTGCCGGTGGAGGAGGGCGACGACGACGACGAGGACGAGGACGAGGGCGAGGGCGAGGAGGAAGAGGACTGGAAAGGGCCGCACCGGGGTTGGAGGGGGGAGGGCTACCAGGTGGAGGAGGGGGGTTAGTTAGGGGGGGCGCGCTGCCGTGCTGCGAAGGAGATATGTGTGGTTCCTCCCCACCCGGCTTTTTTTTTTTCTTTCCTAATATCGTCAATATCGATCAGAACTGTGTGGCTCCATGAATGAAACATTGCACATGTTTTTTTGTTCTTTGTTTTGTTTTCTCTTCATCTCGTCGCTTCCTACTTCATGCATACCTACACATACATCAAGTACATCATACACATCCTATATATGAACTACGAGGCGTTGTGCAACGCTGGGCACGAGAACACAACCAGGCTATATATGAACCTCTGTGATCAGCAGTAAGCCAGAGGATCTGATAAGCCTGCCTGCCTCAGGGTAAGCCTGCCCGCCTCGGGGTAACCACCCATTTCTTAGGAGACGCTCTTCCATTAAAGCTGTAATCAACAAGTACCATGCGCACGCGCTATATACCATGAACCGCCGGGCCCATACGCCAGGATGCTAATGAGGAAGCGCAAAGGTAAAAACGAAGAATGCCATGATAAGAATACACACCACGGGATATGCACAAGTACTACCGATGCGTTTGCTTGGGTCGCGACCAAGCACAATTGCTCGTATGAATTTAAACGCCAACATAAACGCCTTTATCTCCCGCTCATTGCTATTTCACTGCCTCACCAGCTCAACGCCATATCAGTTACCAACGGCGCAGCCCCACCCTCCGCTTCACCTCCCCCCAACACGCCTGGACGTTCTCCTGACTCCTCCCCGCCGCTGACTGGTTCTCCTGTGCCCTCCTTAATAAATACTTGACACACTCCGCCACACTCCCCCAAACCGCATACTTATACACCTTCACACCCTCCTTCTCCTTCGCCAACCCAAAACTCAGCTCATCTGCCATGCCCATCAACTGTGCATACGTAATCTCCTGCACTCCCGCACCATTTTCCTGTAATCGAGCAGCTTTAGCAGCGAGCTTGGCTTTCCGAGTCGACTCCTTATTGTGAGTAGCTACGACGAGGTCCACTTTTGCTCCGTGCTGGCCGGCAAGAAGCACTTGTATTGCGTCGTCGTACTGCTTGTCTGTGTCGGCCTGAGTGTCGCAGATGGCGTCACGAGGGTCGCTGCTGAGGTATGCCCCCCGAACGAGTTTCACCCCCAGCGGCCACTTCTCACCTTTGGAGAGGGCAAGGTGTCGGGCAAGCTTCTCTGGGGCGGATTTAAGATACCTGTTCAGGGCCATTAGCAAACGGCAATAACATACATAAAGGACAAGCACCTACATTTGGTAAGTGTTGTAAACAACAGCCTTGCCATCACTCCTCCTATGATTATATTTCCTCATCAAATCCACCGTCCACATATCAATCCCTTCCTGCACAGCAACCTGCTCCGCATCCACCAACAATCTTACTCCCCTCTTCACCGCCAGCTCACAAATCTCCTCCAATCCCTTTGCCAATTCCAGATTCGGCTTCTCCGGTGGACTAGCACCGAGTAATCTCAACGCCTTTGGTCCTGCGCCTGAATATTTCACTGCCACGAAATCCCCTTTTGGCGTGTAGTCCACAGTCTTCTTGGTTCCCTCGAGCCAAAGATCAACCTGCTTAGCCTCCTCTGCTTCTGTGATTTTCTCTACCTTTTCTGCCTCCCGAGCGTAGGAAAGGATTACTCCTGCTAACCCCCTATCCCGGAGATCAGCTACCACGGCCCCAATTTCCTTCTCGTTTCGCCCTGCGCAAAAATGCTTGTAGAATGTGTAGTATAGTACCCAACCTAGTGGATTCAACGGATTGTCAATGTGCAGCCTGTCAATATTACTATTGAGCAAACGAGTCGTTAAGCTGAGCAATATGGGAGAGGCTGAGACTGTGTGGAGAAGGATAGACCGGAGAAGGGAGGTAAATGGCAGGGAGGCAAGAGACCGTTCGGGTATTACTTCTGCTGAGAGAGTAGCAGCAGAATTAGGGACAACACTCCTGGTTGACGGTATGCTGTTGGTAGCTGGTTGGTGAGTATGTGAGAGGGTCGATTGCTTGCGGGATCGTAGAGTCGACATTGCTAATGGCCGTAGACAGTGTGAATTTGGTATTCCTGTCGATGTTAGAAGCCACTGGAGTATGTGTCGAGTGTGACGGTGCATTTGATGCTCAGGAATACGCTGTATATGCAAACACTTCTAGACTTGAAATCTGGCGATTTATTCGGGTCCCAGATGTCGGGGGTCATCCAGACTGCTTTATATACCCACATCTAAGTAGATAGATGTGCACTCCTATCTCTGATGTCCTGCCGGATCCGGGACCTGCGCGAGAAGGGAGCTCCTCGGGGAAGGGTCCGGCACGGGCCCGGCAGCTGGCTCGGAGCCCAGCAGCTGACAATTTGGCGCTGAGGCTTTTGTAGTACTTGGAATGGTTCGCATCATCGGTGGGATAAAACGGTTCGATGGGGCAACTATACCGTTCTTGGTTGCAGTAGTTACAGAATGCAGGTCCCAGCGAACTACCGACCCGTCAATAAGCGGTCGTCATGCCAAGCCGGAGATCTTAGGGATCCTCGCACCGCATATCCCAAGTGCCGTGAATTCTCGTCGTATTTGGCAAATTTCTAGAAAGCTGTTCTCGTGCCCAGACCGATTTATTTGATGGGTGGCTTAATGATAATTATATATCAAACATGCGAACCAAAACCCCAAGCTGCATGCTGTTCCAAACTCATCCCCTAGGGAGTCACCGTAATGATGCGAGTACAGTTGTGATAGCCTGATCGTAGTTTGCTTCCGTTTTGTTCCGGAAGTACTTATGTATGCATTAGTTGAGGGTAACCCCTGAGGTTACAAAGCATTCAGAATCACTATCTCCTCCTTAGTATCCTTTTTACCTTCCAACTCCTATCACTCCACCCAACTGGTCTAAGCTGCCCTAGCACAGCGGTTAGAGCTTGAATTCAACAACCCAAAACTGCAAAGCATGGTCACCGACTCGGGCCCAAGGGCCGTTTCCATCGCTAGCTGGTGGCAGTACTGGAAAAGTGCTGAGGGAGAAATGCTCACTAATAACCATTATCTCTACCCGCAGGGCGTGTAGGAGGGGTGGCTAATTCGTTGCCGCAATTTAGGGACGAACAGAGGTTATCTTACGATGCTCTGCATGCATACTTCCGCTAACATTCTCTACGTTCAGAAAATCATATTCAAAATTCTGCAGACGATCTTCCCTCCAACTCTAGACCTTTCACCAGCTGCAGTTTCAGTGAATTCAATACTATTGCCCGCAGTAGGAGTTAGCTTTTAGGTTTACCTACTATATACTCTTACTTGACTCCACCCCTCTCAATAAACCCTAGAAAAACGACAGCTAATTAATTACTATTTCACCTGCTTCGTTCTGGGAGAATAATATATGCCTCATGGTACTCTACGTGATACTTTGGTCAACCAAGTGTTCACACCCATTGTTAAAGTTACCCTGAAGTGGCCCGCCATATGCACCAAAGAGATTTCACCCAGTAGACCTAGAAGTTGTAGGATCAGATAAGCTGATGTGCTGATGTCATAATATAATTAAATTAATGCCTCATTATTCTATGGTATCCTGGTTGACTTCACTCCCAGAATAAAAACCCATTCCAACAATTACTCGCAATAAAGCTCCTCTCCGTTGATGCAATATTTCATCCTTAACGAATAGCTCTAAGCCATCTCCTCATCAGACACTTCCCCACCTACAACTTCTCCCTATCCTCCTCATCGCCATCATCCTCCACCTCAGCCAGTACCTCAATCCCTCCCTCCCAACCCTTCCCCCCACTCAACCCATTCCCATTAGGCCTCACCCTCCCAATCTCTCCACATCCCCAATTCGCCCAACTTCCCCGCCCCAATGCTTCTTCAACCCTCCCTGCCGCCCACAATACCCTCTCTTCTTCTAACCTTCTCGTACCAACAATCTGTACTCCTACAGGAAGCCCCTCCATTGCCGTTGCGTCGTAGTATTTATATATTCCCGTCGCGACACGGTTAGTCGAAGGAATCCAGCGGTTTGCTGGGGAGGGGGTGTCGACGGCCGGGTTAACGGAAGTTATGGGTAGGACGGAGGCGGGGAGATCAAGCTGCTAGTGTTAGCTAGGTAAACAATTTAGAATGGTGATGGAAGGGGGGGATTACCAAGTTGAACATGAAAGTGTATCCGCACGCAGTAACTGCCGTTTTCATTGCTTTGTGGGGGACAGCGGGAAGAGCATTAGGGGGAGTAATCAAAAAATCGATTTTCTGTATGCCCTCGTTAGTATATATCGCCCATCGTCAGTCGTCGAAGAATTGAGTGCAAACATTCTGCTTGAACCACTCAAACCATTTATTCCTATGCGTCTCCCTCTGTCCCACCAACAACCACTGCTCCTCGACTGTCTTCTCATTCCACCCCTCAACCAGATACGTCCAGATCTTGTCCCCTCGAACATATCTCATCCACTTGACATATATCCACTTCATCCACCTCGGCAACTTGAAGAATTTCGACAGTTGTACGGCACCAGGATCACTTCCCTCAAAGAAGCTCCTGAAATGAGATTCATATGTCTTGCCACCATCTGAATTCAGTAAATGCCCTGCTAGACGCAGCATATCCTTTGGATGTGTAGGCAGTTGCTCCGGGGTGAACTCAATGACTTCATCCCCCATCTTCCTTAGAGCGTCAACAGTAATATCAACTGCTCTTTGGCATGCAAGAGTTGGATTAACTACGCCATCGCTGGACATGACTGCCCACCGGCGGGGGCCATTGCTATACTCTTGCTCGACATCTTTCATTCTCCAGGGAATGGGGCTACAAGCTTGGTCGTACGTCCAGGGTTTCATCTCGATGATGGATCGGAGGAAGAAGACCAAGTCGGGCATGGAACGGGCCATAGGCGAGTATATCGACATCACGCCTTCTTGACCAGCCATGGAGGTGGAGTTGTGCGAGCGGGGGAAGCGTCCATGCGAGCAGCGGATGGTGTAGATGCCAGAGTAGTGGGCGGGGATGCGAACAGAGCCGGCAACGTCGGTACCTATGGGTAGTTAGTATATCCAGTATAGATGATGTAGAGATGATGTAGAGAGGAAATATAGAACTTGGCCTCACCAACTCCAATTCTACTGCCACCAAAAGCAATGAGTGCGGATTCTCCACCAGTGGAGCCTCCAGGAGAGTATGCAGTGTTGTGAGGATTTGTGGTTCGCCCAAAGACCTGAATAGATAGTCCAAATCAGAATGACCCTACTTGAACATAATGGTATCAATATTCGCATACATCGTTTGCGCTTTCAAAACTCAACAGTGTAATTGGCACGTTCGTCTTTACAAATGGCATAGCCCCTAGCTCCAAATTAGCATCCTATCTCAATTCCCATACTTAGCCAAACATTCACCTGCATCCCTCAACAGCTTCACAATTGGAGCATCTTCAGTCTTCTTCTTTCCCAACAACCCCGAATATCCCATACAGCTATCATACCCCGCTACACTGACTGTGTCCTTCAAACTAACAGGTACCCCCTCTAGCGGCCTCTTTACCTGGCGTACAGTAGCTCCAATCCCGGAATCTTGCTCCAATCTCTTCTCTTCATCCGCAATCATTATCTCCGTCAAGCAATTTGTCTTCTCATGAGCTTGCAGGGCCCTCTTTGCATAAGCTGTAAGGACATCATGAGGGTTGATCTCGTGAGATTTGATATTCGGAATGAGGAGTGGTAGTGGTGTATTAAGAATGGAAACTTGGTGGGAGCTGAGAGCGCTGTGGTAGCGACTTGAGAGAGAATCAATTGCTTGTTGGCGAGATTGCTGTTTTGCCTGGCTGGGCAGTGAAGGAAGGCTCAGTACTGGCGATTGGAACAAGACAATTGGAATAGCTTACCAATCTCGCCTATGGGCGAGATAAGATAGCAATGGCATGGTATTCGATAGTATCAGTTACTGAGATTGATCTGAATTGGTAGAAGTATTAGAAACCAAAGATATACTTGAAGATAGTCTGCACAACACCCTCCGTTTGAAGATTCAAGCAAAGGTGTTGACATAGAAGTCAGCAGTGGATAGCCGCATGTTAGAGCTCATATCACGCAATCGAGTGGCAACCAAGCTTTAAGCGAGTAAAAACAACCACATGCATGCACCCTGCATGCATATGCGCAATTAATTGCCATACATCGTAGCTGGCGGATGTTAGAGCTGAAACAGGGGTCTTCTTCAGGGAAACCCGGAAAATACATAACGATAAACGAAAAGGAAAATAAAAGGTTCTTACGTTTTTCGGGAATAACCCTGTACTAGATCTACTAGACCATTCAATGGCAAGTGTAGTCTGGCGGGCACCGCCTCTCATAGTGGTAAACGATGTAAGTGAACATGCATTCCCATATCTTCCAAATCACACATGAGCGTAAGTCTATTATAACTAATCCCCATCACAACTATATATAGCTAACACCGAAAAGCAAATCACCAATACGAAAAAAAAGGTATTTGCAAAAAACTCCCAGTAGGCCATTAACGTTATCCACACTTCCAATACGTCATCCATCAGGAAGAGATACATAGTATAGAGTAGAGCAAAAGATTGCGAGAAAAAAATTACTTGATCAAAATACACTACGTAGGTACAAGCACACAGGACAACGAGCTTTCGAGACCAATTATGAAACATTCTATACAAAGCAAAGAGGCAGTAGAACCACTCTAAACAATAACCAACCCAGCAATGGCCACAGCAACGGCCATCATGCTACCCTTAACCCTGGAGGCGTCACCAGTGCTGTCCTGTGTGAATCCGTCTTTTGGGGTGGGTGTACTATCACCAAACCCAGAATCAGTGTTGCCATTGGTGCTGTTCCCGCTATTCCCGCTGTCGTCGGTGTTGTTGATGATGTCATGAGTGCTAGTGCCGCCACCATTGTTACCGGGGATAGTCTCGACGACATCGGTAGGTTGAGAGTCACCCTTTCTGGTGGTAGTAGACTTCGGGGGCTCCTTGTCCAAATCAGTTCCAGATCCGAGGAAGGACTTCAAAATATATGGCTTGTCAGAGATGATAACGGAACTCTCAAGTCCAGACTCGTCGCCGTAGATGTAGGACTTGCTTCCTTGCTTCTTAACACCAGCCGGTGGGTCGTAGCACTCAATCTTGAGCTCCTTAACAGTGGCATAGTAGTATCCAGCCTCCTTGACATCAGGGTGGTCCCAGTCAATGACACCTCCTGCCCATTCAATAGTACCTTCGGCATTTGTTGGGAGACCTCCGGGCCAGAGAGAGAGTTGTACACGGGCAGGAGTTTGAGGATAATCGTAGTTCTTGGTCTTCTCGTTCCAGGTGTCCTTCTTATATTTTGTGCGGATGGCCTTGCCATCAACATGCCATGTAATTGAGTCGGGAGTCCAGTCGATATCGTAAGTGTGATACTCATCGTAGGTACTTCCACCGTCAACGGTATGGTTTCCACCATTCGTATCTATGAGATGTTAACACAATTCCAATACCATGTATAATAAGCGAGCTAAGGAAAACGTACAAACTGGAATTCCCTGGAAGTAGTAGTTGCTCTGAACATTGTGCAAATTCACACCAACCCACTCGAAGTCAATTTCATCCTTGACGCCGGAGAATAAGATGAACGCGCTGACGACACCAGCACCCCTGGAAGTCTTCAATGTTGCCGATACCCTGCCGTACCAGACATAGTGGGTCGAACTGAGAACAGTTCCGACACTATCTGGTGGCATAGTGAGCAAGAGGTTGCCATCCCATGCCACTGGCTTCCCTTCCGCAACCCAGTCGGCCTTGGATGCATCACCGAGATATTCATAGATTGAAGTAACAGAGTCAATTCCGGATGTAAAGGTGGTGGCCTTGTTCTGGCATACGGGAGTTGGAACGCAGGATTCGAGCGCGAATGAGAATTTGGAGTCGCAACCACCAAGACAATACGCGCCGATACCTAAAATCACAGGTCAGTAGGGTCCCCAAGCTTCAGCATTATCTAAAGATTCGGATCATTACCGCATTTGCCGTACTCTAACCCAGAAAGTTAGTCAGAACTCCATCAACAAATTGCGAATGCGATCCAACTTACGGGAACAGCAAGGTTTGTTCTCGGGGCATTTTCCAATATCCCTTCCACACTCTGCCTTTATCGCCTCTCCAGAAACAACAGCTCCACCAATAAGAGCCGCAGCCAACAAGGATTCGAGAAATTTAACCATAGTTGCGACTGTCTTTAAGCTCCTTCACAGAAGTGTAGATGCTTGTGAGAAAGGGAAGGTCTGCTGGTCCTTTTGCAGCCGTTTTACAAAACGATATTTTTTAGGGGGGGCAAAGCTGTTTCCGGTCCTGATATAACTGCGCGAAACCTCAGGGGGAAATAAAATGAGAGATATTCCCCTTATCGAATATGACGAGAAGTGAAGATTTTCTGCGTGATGCGACACAAGTTGGATTTGGAATCGGCACTGCTTAACGAGTGACAGGCCAAAAGAAGGATTAATGGCAGAGCAAAGAGCCCGAATAATAAGGGAGAAAGAAGAGGACAGAAGCAGAGGAGGGGGGGTGGAAGGAGTAAATACTTCTTTCACACATATGACTGACTGGGGGTGTAGGGCAGGGGGGGCCTAGTCTCATGGGAAGGGGGCGCCGTGAGGAGGATGCTTGGTTGGGGTTGGCACGAGGCACGGGGCGTCAATGTTCGGCGTTGATGCACAAGCCCAGGTTAAGTATCCAGGCGGATGCCAGTGCGAAGCGGTCGGTGAAGTCCGTTGTGGTGTATATATATTGCGGATTTGCGGATGCTGTATACTCTCCATGTGTGAACGGTGTGTATGATAGAGTGCTTGTTTCTTGTTTATAAAGGGGGGTTCACACCTGAGTTAACATTCCATGTCCACGGTATCAATTCAAGCATATATTCTCTCTACGAGAGGTGGTGCCTGCCAGACTACATATATTCGTGTAGTCTGGCTTAATATTTGAGTATCTGTTTCTGTGCCCAACTGGTTCGGCTGGGGGGAATTCATTCCCATAAAAATAAGCCTTATCCACAATTGAACAAAAAGAAACAAGTTGCATCCGGAGCTGAATCAGACCAGCGGCAAACCTTCATGCACGCAAGCTAAAGCCAACGAATTAACATTGGAACATAACGCTCTTCGTCTCCCGCCAGTAGAACCTTCCGCAAGTCATTAATGTCTCACATTCAGATATCCCAAGCCAACGGCAGCGGCAGCGCGGCTCCAGCAGGCTTCTCCTTCAAGATTAGTGTCTCGTCCGATGTTCGGCAAGACCCAACATACAGACATAGGTAGCAGCTACCACCCAGTAAGCGGGTCCTACATATTGACATGCCAGATAATAGTTCATATCACTCATGCAGAAAAAAACAAAATTCAACCCAACGCATACATAGCCACACCCTTTCCGACCTAGTATTTGTGAGACGCGAAATATTTCCTAAACAAGTAACGCTTCTTTAAAAGTATGGCACTATCATGTCTTTTGCCCCTGTACGACTTGGCTTGTCTCGGACTCTTTGGCGATCAATCTCATTTTGGTAGCTAGATTTGGAGCTTGTCTGGAAAGCTTGGCACCATGGCGAGCGCTCAGGGATAAAACCGTGGAATGTCCCACTGCTGCGGGTAAAGCGCAGAAAAAGACCAGTGCTGGGAAATTACACGCTCTCATGTTCGACCAGAAGCAATTAACCTCAGGGTTAGCGAGGTGCCGACTATTGGGACAGCCTAAAGTGCCGTGCTATGACTCGATAGCGAGGAGACCTAGAGTTCGTTATAAACTCATATCGAAGTAAATTCAGCCGCGCTCGTTGAGACAACAACTTCAGCTATCATATTGATTTTTTTTCTGTTGATCAAGAGTCTTGTTGCTATACGTTGGGCAGGTGAGACACACAGAAAGGAAATGCAACAACAGTTGTAGGTGTCTCCATTCATGTGAGAAAGAGTGGTCGTGTCTCACCGACCCAAGGAATAGATCTTCATTGGTCTGCTGCATCAGATACCTAATTCTATGCATACAGTTTGAATTACCCTGAATGGAGGGCATACAAAGGAGGTACTCAAACTATCAGTTCAGAAATCAGCTTCGAAAGTCATGGTAATGAATTCTTAACTAATTAAACTAGATTCAACTGGAAGGGTAGTCAAAAGCTTGTCGATTCCGCGCCATTTGTGTGGGATTATATATAGACCCACGTAAATACGTTCTAATCACAAAAAGTTACCAAATCGTGAGGAAGTTCCGCCATAATCGATATAATTAGACTAGATCGATATCACGGATGTTGTAACGTTCACGTGTCCCAAAAAAGCTGAATATAGGGGTACTTGAATACTTGAAGATTGCTAGTGGAAGAGGCTGTGCAAGCCCAACATGTGCAAGCTGTTGTCAGAGCACTGCGACGAAGCAAGGGTATAAAAGCCAAGAAATAAAGTTTTAACCTCATCGTCTAGCAAAGCTTCTATCTTGCCTAAGATCACGCTTCACTTGTTGCTCTGAAGACGCAATTAAACAATGCCTTGTGTCTCCTGATAATCTCGGTAAGGCCATACTGTATATTTATGCAGGGACACCGAGAGCCAGCTACTGACCCACGGTTGTTGCTGCGGAGCCCGAGAGGGTGAGATTTGCTGCTTGATGTCTAAACGCAGAGGCCGGGAAACAAGGAAAGCATTAAGCTAAGAATAGACATAGTCCGAGCGCCGAGATTAACCAAACAATCGGATTTACTTTGTAAAACAAGACTCATCTACAGTCCTAAGCAGAGTGGGAATGGCACTTAACATGAGGGGTAAAGAAAGTGAGCCATGAATCTATTACCAAAGTCTGAAGCCAAGTATTTATGGAAATGGTATATGAACTCCCTCTACACCTCGCTCGATATTGACATCTCTGAACCAATGCAATCATGCAAAAGAAAAACAGCAAAACATAAAACCAAAATAATCAGTGTAGTTGTGGATGATGCGCACATGGATGCAAAACACCTTTCACCTCCCTCTTGAACTCTCCATGGTAATAACTGACTAGCTAGTTCGGATTCTTGGTTATGTCCTTGAGGAATTTGCCCATCCAGCTAAAATCTTGATGAGAGGCATCAGTACTTTTGACTCCTTCACGAATAAGCTCCTTCGTGATGGCCTCAAGATCTAGTTTAAGATATCCTTGATAAGTTTCCTATGTCAGTATTGCCGGACAATTTGGCAATGGCTGGCCCGATGCCGTAGATATTAACGTCGACACCAGAATGCCCATGGGTGGCTTACATATCATTAGCTACTTTGACCATAAAAGAATAGGGTGCAGCCGATAGAATTTACTCCATCCGATCTGAGCTCTCCTGGAAATAATGTCTGAAAGCATGTAGCTCGTGTTAGTCTTAGTATGCTTAAACCTTTTGACCTCTTCCTCGCTAGCATCGAGAACACCAAGGCCCTCTACCAAGATCTCGTTGTGGATAAATTTTTCAAGCTTCTTCTCATCATCTAAGTGAGGAAAAGCAGTCAGTTGTGTCCCTAGGTATTCACTCGAGTGCGTAGCATTGTTCAACATATTAAGAATCTGGATATTCTGCGTGAAGTTCTGGACTTGAAACTCAATACAATGTCCCAGACAACTTTCAATTAGACTGCCGAATACTTTGCCAACTCACCGACCACTGTTAGGAAGTTTCATCTTGTCTATCCTCATAAACCAAAACCTAGAACACTCCCGAAATAAGTATTATCTTTGAATATGATTCGCCGGAGCTCATCCTAAAAAAGGGAGCTACTGTCATGACCCTGAATCTGAACTTCTGATATGACACTCGTGCCGGTACTGGCACGACTCTCGAGCCGCCACTATCACTCACATAGGGTGACTACTTAGGTGATCTCTTGATACTTGGACATGACTATTGTCGACACTCACGTAAAAGCAATTACGTGAGTGTGAACTTTGAAACTCTTGAACACAGCTGCCTTGACGGTCGTGCCGACACCGGCATGACTCTCAAATGCTGTATCTCTGAACACGACTATCTGACTATGGCCACGCTGACAGTCGTGCCGATACCGGCACGACTCTCAAAGACGTCGTAACCTTGAACCCTGATATTGAACTTGAACACTGTCTGCTCGACAGTCGTGTCAACACCGGCACGACTCTCGAATACGGAAAGCCCTGACTTGAGCTTGAACACTGCTGCTCGACAGTCGTGCCGACACCCGAATGCGGAAACCTTAGACTGTCGCCTTGAACCTTGTTATGACTTTGACAGTCATGCCAATACTGGCACGGCTCTCGACTCTGCACTGATCGCTTTGACACATGGTATTACCATGTGCTTGTTACCTGTGATAACTAGATCACTTCTTGCGTGAAAACCATGACTGGATCACCTGCTAAAACCTTGTCTGTTCAGGATCTCTATAAAAGAGTCCTGTTCCTCTGTCTGTATTCCACTCTTCACGCAACAACTTGTATACTTGCTTAACGCTTAGGTATAGCAATATATATTCCTTGACTTTCGCCCGGCGTAGCTCAGACGCTTGCTTTCGATCCGTGAGTTGCCTTTGGTCTCGCCGAAAGCCTTCTGTCTTTCAAAGCACCATCGACACTCGTGCCAGCACCTGCACGACTCTCAGATATCGACACTCGCGTAACCTCTCTTCCGCGTGTGTCCATTGACTTCACTACCTACTGCTCCTCCCTGCACCGTTCATTACAGTTGTCTGGGCGCAGAGGTGCGACCGCTCAATAGGGGCCACTCCGGATTATTCCTCCCTAGATTGCTGATCTCGTCGCTTGGTCAAGAACTCAGAATAGGATATGACATGATTGTAGCCAGGCTCTAACTTATTCCAACCGAAAGTTTGGATGGTAATCAGTCGATGTTCAAAGAGTGATTTGACAGGGACAGTCTATATAGCTTGCCTGATTTTCAACCTGCTGACCAATAGTTCCTTCCAATGGCCAATCAGGTGAGCATCTGTGTGATTTCATCTAGGGTGACAAGGGACAAAAATTCTAGCTGCATCTCATAGAAAAATTCCTGCCGAGGCTAGTGCAAGCCAGAGGATACACTATGTAAGTACATAATGTACTTATATATATTGGGCTTAATCTAGGCTTAATTCCAAACATGCCCTACCACTTACAGTACTCGTGGCGTTGCCCACTAGACTACTCGTGGCTCCCTTCGAGGAATAGTGCAACTAGTCTGGTTGCACAATCTCTCGTAGAACGGCTTGTGCCAACCAGACTATAGTGCAACTAGTCTGGCGGGCACCGCCTCTCGTAGAGATAGTGCTAGGCTCCCTTGTAGCTCCTCCCCTACTCTGGCGAGGGTAGTCTGGTTGCACTAGGGGAAGTGCAACCAAACTACTCCTTCCCTTCCATGTGGCAGCTCCGAGTAGAGAAGTACAGTTACAACTTGCTAAACCGGACTGCATAAATCCCTAGAATCCCGTCCGGTTTAGACTAGCGTCCGGTATAACCAAATTTGCGGGCGGGGCAACAAGAGCACCTCATCACACCGCAACACGAGCAGATCAAAGGAAAGAAGCATATTGGAAGGCACAGACATTATTCTATAGTTAATAAGTAAGATCTATAACGTTCTGACAGTGTAAGGAGGTCGCTAATAATATTATAGGATGGGTGTTAAGCGGGCATTCTCTTTGAGAGAGAAATATGAGATCTGTCTGGAGCGGGAGAAACAAGTAAAGGCAGGGAAGAAGATGCGATTGGATGAATTCGGGCTTCTATTCCCAGATTGAAGTGGCAAAGGAATCCCAAAGTCTACACTAAGTGATATATTAGCTATGTCAGATGAGATTTTGTAGAATCCACCAGTGGATGGAGCACATAAGAAGAAGAAGAGAGCACCGGTCTATCCAATATTTGAGGCATTGTTGGCAGAGTGGATTGAACGTGCTCATGCAGTTCGAGTTCCAATTAATGATGCTATTATACAAACTCAAGCACGTTAAGGTTCAAGCATCACTTAAGGACTTCTGGGTTCCAACTTCCGCTTCCTCAGATACCCCATCCGGTTCTGCTAATTAATTTTCTATGTATATATTTTTTTTATTCTTGAGATTGCTTGTCCGGTCCGGTTTACTATTTGTCCGGTATAGCCAATAAAATTTTGCGCTGTAGTTCCAAAACCGCCAAAGCCCGTCCGTAATAGCAAGTTTTCCGGTTAAAGGCGTTCCGGTTTAGCAAGTTGTAACTGTAGGTACATAATGTGCTAATAATCTGCTACTACAGTCAACCCTTGCTATAACGGACGGCAGAAATCCAGAGCTTATAGCAAGGGTTACGCTATAGAAAATGGCGCTAGCCCTCAGACAGGGGCCTTACCAGTCACGTGGGTTCTGAGAACTCCCGTTTTGCCCTCCATAAGGGTATTTCAAGTCATATTAAGCCTAACAGAGTAGATTATTAAGCAACCAGACATGCCTCGTCCGGTATACCGAGGGAGAAATGTATGGGGACAGGGATAATAAGACCCCTGCACTCCTCTAGCACTCTGTCCGGTCCGGTATTGTATGGCAGTCCGGTAGAGCGAGAGGCAATTTGCTGGTAAGAAATCCTGAAGCTTCTGGTCCGTCCGGTATAACAAGGGATCCGCTATAGCGAGGTCCAGTATAGCAAGGGTTGACTGTAGTCTTGCTGCACAAGCCCCTCGCAAGAGGATCTGCTACGAGAGGTTGTGCCAACCAGACTAACGAGAGGCGGTGCCCGCCGGACTAGGTAATCTGGTGGTTGCATTCCCCCTCGTAGTACAGTAAGTGCAGCCATATTAATTGTAGAGGCCAGATACGATACCGGACTAATTTGGCAGAATCTGCCACCTCACCACCCAGTCTCGTGCCTTCCCACCGAACTACACCTCCCCCACGTTTCAACCAGAACTACCAGTACGCCATCCGAAGCAAAAAAATTAGTCTGGTTCAAAAAGACCTCTTGTAGAGATAAAAGACGCTAGGTAGCCCAGGAACTGACCCAGGGCTAATCTGGCTTGACCCAGGGCACCACAGGTATAGTCTGGCCCTTGGTACCATGGACGTTGCCGAATCCCAAATCGCAATCCTTCACCTCCTTAGAGAGTGCAGCCAGTGCATATGGCTTACCACCATCAATAGTCCAGCATGAATTTCAGCATGTTTCTCATATAAATTAGATTGCTACTCTACTCACCTTTCAATTCCACCATTTCCGCGCTGTTCATCGCTCTTCTAGATCTCAGGTTGTTTGGAAGTTGTAGTCTTGTAGTATCGCTCAAAGTGCGCCTCGCTTCCGCATCCATTACGTTATCTTGTACTTGCGTCCGATAAAGCTAATAATTCGGGTGAGCATCATAAGAGCATGTCCGTAATAGCAAGTTATCTGGTACAAGGCATTCCAGTAGTCTGGTTGGCACAACGACCTCCTCAGCATTCCAGTATAGTTGTACTTAAAAATCACCTAGGTTTTAATGTCGGTATCGTAGTCACTTGCAGTGAAATAAGTGAAATACCATATACCACTGGACTTTGACAACCCTCGATTTGCGATCACACACTACTGGTACTAGTTTTGGACTAGCACAACGCCAGCGAACTAGTACTAGTTCCGAAACAAACTGACGTAATGGGGCATGGGGTTATGTTACTCGATTTCAATTGACAGCAATAATTCACAAAGCTATCCGGCTAACAATATGATGCCAGCGCTCGCCTCCCACTCCCGCAGCATCCTCAGGTTATGTCGAAGTCCCGCAGTTCCCGCAATTCGGGGAACAAGGCCACCGATTCGGCGACCAATTGAACAAGTCCCAGCTGTCTTCCTTGCTCGACCTTTCGCCAGTACCGTTTCACACCGTGGTATTAAAAACCCTGTAGCCAGCCTGTATCCCACTGCAAATCTCCCTTCAGAAGGTGGCATTGATCCTCGTGAAGTCTTCTCGGAGCTGGATGTCCTCTCTGGTCTCCCTATTCCGGCTTCAGCAGTCGACGCCGTCTTTGAAGATGGATTCTTGCTGAATAACGGCCAAGAAATACATGGGGATGGGGTCTTCCTGCTGAATAATGATGTATTCAGATGGAAGGCCTTAATACCAGGCCCTGGTGACGGAGTGACAGGAGAGGGAGAGTTGGAGGTAACCACTACTAAGGCTAGAAGGACCGGAGTGCTTGAACTAAGTGTTGAAGTTTGGGGGGTTCTCGATGTGGTATATCCGAAGCCAGGTACGTTTTTTCGTCTCGGGAGAAAGGAGGAACTTTGTGTTGCTAACAATGAGATTAGACCTATTGATCGTAGGCACTGGCCACCGTACCCTTCTTTTGCATCCTCATAGCCGGAAGCGGATTCAGGAAATGGGGATAAATTTGGATGTCATGGATACACAGCACGCGGCTGCACAGTACAATCTGTTGGCCACTGAACGGCCTGGGACTCAAGTAGCAGCAGCTTTATTGATGGCTGGATTTGGTCGGTAGATGCTTTGAGAGCAGGCTTGAATTCGATTGCATGTCTTGTACAAATTAGAAGGGGTTTGGAGTTCTCCTCGTAGTCTGGGGCAACATGGTTCTTCCACATAGATCCCCCCTCTCAGAATGAAACCACCTCTTCTATCAGAATACTGTAAAAGAAATGTGATCGTATTCAGGTGCCTTTCAGGAACAATAAAAAGGATTAAAAGAAAAGAGAAAAGCTTCTAATGCGAAAAACCACGGTTACTCGCAGACCACTCTTTGCTGTTTAATTTTCATGGTAGCCAAACCAATCAGGTCCTTTCTTTGGAATCTATATAGCAAGTCAAACAGACTCCATGAATGAAGAAGGCTAAAGCTTGAACTGCCTATGTTTGGTGCGGGAATTTCTGTTCTTTGAAAGTCAGAATCAGCACCTGATAATTCTTAATGAGTCTTGTTGACAAATGCTAACTGTAAAGGTGGCCACGAGGCCAAATTTGTGTACCAAAGGTACTCTCTAGATATGTATAAATATAATGGCCATACACCTCTTCCGCCTCATATTGTGTGGATACAGAAGTGATTTATGTGTTTTTACGAATGTCATTTTTTCTCTGGCTGTGGCCATGAGAGTCGCATTCTCCAGGTTCTATGCACTGCAGTATGGAGCCAATTTCTTAAGACCATTTCGGAAAGGCATGGACGGTATGACTTCGTGGACTGTGATACATACGATGGAGGGAAGGTTATTGTCACTGGATGCTGCCCGTCATGTTGTACAGATGTGTAGTATAACAGTGGATGGTAGCGGTGCAGAAATAAGGGCGAAGATGGATAAAGGAGGTCGGGCAAGGGTCAAGACTCTGGAGGTTTGCTAGGAGAGCCGATATGGTTGGCAATTTGGATAGTCTCAACATATTTCGAATCAGTACCTACTTTACCTACTTATTAGCTTATTTTTATTTACTTCTTCCTTCAGGAATCGTGTCGCCATAACAATCAGCTTATACCAAACAGTGTCATCCTATTTCCTTACCGAAAGGCTTTTATGGCACTATCCTTACGTGCAAATCCAATCCTTCAACAATGTCGAGCATGACCCAAAGCCAAATCCTCTCTCCTCCTGCCCCAGCCGACCCCTATGGTCAGCGCACGACCTAACTCTGGTACGGCATCTCCCAGTCCTATCCCTCTCAACACCCGGTTCTCCGTCATCTACCTCACCATCGAGAAACGCAACTACTCCCCACGAGTGTACAATATCCCCACCGAGTCTATTGACACTTGGGAGGCAAGTTTGGTTCAGGCTACAAGTGCGCTATATGACGATGAGCTAATTCATTCGAGTAACAGAAGTTCCCTTAGATCCGCCTGCACATTTGCCCTGCAGAAGCCCGCGCCCTTTTTATATCCTCTGATGGTGCAGGTGGTAATAAGAGCTATATCATCCCGGCAACGTGGCAGAACTGTCTATCTCCGGGAGGAGGGCTCTTGCTGCAACTGGGAAGCTGTATCAAGGATTCAGAATGCCTGGTGTGCTTCAAATTAAATGGAAATGGGAACACCCTCGATGCACCAAATCAAAGCGATGGGGTGATGTCAAGAAGAGTTCTGAAACCAGTGGGGTAACTGTCGAAAAGCGAAAGGGGCTGTTACTAAGGGGCGGCAATGTTGGGAGGAAACAGTGACACTTTGTGGGGAATGGAAGGAGGAACTAAGGGAAGAGTGGGCACAATGGGAGAGCTACCGTTCTTTTCTGGATTCGACTTTACTTGTATTGTTATTGGTGTAGGATGGTGTGTGGCTTGGAATTTTCCGCAATTCGTTTCCCAGTTTTGTTGCCGAAGGTTGTTTCGGGAAGCATCAGACTTTTGGGCGTTGAAGAATGGCAGTCGTGAGGGAGCTAGTTACCCTGAACACGGACAGGGCGTCATACTAGTTTTGCGTAATAACATGGGTCATTCCTTCTAAGAAAAAAAAAGGAAATTATGAAATCCGCATTCTGATCCAGAGCATGCCAATTTTAACCTGATTCGGTGCCTGCGCCTGTAATGACAGCTCTTAGAGAAGTTTCTGGAAGTATCGTACTGCATGTAGCTACGATCGGGGCCGTTTCGGGGCTTAGCCATCCAACGCAGACGAGATGCAGTCGTGCGGATATGTCTGCATCCGTGATGGCAGGCTTGTCTGGTTGCCTACGGGAATGTTGTGCATTTCTGCAATTGCAACCCAACCCATATTCTTTGAATTGATCGGTTTGGCCTGTTACGATTGCCGTATATGAACAAGTAGGGACGCGATAGGCAGAGCTAACTTAACGGCTCGCTACACCTGAAGCTCTCCCGCGACAAGTCTCTATCGAATGACGGGAACACACCTTTACCGAGAGTGCCTGCCGAACCAGCCTACCGTCGCATATGGATTTGCAATTATGTACGCTTCCTAACCAGTATACAATATACGTTATCTCAACTAGTACAGATATATGAATCATAAACCAGGTCCTCGGTGCCAGACTTCATTCCTCTGGCTTTGCACAACGGTCTCTCGGGTTCCCACATAGCCAATCGTGGCTGGCATTCACACATTAGGTAAGTGCCTTCGTTTGGTACTTACAGTAGCTTGGCATCGCATTTGAAATGAACCAACCATTTTCCTTGTCTCATGGCCAGCATTTGTTACAATACGACATGAATATGAATCCGAATAGGTCCAAGTCAGGCGAAAGGAAGAAACCAAAAAAGCCATTCCATATAAAGAAAGCAGATCTCCGACTAGATGAATATAAACAAGAGATCAGTGACGGGAACCCAGGCCTCTTGCTACGTGAGGTCTGGCAAAAACTATTTACCTCCCGACAATTTCACATGTACCTCTTGATACAGGCAATTGCCGCAGGGCTTGGGTGTGGGCAGATGATGTTATGTATTGGTACGGATTGCTCTTCCTATCTGTATGCGAATAGCGTCGTCCTGACAACTCGCGGAATGTAGGAATCCTTTGGATGATGTATGTTAATACAGGAACAAGAAAAGAGGGAGAGAAGAGTGCTTACTCACTATTTAATGAGAATTTTGAAGCGTTTGTCTCCCAGCTTCTATATTGTTATTGCTATGCATCTGTTAACCTTCGTTGCCAGCATTGATGGAGCGACAAGCATGGAGGATCTTGATCGAGAATTGAGAAGGCAGATGTATTAGGGTCAGATTGTGGACAGGGGCTATTGAGGTCTAGAGTATTGTCTCTACGAGAGCCAGACTAAGAATATTGATATTCTATTACATTAATATTCAAGAATATGTTAGATTATGTTGGCACGAGAATCTGTGTATCCTTCAATGCATTAAATTCTGTCGTATTTACAAGTCTCGAGCTCTCTGCCAAGATATCAGATATCTGTAACATCGGCTAGCTAAGCTACAATCAACTCTTCGCTCAACTCGTACAGCAATGAACTCAAATAGCTCAAGAGAACTTCCGCACGGTAGAGGCCACAAAAGATCACGGTCACGATCTAGATCACCCCCACCATGGCGCCGCGACCGTGGCGACCACCGCGCCAAATCTTCTCAACGCCGGCTGCTTCCTTCCGATCGTGATGAGGATCCAGAAACATCAGAAAGACGAAAACAAGAACGATTTGTTCGGGAGCAAACTCGTATCAATGCACTCCAGGAGTCTGAACAGATGCGGGAGTGGGTTGCACAGGAGGATCACTTTGTGCTAAAGCAAGCTAAAAGGAAAGCGGAAATACGGGTGAAGGAAGGAAGGGCGAAACCAATCGATTGGCTGGCAGTAAATTTGAGGGTTATTGACCCAGAAAGAAACCCACTCGACGACGAAATTGCTGATGAGGACTTGGATGTGGTGGACCCAGAAGGATTACTGGAGGGACTTGATGAAGGGGAGCTGGACGAATTAGAGAAGGACATTGATACTTACATTGGGCTGGAGAAGAATAAAAGCAATCAAGAGTTCTGGAATGTGAGTTGTACCGACTGTCGACATTATCTCAACAGATGCTGACATTAAATATTTAGACTATGAAGGTTATATGTCGAGATAGACGAGAGCGTTCGAAGAATGCATCGGCTCCGGAGGGCCGAGCTGTGAACTCCGTCGCCGCTGATATTGACCGTATACTTAGCATGAAATCTCTTGGAGATCTTGTTACCCTCGAGAAACAAATTGTGGCGAAGTTGGCATCAAATGAACCCATTGATGTTGACTATTGGAACCAACTTTTGCGCAGTTTGAGGATTTGGAAGGCAAAAGCAAGCCTAAAGCAAGTATATGCAAGCGTTATCAAGAGTAGATTGGAGATCCTTCACAAGCAACAACGAGAAGATGCAGAGACTGTCAAAAGGAAACTGGAAGCGGTCTTAGCCGCGGGGCCAATCCCCGTTTTAGAGGAAGGATCGAGCGAAGCAAATGTGAATGCCCCAATGGCGCCTAGTTCACGCGAACTGATTACATACAGCCGCGAAATGGACCCTGAGCCATTGCTCAAAATCAGATTCGAGGACCGTGCATTGGAAAATATGGATGAGAAAGACTTCCTGCGAAAAATTGTAAGCTATGTTTCATACCATATGCAAACCTTCACCTTGATCTGCCCAATGGAAACACAACAATTACCGGCTTTTATCCTTCACTGTGTCACTTTACCCTGCAGAAATAGGCTATAATCGACAACCATCATATGAAACTTGGCTAACTGCAATGCAGACCATGGAGCGGCGAAAGATCCTAAAGCTTGGATATGTCCCTATGAAACAAAAAACAACAGAGAAGCAGCCATCGCGAAAGAGATGGCAATCAAAACCGAAGAATGATGCTACCTCGAGCGCATCACGTTTTACTGCTGTGTTTAATGATGATTTTTCCCAAGCCACGAAGGCTCTATATGAGAGAGAAGTTGCGCGAGGCGTTGGGGAAAATGAAGAGATTTTTACTGGTGAAGAAGAAGTGTCCAACTCTACAAAACCTGCATGGGCAGACAAATATCGTCCCCGCAAGCCCCGATACTTCAATCGGGTTCAGATGGGATATGAGTGGAACAAGTACAATCAAACACATTATGACCATGATAACCCCCCACCTAAAGTCGTTCAAGGCTATAAATTCAATATATTCTATCCTGATCTCATCGATAAAACCAAAGCCCCAACATACAGAATCGAAAGGGAAGGGGGCAGAAAAAGAGGACAATCTTTTGCTCCAGCCGGGGAAGACGATACATGCTTGATCCGCTTTATAGCGGGTCCTCCATATGAAGATCTGGCATTTCGGATTGTTGATAAGGAATGGGATTATTCTGCAAAAAGGGAACGGGGATTCAAGAGCTCATTTGACAAGGTAAGGAGTCTTCCGATCTCTTGGATAAGTGGAGATATGGACGTCAAGTATTCGCATATTGCGAGATCTGATTGACATGCCTTATTGGGTGACATCCACCTAAACTTTCCATTCTGATCCATAAATCATGTTTCTGCAGTCTGCTTTATTGATGAGACGAACGCTGTTCGTCGCATGTTGGAGGAAATCAATTGCTGACAAAAGCAAACTGACAGGGGATTTTACAACTGCACTTTCAACTCAAAAAGGTTGGTAGCACCTTCAACGGCCTGGAGCTTGTACGAGGCTGACCTTTTGGATAGATTTACTACCGAAAATAATTTTGGGGGGGATAGCATGGCAGCAAACTTCGGGTTACGATGGCAGCTGCTCGTACTTTCTTTTCACTTATTAGTACAAGGCCCTTTTGATTGAAAGCAGCCTTTACTGTCCATGATATTTATGGGGCTGAAATCAATAATCATTTCCATATTGTCCACCATGATTCGACTCCAGTGTCACATTTTCTTTTCCATCTACCCTGATGTAACGAATTTGGCGCCAGTTCTCCTGTGCACAGACAGCTGCCCTTAATTCCATTTTTATTGTAATTGATCCTGCCGGGGCTACAGTCGACCCCAGCATGTTATGTGTCTCCAACACATGTGGCCCGCTGCAGGTGATGAGGGAATAAGTACTTATGGGGCAAAGAAGCCAGTAGTAGCGATATCCTGGTCAGGAACAACATGTACACTCCTTCGCAGAGTACCTAACTGTGTTCCCCTTTAACCCCCAATGAGGAATGTAGGTGCAACTACTATTGTTGCACACATGTCACAGAATGTACTGTACTCGTGAGCATGTACCGTACCTGCTCAGCCGGATCTGAAACTTGTAACTGCGCTGTGGTACACTAGCCTTCTGTAAAGTACTGTATCATGGAGCAACGCCCGAGCATACATCCCGTACATACTTGCTTGTGTTAAGTCCAACATATCTATATCATTCTCGTTAAAATAGACCCAGGTTTATGTTTCTTCGCAGCACGACCTCATCATTACTTCAAAACTGCAGCTTTGCTGGGGTTCACTTACAGCTTGGGAGGACCCTCACATCCACCTTCCCATTTCTGCAGCATGCCATGCGTCTGGATGCTACTAGCTTGGCGGGCTACTGGCAAGCGTTGCATCGATCTTTCTATCCCTGCCCGATGACTGCTGTTCCAGTTCATCTGACTCTGGTACCTACCGTTTCACCAACTCTTGGATGCGTAAAACGCCACTTACATATAATTATGCTAATGCACATGCACAGTTTGTTTGGGATCAAGATGTATATAATACATACATATCGGGAACCCTGAATGTTATCTTTATTGTGAGACATTCTCATCAGCAGTGGTAATAAAGGTTTCAGGAGCTGGCGTCCGCAGTGCGAACTAAGTTTTCCCCACCATGCTGCCCCAAGGCAAGGGGGACCATGCCAGTGCTTATTTAGTCTTGATGAATAAAAATACCTTAACTAGACTACAGCCTGACTACCCTGCGATGCTGCGGCGGCGAGTTAAGTGACTTGAGAAGATTTAATAAATAACTACATAAGTTATTGCATATTTAGGTGCTTGCTGCTCCTATGTGAGGTGGGTATCGGTATTTTATATGCCGGCATGGGTACTGTATTTGCATCGTGAGAGACTAGAGATGCTTCCTGCAGAATAAGTCTTTCAACTCTGATCTCAACTCATGGGGGATTCATATTATTTACAATTTAATGTGATGCTAGTCTAGCTGGATGTGATGCTATGGAGAATTGTACAAGGACCTAGGGCTCGTTGTTGGTAGTTCACAGGTCCAGGCTCGGCTGCATCTGGAACATATATAATACCTCCTTTAAGTTAGTGCTACTGAATTAGGTAGTGCACAAGCTCAAGGTAACATGTACAAGCCTAGAAAACGGAACTTCGAGAACTGCGATAACAATTTCGTCCAATCCGCACACCAACTATGGAAAAAGTAAAGTCAGAGAACTGCATTTGCCCTCAAGTTCATCTTGAGTGAGGAGTAGATCTTCAAGTTTGCCTATCGGTGTTCATGTGTAAAATTTGCTACCACAGCAGAACCTAGTGTAGGATCTTGTGGTGTCTTGCCGTCCTATCATCTGGTAGGGGCGATCAGCTTCGGGATGTGACAGAGAGAACCCGAGGGCTATAGAATGACTCTTAGGACTTTCCACTGGTCCCCTTCAAAAGGCGTCCCCACCCCTCTTCTGTACACCTCAATGAACATCAAGCACACACTTGACCGTCCCGTGCCCTCTTACACTCACACCCCATAGCCTGGTCTTTTCCTTGAATCAATCTTTTCTTCTACCCTGCCACAAAGGCTTCCTTTCTACCAGACTTCAACTGCCCACAATTGAGACGAACGATCGTTCTACTTGTCAAGAGGTCATGGTGCTCAGTCAAAACGATTTTAGCGGCTCTCCCACAGTCAGCCCCATGAGTCTGATGGTGTACCCGACTCACGATCCATCCCCACCACCGGAGAACAGTAATGCACAGTACATGTACTCTGAGACCGACTCCATATTTTATGGAGGTGATAAATGGGATGAACACAATGATTACACCTTGACCCGCATGAGCAATATCAGCCCAATACTTCCATACGAAGATGCGTATATTCAGTCTCCAGACCACAACTATCAAATCTGGGAGACGTCAACGAACGGACAGGATTTAACCTACCCCGAATCCCCCGAGTCAAAACCGGTGTTACATGGACACCACCAGACAGTCTGTAGGGGCAACACTCCTGTCGACATGACTTGTTTTAGCAGAAATCTCGACAAAAACGAAAAAACAGAATCAATATCTTCTCCCTCTAGCATCATCATCAAAGACGAGCCTCTAGAAAGTTCTGCAACATGCCTTAATAGGAAATCAACATCTCAATCCACATCTCCAAATTGTGAAGAGGCAGATGCCCAAGGCATCAATGTTATTTCATATAGGTTCCATGACAACGATGAGCATGAAACCTATCATACTGATTCCCCTGCACAATTCGAGGTGTCTAATCCCTGCAGCCCTGGCAGGACAATTCGAAAGGGTGGCAATGGGGCCTATGCAGGCAAAACTGCTGACGAGATCGACGTCGAAGATGAAGAGATACCATATGCTCAACTCATATACAAAGCTCTTATGAGTGTTCCTTCGAGGACAATGATATTAGGGGAAATTTATCAATACTTTCGAGAAAACATTCCACGCTTTTCCAAGATGCGGGGCAAAGGATGGCAGAACAGCATCCGTCATAACCTCTCGATGAATGGAGTTTGTACCCTTCTTCAGCAGGGTATTGAGTTATACTAACAAGGTTGTCAACAGGCATTTAGGAAAGTCGAGCGTCCCCTTGCACCTGATGGGTCCAAACAAAGAGGCTACTACTGGGTCTTAAGTCGTGAGGCAGAGGAAGAAGGAGTCAAATCTACTACTCGGTTTCGAAAGAATTGTACTTCTAGTAGGAGGAAGCCCTTAGACGCTAGTTCTGACCATAAGGAGGACATCCCACTATCTCATCGTCGAAAGAAAACAAGAAGTGCAGCTGCATCTAAACCGAGCTCGAGAAAGTTTTCCAGACCTGGATGTTCACCCACAGCAAAGAGTTCTCCAAGCAGAACACCATCACCTGCAGCTGAATCTAAAATCACTGTACACGCATGTGTACAGGTGAAAGGAAATGATCCTTTGCCCGATATGCAGTCACACGGTGCCGCTATTATCGTGGATACTCTGCTACCACATGAACCTAGTGCGCAATTGGATCTTGAAAGTAACCAGAACTTCGATCCTGCTATTCATCCCGCTCTGTATACTTCTATGTGGGATCTACAGCCTGCAAATCACTACTACGCTGACAGCTACTCTTACGGATCGACTAGCTACGACGAAAATATCAACTCGATATTCAACGAGGAATTTGCTCTCCTCCGAAGAAGCCAGGCTCTCCAGCCTATGCTTTCAAGCGGATACTCTAGCCCGCCGCAATGGCCAACACAATGGCCACTACTATAGAGGCCAGAGTGGCGTTTTAGTATGCCTACGATTAACCTCAAACTCATTTATCAACATCTTAACCTGACATACCTTTCGTGTCTCCAACATCTCCTTTCTGTTCCTGCGTGCTTGTATCGATAACTCCAAATTGTATCGTTTTTTTTTTTTTTTTTTTTTTTTTTTTTTTTTTTTTTTTTGCGTGGCGGTCTCTCGGTTCCTATCATGGTTTGACCTAATGTGATACTCTGTCAATACGTGCCGTTTAGCCTTGGTTTAGTATAGGTGTGCAGAACGTTGTCAATTTCTGTTTTCTTTCCAGCATTCATGCGCGGGAGCTGGCCACTGCACGGCCCCAATTGGTCCCAAGGACGCCGTTAAGCCTAATCGCTATCCCTTATTAGGGTCGGATACGAGACTATACTGCCGCGCTATTTGGACCTTATGATGCCTCCGCCCTTTATGCTTATAGCTAGTTCAACCTTGGTACATCCTTCTGGTATGGGCGGTGGGAGGGAAAGGTCTCATGTTCGGCTGGTCTGAGCTCTACCACTGTTCAACTCTACCACGCCCCGGTCTTCTAGGCCATACATACTTACTTAGTAGGCATTTGAGGTGTTTTTGTTTGTGCTTTTGGACGAGTCATTTGGTTTCATGGTTCAAGCATATACTTTATCATTTTTAGGTCATCATGTTAAGTATTTGCTATGTCAACAATATCAATATTCTTGGCTACAGTGTTTCTTATCTATTGAGTGTCTGGCCTTAGCACACTCTCCTTGTATCGTTCTAGATCTACAGGCTCTGTTAAATGGCCGAAAAGTGTTGCTTCTCATTGGTCAGCTTTTATAGAGTACTCAGTGCCATGTCTGACTACTTCTCCATTGCCACTGCTGTCCATTGGCGCTGCCCAACCTACTGTACCCTGGACTATACTTACACTGTACTACAAGAGCTGAACGCGCATGGCAAAAGTAGGGAACATGAAATGTGGGTTAAAATTCGAATCTTCTCCACCATCCCAGAGAAACCCCGTCTACCTTTTTCGACCATGGCATGTGGTTGCATCTCAAATAGCAGCGGAGGTACTTTTTATGTACTCAGACACACACATCCAGCTGAAGGGTACATGCAGAACGCCAGCACTTAAGCCACGGACATGAACTAAAGCTGACGGCCCTACGAAAAGCAAACGAGAGAAGAAAGACTGCAGAAAGGCACAGGGGATTGCAGATTTCCACGCCGGTAAACGGTAACCTACCTAGTTTGGTTCATTGATCTTTGCTACTGGTTCGGTACACCTGTAGATGTTTAATGCAGCTTTGCATGGGTAAGCCTATCTAGCGACTGTTAATAAGGCCTTGAGATCCGTTGAACCATCTAGGCTTATTCCCAATGCCTTCATCTCTTTACTAGGTGTTGCCACCTGACCATTTTTTTTTTCATTGAACGCCGCCTACTTCGTACATGCACCAGCGTTCGATGGAATGCACCCACTGCATGAAGCCCGGCATCGAAGCCTGGGTTTCAAGTTTATGCCAATATGCACGTGAAACATTCTAGATCAGGTGGCGATCCCATGATCCAGTTCAGTAACATCGATGTCAAGAAATAAGGAATTAACAAAATCCCTATATGTAAAAAGCAAGAAGCATGACGCATTGAACGGCTAAAAGGTGTCACCCATGGGTCTCAGTATCCTGGATTGTCTCGTTTGCTCTCCGGATTAGTTAAAGCAGAAACAGCGTCCGGCTCCATTATTGGATCCATGAATGCTGGTGGCAGAATTCTGCCTATGCATCCCCATGTGCTGATACTTAAATATGTAATCCCACGACGGCTGGCACGCGCTCAACCTGCAGAAACTGTAAGTTATCTGCATGCGCGATGGGCTGGATCGAACATATAATTTCTTATCCTCTGGAAACCTCGCTCATGGTTTGGGTGTGTGCGGTGAGATATCCGGCTCCAGCTATGCATGGATCCAGTCGATTGGAGTCTTCAAAAAAAAAGCACTTCTGCGACTTCAACCTCGCGAGAATTGGTTCTTCCCACGTGTGGCGTGCTGCGCTGATTCGCAAAAGTAAGGGCTGAGAATTTGCGACTGTGGGTTGAATTCATACCCTGCATGACAACCGGCTAACGCAGTATCCGGTATTAAGATATATGTTTTTAACGGGACGGGCCGGGGACATGTCTGGCAGACAAGCTATCCTGTCATGTCACTAGCTTCAAGACCTACAGTACATCTCAGTGTAAACTGCAACTGCCCCCCAAGCATAACAGAGATAATTGTAGTCGCGGTCCGATGAAAAAAAAAATATATGTAAAAAAAAAAACACATGTTTGAATGGATGTTAACTGGCAGCCCCAATCTTATATCGGTGCAATTGAGCCTCTTGGACAGTTCAACGTCCAATGTGACAGAGGAGCAGGTCGAGTCTCTTTCAATTGAGCTAAAAAATTTGTGCCATGAATCGTGAGAAAAACTTCAGATTTGAGGAAACTTTGACAGTGGAGCTTGGAAACATACCATGAATCTGGTGAAATTTTATGGGTGACTGCAGCAGTTGATCTCATCATCGGCTACCGCATGTACCGGTACTGAGAATGGGGAATTCACAACAGGTTATGCGCTTAGAAGTAAATGCACGGCCTGGCAAGAGTTCTTCATTCTCAATACATGCGGTATAGATCCGCTGGTTGGCGTGCCCTCCGGGACACTTTATGCCAATTTGGCCACATCCGTCCCAGGTAGTCTGGTTGGTACCCCCTCAGGGACCTGGTTGAATAGCAATTTGGAGTGTGAGAGCTTGCCACAAATTGTTAGCATCATATCAAAGGAAAAGTGGAGGAAACTCACCCTATCTCACCCCACGAGAGAGGATATTGTGAGCATTGAAGTACAAGAAATTCCTGGAGCATTTCATTGCATTCTCTTGAATACGCATACGTATTGAACATTCGGAGGAGATTTGATATTTGTAACGTGTTAGTTGTGGAACGTAAATCGGTATCTTATGATTGAAGCTGAAATTAGCATTCATTTGGTAGTTGTGATAAGAGGCCACCGCCACAATAGCCACTGTCATGTGTTGCCAAAGTTTGAAGGCAGAACTAATTAGATTACTGATTTCCTTATTATTATAAACTGAATATAATAGAAAACAATAAGGCCTAATTAAAATATATAATCCAATGGGTATCCCACCATAAGACATTGCACGGATTGCCAACCAGCGCTTGATAAAGCAAGCGTTTGTATTTACAGCCAGGACATGTTAGAACTTCCTCTTCTTCTTTACAGGCACCTTTTGTCTCGCCTCCAATTCCTGTTGCAGTTGTCTCCGTTTCCTATCGGCAGCCTCCTCGTCCATAGGATCATAAGATGGTTCTCTCTTTGAAGGGACCTCACTTTTGATATCTGCCTTATGATTTTCTCTTAATGTTTGCGGTGTGCCCCCGCGCGTAGGAAGGTCAACCTGAAGCTATCAACACCAGTCCCATATTACTCATATGCAATCAGTATGAGTTGTACCTTTTTCGTGGCCTCGCCAACTTCCACATCCTCACCAATACCTCTAGTTCTTTTCTTTCCTCCAATAATACCACTTATCTTTCCATTAATCTTTCCCCCGACTTTGCCACCGATCTTTCCTAAGGACATACCACTTTTGACCTTGATAGATGGGATTAAAATAATTAGCAATCTACATTAGAGCTACCAGATCACCATCAGCGTACCGGGATTTGTTGCTCCCCATCACTATTTTTCTCCTCATCTGTATCTGGAACCTCTGGGTGGGGAGATCGTGGCTGCGGCGACTCCCTACTAACTGCTTTTTTTCCACCAATCTTTCCAATCCCTCCCTCAATACCACCAATCCTTGGCTCAGGCCGGCCCTGAGGAGGAGAGGCTGGAACAAGGGGGGAGCTGGGAACAGGTGTGGAGGAGTCACTCAGGGGTTTCGACGGTTTCCGAGAGATAGTCCTGGACTCTGTGGAAAAAGTGAGTTCTCTCAGAGGTAGCAAAGGTGAAGGAGGGGTAGGGGATTTGGAGAGTTGGTTTGGCGGAGGGGAGCTGATCGGAGCCGGCTTGGATGATTTGGCACACCTTGCTCGAGGCGGACTCTTGAGAGCAGGTATGTCGAGATCATCGTCTCCTTCAGTCTACAAAGCTTGTTAGTAAACTGGAGATATGGGGATGGAAATATATAAACTCACAGTACTTTCATCTAGATTTCTTTCCGGTGATTTTGCTTTTCCGGATACTGGAGGTTTTCTTGCCGGTGGAGGCGAGGATGGCGGAGGTGATTTTACCTTTGATGCTGATTTACTCCGTCGAGGGGAGTGGGGTTGCACCTAGATAATTTCCTGTCTCAGAAAATGAATTGAACAAAAGGCGGCATTTCTGATAAAAGAAACAATCTCTTTGTAGGTACATTTTTTTCAATACTGCAATTGACGGTGCATCCACAAACGCGGGAGATGATATGATGAGGGTGCAAACACATTTACCGACATACCTCGAACTCGTCTTCGTCGTCGCTGTGAATACTAAGCCTCTTCTTCCCTTTGATCCCTGCAATACCAGCATCGATCCGAGACAAGTTTTTGGAGGACATTTCACGAGTTCGTCTTGAAGTGTCACTCTTGTTTGATACTTTCCTAACTGGTGAATCCGATTCAGTCTCATCGGACTCGAAACCCTTCAATCTTTTCTTCTTCTGCCTTGACGTTTGCGTGGCTTCTATTTCATCCCACCAATCCTTCTCATTTTCAATGGTGCTCGCGTCCTCTTCAATCCTATTCACCACCTCCTCCCATTCTTGGCCAAACCCTTCGTCTGAAGCACTCCTGTCTCGACGGCCTTCCATCCCAAAGAAGCTTCTGACTATCTTTGCAGGCCGCGAGCTATCCCCAGCTTTGCTCTCCAATATTTGAGCTCGCCATCTCTTTTCGTCGAATTTCTCAAGACCTCTTCTCCGGGATGCACCACCACCAAGGATGCTTGCGACTGATATCTTAGAGTCTTCAAGGGAATCTTTCATTTTCTCTAGAACAATATCCTTATCCTTTATTACCCGAACCAGCGTTTGAACTTCCGTGGAGTGCAATGATGTAAGACTAATCAGCGGGAGGAGTAACATCTTAGTGAGCCGAGTTTGAGGTAAGGGCTGCAACTTGAACGTCCAGAAAAGAGGTTCCAAAGGTTCTGGTAGGCCGTAAGTAACATTAAGCTGCATCACAGCACCCGCAGATGGAGATGACTTCGACGGAACTGCTTGTATGTCAACGTCTATACTATCGTTATCATCATCCCCTCCCTGCAGAGATAGTGCCTCTTTGAGCTTTTCCAACAATATTCGCATTTGGCTGGCATCTTCAGATGGGTCTATGGAGGTATCTTCGTTAAGTGCCCTTTGGACAATTTCTCTTCGTGATAAGGTTTCACCCCATAAATAGGTGAGGTCCGTGAGATATACAGAGTATGTGTTGTTGGTGAAGGATCTTTGGATGAGTAGCGGTGGAGAATGCACGGGGAGCTGTGCAGTCACCACTAGGGGGTACCAGTGGGAATCTGGGTTGAGGGCCATAGTGAAGGTGTTGAACACAAGATAGGAATAAGTAACGAAGTTCAGTTTGCATGGCGACTTTATCTTTAGGTGCCAAGTCGAGTGGGTGTGTGCATCTTCGTGAATGACTCTTCTGACCCATGTACTGCGTGATCTTAACCTACATCATCTAGGATATCTTTCGTTTATGCAGAGAAGCCCCAGCTACGGCAAATATAAATTGAGAGCTTGATCCAGATCCAGACAGTTCATCTGCATGGGTAGGTAGGCATCGGCAGGTCGCAAGGAATATGGAAGGTCAAGGTAGCTACATAGCAATCCAACCTAGACAAGGTGCAATTAAGTTTCCATTAGGTATGTACACATACTTAATGAACATAGTCATAATCATCTATTTCATTTGCCAGTAACAGCTTTGAAAGATGAATTGCTTGCGAGTTGTGCACAAATGCCAGTTTCCATAATTTGGTAGCAGTCTGACGGAGGTTCAAAAGGGACGCGAGATTAAGGCGACGGCACTCCATGCATGAAAAACACAAGTGCAAATTCATATGGATACAGGCTGGAAACCGGTGATAAAACTCCTGATGCGGCCCCATGACTAACTTCTGACTGTTAGAGCTGGTCCTGCTGTGGGATCCTCATGCTTGTTTCTGGCCTTCCTTTACATTTCCCATATGCCAAAGAAAACCAAATTGACAACCATCGTCCTCAGATATATGGCCCATTCCGTACAAGCTCAAGAAGGTGAATGTAACCCATTTTTATAACCGCCAACAGTCCGAAAAACCCAGGAAATAAGAACGAGAAAGAAATTACACGAAGGAAAAATTTAGCGCTTCTTGGGGGCAGCAGCTGCGGCTTCAGCTTCCTTAAGGACCTAGTTTTAATGGACACATGTAAGTACGTGCTTCTGGAGAGTCGATCATAGTTCTATACCTTTTTGACAATCTTCTGCTCCTCGATCAAGAACGCTCTGACAACCCTATCTTTAACGCAGTTGGCACACCTGGATCCACCGTAGGCACGGGACACGTTCTTGGATGGCTTGGAGACATTGGCGTATTCCTTTGGTCGGAGAGCTGGGACCTGAACAACCCCCAAAATATCCATCAGAACCTCGTTTCAATTCCTTGACAAAAGCATCCCCCATCAAGAGCTGAATTCCTGAATCTTGATCCCAACTCAGCCCTCTACTCCTAAAGCCCAAACTTTCAATGATCCAATATCTCCTCTCTTTAAATGTAGGTTTCTTCTACATGGTCCTAACAACAAGCCATCCGAGGTGATATTAAGCAATTTGCGCCGCACTCACCCCTGGGAGTTTGATTCCACAGTCACCACACTTTGGTGCAGTACCCTTCTTCTTGATGTGCAAGTACCTGAGGTTTCCGCCAGGGGTCTTCACAATGCGGACCTTGTTGCTTCGGGTGTTGTACCTATTTGTCGTCACATTCGGCTGTCAGCTAGGGCCCCTTTGGATATCCAGCATGTCATTGAGAGAACAATCCGATTGCTGGGTTGATATCAAGGCTAGAGTGAGGTCGCATACCCATTCCTTCGTCGCTGTGGATTAAAACGTTAGTACGAATCTTTTAGTATGTTGATTTCCAGGCAGCTCACGTAGGTTAATCTGCAGTCAGGCATGGTGGCGATGTATGAAGCTGTCAGTTAGTCGTAGGGTGCTGCTGGTCGTGATGGTTATATTTGGGCAATCAACGAACTAAACTACCAGACAACCGTTGTTGTGTGGGCCACAAGCCACAATATCTGGCAGGCAAATATTTAGGGCACACCCTGACTCTCCTGTGGCGGTATGACACTAACACAGAAACTTACTAGTAATAGAAACTAGTCTCGTGCGTTGCCAAGTGCCTCTATAAGGAACCTTTCGGCGTAGTCTGGTTCTCAACTAGACCCAAGACTACCAAGAGCCTGAGGAGTTAGATTCCTGAAGCCAGTATCCTGAGACCAGACTGCCTGATACCTGGATTAAGTCTAGTTGCACTCCCCTCGCCCCTCTGGTTCGCTGTTGGAGTTTTGTATTTTAAACGTAGTCTGCCAACCAGACTATTATTAAGTACTTGTTAGGATGACTTGATCCTTTCTGGATCATCACCATCATACTTATCGCCAGTCTGAAAGCACACTGTATCAGGGGTAAAGGCTTTTGTACTCGTACATCTATACGACGATAGCACGACAATAGCACAAAATATGCAATAAAGATTATCACATTCCTTGCACGATTAGTAAATGTTACAGAATTTGAACGTAAAATGGCCGTTAAAATATTTTTACAGCTAGGTGGCAAAATGTTTCGTACCCTTTGCATAAGAGGCTAATGCACGTCTTACATTTAGCGCGCATAATCGAGGCTTAGCCGCGCACAGATATGCAGTAAAAACTATATACAATATGATATTCCTAGTATTGTACTTTGTACTTTGTAGGTGTACCAACCCTCTCCAATAGCGATTCCGGAATCTCTTGCCAAATCTCTAGCAGTGCATCTGCCAGTACTTCCTTCACCACTGCTGGCCCCCCAGGCATATTCATTAGGAGTGGCGGCATTAGGAGTGGCGGCATTAGGGGAGGCGTCCGCTGGGACTATAGAGGCATCTAGCTTAAGCCGACATGAGATGATAAGTGTAAGTGAACTATGTACGATGTCAGAGGATTTTTCCTCTTGTAATCATGAATATCGCGATATTATAATGTTGTGACCACGTAGTAAGGCATGCACCAAACCTGTGATAGACGCGATTTGGTGCATTAAATCTGAATCAAGCGCGCTGTATGCTCAGGCCTTTTATGCAGGGTACGAAACATTAGCTGTATATATCAGGGGTCATGCAACAACCAGACTAAATCAGATCCTTGACTGCAGGGCAATTTGGCTAGTCTGATTGACTAAGCTAAACCAATTCAGGAAGTCACGCGCCAAGTCCTCTCTGTACATATTAGTCAGGTTCTAGTGAGAATTTATGCCTGGCACCACTAGGAACCCAATTCACGACTCCATCAATACGGAAATAGACGACTGGACATTCAAACTATCACAGCGACATAGAACTAGTTAGAGGATAAGATTGTGCTCTCGTCGCGTCACTATGGCATCTCTGCCACCTCCACCACCGCCAGGCTGGTCTGCGGCTCCAGGTGTTCCATTGCAACCTCCGCCACCAGGATATAGACCTCCAGCAGATCCCAATCAGGCGAAATTTGAGCTGAAGAAAAAAGAATGGCTAAGGACACAGAGGAACAGATTCGGTGAGAAAAGAAAAGGAGGGTTCGTTGATACCCATAAGGCGGACATGCCTCCAGAACACCTACGCAAGATAGTTAGGGATATTGGAGATGTGTCACAGAAGAAGTTTTCGGCAGACAAGAGAGCATACCTGGGTGCTTTGAAGTACATGGTATGTAATTGCGTAAGATTCTGTGGGTTTAGAATTACTGACGAAGTAATAGCCACACGCGGTACTGAAGCTTCTGGAGAACATGCCAATGCCCTGGGAGAGTTCGAGAGAGGTTAAGGTCCTATATCACGTCAATGGTTGTCTGACTTTAGTGAATGAGATACCCCGTGTCATTGAACCGGTGTTCCATGCACAATGGGCGACCATGTGGGTGTGTATGCGAAGAGAGAAGAGTGACAGGAGGCATTTCAAGAGAATGAGATTTCCCCCATTTGACGACGAAGAACCACCCATGGCTTGGAGTGAGAACATAGAAGATGTGGAACCGCAAGAACCGATTCAGATGGAGCTTGATGAGACTGAAGATGCGGCTGTGTTTGAGTGGTTTTATGATCACCGACCTCTGATAGATACCTCCCATGTCAATGGTCCCAGTTACAAGACGTGGAATTTAGATTTACCGCAGATGGCTACTCTTTATCGCCTCTCACATCAACGTAAGTGACGCTGTTCCCCAAACCACGACCAACATGAAACTAACTCATCTATGTTTGTAGTGCTGAGCGATCTTGTGGACAAGAATTACTTCTACATGTTCGATACCAAATCATTCTTCACAGCGAAGGCCTTAAATGTTGCTATTCCTGGGGGGCCACGCTTTGAACCCTTATACAAAGATGTGGATCCTAATGATGAAGATTTTGGTGAATTCAATGCCATCGACCGAATCATTTTCCGACATCCAATTCGGACTGAGTACCGAGTTGCCTTCCCGTTCCTGTACAACTCTCTCCCTAGATCAGTTGAAATATCCTGGTATCACTATCCTCAGGTTGTTTATGTTCGAGCAGAGGATCCCGACCTTCCCGCATTTTATTTCGATCCAGTCATTAATCCTATTTCGTATCGTTCGGTCGCCCCTAAAAATATCGTTGTATCACCTGAAGATGAGATATTTGGCTACGGAAATGATGAAGATCTTGAATTTGAGCTTCCACCCCAAGTCGAACCTTTCCTTGCCGACGAAGACCTCTACACCGAGAATACAGCTAGTGCAATTGCTTTGTGGTGGGCGCCATATCCATTCGATCGTCGAAGTGGTAGAACAGTTCGTGCGGAAGACGTTCCTTTGGTAAAACAATGGTACCTTGAGCACTGCCCATCTGGGCAACCGGTCAAAGTGCGAGTTTCCTATCAGAAGCTACTAAAGACTTATGTCCTAAACGAACTCCATACAAAGCCACCCAAAGCTCAAAATAAACAGAGTTTGTTCAGAAGTTTGAAGGGTACCAAATTTTTCCAGACTACGACAATTGATTGGGTGGAAGCGGGGCTCCAGGTGTGTCGACAAGGATTTAACATGTTGAACCTGTTGATACACCGGAAGAACTTAACCTACCTGCACTTGGATTGTATGTCTTTCCAAGTATCCCTTCACAATTCATTCTTCATACTAACATGATTACAGATAATTTTAACCTGAAGCCCGTTAAGACGCTGACAACCAAGGAACGTAAGAAGTCTCGCTTTGGGAATGCATTTCATTTGATGCGAGAAATCCTCCGCCTCACCAAGCTTATTGTCGATGCACAAGTCCAATACCGTATCGGAAACATCGATGCCTTCCAGCTTGCTGACGGTATTCTATACGCCTTTAATCACGTGGGTCAGCTCACTGGAATGTACAGGTACAAGTACAAACTGATGCATCAAATTCGTGCATGTAAGGATTTGAAGCATCTTATCTATTATAGGTTTAACTCTGGCCCTGTTGGTAAGGGCCCTGGTTGTGGGTTCTGGGCACCAGCTTGGAGGGTGTGGTTATTCTTCTTGAGGGGCATTATCCCACTGCTCGAAAGGTGGCTTGGTAACTTACTCGCCAGGCAGTTTGAAGGAAGGCACTCGAAGGGGGTTGCTAAAACCGTTACCAAGCAACGTGTGGAGTCTCACTTCGATCTCGAACTCAGAGCAGCTGTGATTCACGATATCACTGATATGATGCCTGCTGGGATGAAATCGAATAAAGTCAACACTGTGCTACAACATCTATCCGAGGCTTGGAGGTGTTGGAAGAGTAACATTCCATGGAAGGTACCTGGCCTGCCGGCTCCGATAGAGAACGTCATCTTGCGTTACGTCAAAAGCAAGGCAGATTGGTGGGTCTCAGTGGCACACTACAACCGAGAGAGGATTAGGAGAGGTGCAACAGTAGACAAGACCGTTGCGAAGAAGAATTTGGGGAGATTGACTAGGTTGTGGCTTAAAGCTGAGCAGGAGCGTCAGCATAATTACATGAAGGATGGCCCATACGTCTCATCCGAGGAAGCGGTGGCAATTTATACCACAACAGTTCATTGGCTCGAGTCGAGAAAGTTCTCTCCAATTCCCTTTCCCAGTGTTTCGTATAAGCACGACACTAAAATTCTCATTCTTGCGCTTGAGAGGCTGAGGGAGGCATATTCAGTGAAAGGAAGGCTCAACCAGAGCCAAAGGGAGGAACTGGCTTTGATAGAGCAAGCATACGACTCACCTGGGACTACACTTGCAAGGATCAAGAGGTTTTTGCTCACGCAAAGAGCGTTCAAGGAAGTGGGAATTGACATGAATGACAATTACAACACCATCAATCCCGTGTATGACATTGAACCCATCGAAAAGATCACCGATGCCTATTTGGATAGTTATCTCTGGTACCAAGCTGATCAGCGCCATCTCTTCCCAGCGTGGATTAAACCTTCAGATACAGAAGTCGCACCTCTACTCGTGTATAAATGGGCTCAAGGAATCAATAACCTCAACAAAGTCTGGGAGACCAGCGATGGCGAATGCAATGTCCTTATTGAAACGCAGCTATCGAAGGTCTATGAGAAAATCGATCTTACACTCCTCAATCGTCTCTTGAGGCTGATCATGGATCATAATTTGGCAGATTATATCACTTCCAAGAACAATGTGCAGCTGAATTACAAAGACATGAATCACACAAATAGCTACGGCTTGATTAGAGGATTGCAATTCTCAGCCTTCGTATTCCAATACTATGGGCTCGTTATTGACTTGCTGTTACTTGGTCTGCAGCGGGCTAGTGAAATCGCTGGACCACCACAAACACCAAATGAGTTCTTACAGTTTAGGGATTTAACAACCGAAACCCGTCATCCTATTCGCCTTTATACCCGTTATGTCGACCGCATTTGGGTATTCTTCCGCTTTAGTGCAGACGAGGCCAGAGACCTGATTCAACGGTTTTTGACGGAACATCCCGACCCTAATTTTGAGAACGTTATTGGTTACCGAAACAAAAAGTGCTGGCCAAAGGACTCGCGAATGAGGTTGATGAGACATGATGTGAATCTGGGCCGCGCAGTGTTCTGGGAGCTGAAGCAGCGATTGCCTCGCTCAATTACAACTATCGAATGGGACGAAACATTCTCGAGTGTCTATAGCAGGGATAACCCAAATTTACTGTTTTCGATGTGTGGTTTTGAGGTCAGGATTCTTCCAAAGATTCGAAACCAGAACGATGAGTTTCCAGTAAAGGATTCCGTTTGGTCGTTGGTGGATAACAGCACAAAAGAACGCACCGCCCATGCCTTCTTGCGAGTTACCGAAGAGGATATTGCGAAGTTCAACAATAGGATCAGGCAGATTCTGATGTCATCCGGGAGTACTACATTCACTAAAATCGCCAACAAGTGGAATTCTGCACTGATTGCACTCTTCACTTACTACAGGGAAGCGGTCATCCAGACTGAGCCGCTTCTTGATACTATCGTCAAATGCGAAACTAAAATCCAAACCCGTGTGAAGATCGGTCTTAACTCAAAAATGCCTTCTCGTTTCCCACCTGCCGTCTTCTATACACCTAAGGAACTCGGTGGTCTAGGTATGATTTCTGGATCCCATATTCTCATCCCCACCTCCGACAGGCGGTGGTCGAAGCAAACAGATACTGGTATCACGCACTTCAGGGCTGGTATGAGCAGTGACGCTGATACACTTATTCCCGCTATCTATCGTTACATTCAACCTTGGGAGTCGGAGTTTATCGATTCCGCCAGAGTTTGGTTTGAATATGCCCAAAAGCGTCAAGAAGCCGCGCAACAGAACAGAAGACTGACCCTCGAGGACCTCGAGGACAGCTGGGACAGAGGTATCCCAAGAATCAACACCTTGTTCCAAAAAGACAGATCTACTCTAGCCTTCGATAAGGGACACAGAGTGAGGAATGAATGGAAGGTTTACTCAATGATGAAGAGCAATCCGTTCCAATGGACTAGTCAGAGACACGACGGGAAACTGTGGAACTTGAATGCCTACAGAACCGACGTCATCCAGGCTCTTGGAGGTGTTGAGACAATCTTGGAACACACACTGTTCAAAGCAACTGCTTTTGCTTCTTGGGAAGGTCTTTTCTGGGAGAAAGCTTCTGGTTTCGAAGAATCTATGAAGTATAAGAAGCTGACGAACGCCCAACGTTCCGGTTTGAACCAAATTCCAAATCGTCGATTTACCCTCTGGTGGTCACCGACTATCAATCGTGCCAATGTCTACGTTGGTTTCCAGGTTCAACTTGATTTGACCGGAATCTTCTTGCACGGAAAGATTCCTACTCTCAAGATTTCCTTAATTCAGATTTTCAGAGCACACTTGTGGCAGAAAATCCACGAAAGTGTAACTATGGATCTTTGGTAAGTTTCTTCTGTCGCCATATTTATTTGACTCTTGCTAACTACGTTGCAGCCAAGTGTTTGATCAAGAGTTGGAATCGTTAGGTATTGAGAGTGTTCAGAAGGAAAGTATCCATCCAAGGAAGTCCTACAAAATGAACAGTTCTTGTGCCGATATTCTGCTGTTTGCAGGTTACAAGTGGAATGTTAGTCGGCCATCACTACTACATGATACCAAGGATGTAATTGAGGCGACTACTACTCAGAAATTTTGGGTTGATATTCAGCTTCGGTATGGTGACTACGACTCGCACGATATAAGTCGATATGTCCGTGCAAAGTTCCTCGATTACACCACCGACAGTATGAGTATCTATCCTTCGCCCACCGGTGTAATGATTGCGATAGACTTAGCATACAATCTATATGATGCGTATGGACAATGGTTCCCTGGACTGAAGCAGCTGATTCAGCAAGCAATGGCAAAAATTATGAAGGCCAACCCTGCATTATACGTTCTACGAGAGCGTATACGCAAAGGCCTTCAACTTTACGCCTCTGAGAGTAACCAGGAGTTCCTCAACTCTCAGAATTACTCTGAGCTGTTTTCCAACCAGATTCAATTGTTTATCGATGATACCAACACATACAGAGTCACTGTGCACAAGACCTTTGAAGGGAATCTGACCACGAAGCCAATCAATGGTGCCATCTTCATTTTCAACGCTCGAAGTGGGCAACTCTTCCTTAAGGTCATCCACACATCAGTCTGGGCTGGCCAGAAACGTCTAGGTCAACTGGCGAAATGGAAAACCGCCGAAGAAGTCGCTGCGTTAATTCGTTCTCTACCAGTGGAAGAACAGCCGAAGCAACTTATTGTTACGAGGAAGGGTCTTCTGGATCCACTTGAAGTCCATTTGCTAGACTTCCCAAATATCTCCATCAGAGCTTCTGAACTGCAATTGCCATTCCAGGCTGCCATGAAGATCGAAAGGCTTGGAGATATGATTTTGAAGGCTACAGAACCTCAAATGGTCTTATACAATCTGTATGATGACTGGCTGAAGTCAATCTCATCGTATACAGCGTTCTCTCGTCTTATATTGATTCTTCGTGCACTCCATGTCAATCAGGACAAAACAAAAATACTTTTGAGGCCTGATAAGACCGTGATTACACAGGATCATCATATATGGCCCAGTTTGTCCGACGATGAGTGGATCAAGGTTGAAACATCTCTCCGTGATTTGATCTTGAACGACTACGGTAAGAAGAATAATGTCAATACCTCCAGTTTGACTAGCAGTGAGGTTCGAGATATCATTCTTGGTATGGAGATAAGTGCCCCGTCAATGCAGCGTCAACAGGCGGCAGAGATCGAAAAACAGCAACAGGAGCAGCAACAGCTCACAGCCGTTACTACCAAAACTCAAAACGTTCATGGAGATGAGATGATTGTTACTACTACCTCCAACTACGAGCAGCAAGCGTTTGCGTCAAAGACCGAATGGAGGACCAGGGCTATCGCATCAAACAATCTCCGTACTCGTTCAAGTAATATATACATCTCATCAGATGACATTCGGGAAGATGGGTTCACATACGTCATGCCAAAGAATATCCTCAAGCGATTCATCATGATTTCGGATTTGCGAATGCAGGTCGCTGGCTATCTCTATGGATCATCTCCAAAAGACAATGACATGGTCAAGGAAATCAAATGTATTGTCATGATCCCACAGCTTGGAAGCACGTCGAGCATCCAATTGCCTCAGCACTTACCCCAACATGAGTATCTGACGAAGGAGGCTGGTATGGAACCCCTCGGCTGGATTCATACCTTTGAGGGTAACCAAGAGCGGCCTTATCTCACCTCTGTGGACACTACCACACACGCCAGGCTGATGGTTGCCCACAAGGAGTGGGACAAGAAGACTATTACAATGACTTGTGCATTTAAAGCCGGTGCGGTATCACTGGCCGCGTGGGCACTTACTCCACAAGGTTATGAATGGGGTGCGCAAAATAAGGATTTGGGTAATGACATGCCGCCAGGGTTCCAGACAAATATGGCTGAGAAATGTCAGCTGTTGCTGTCGGATAGGATTGCGGGTTTCTTTATGACAACGGAGAATGGCATCTGGAATTATAGTTTTTTGGGAAGCAATTTCAGTAGCAATGTTGAGAAGAAACCGTATAGGGTGAAGATTGACACGCCATTAGTAAGTCAATATTGTCTGAATTTGTCCTACTACAGAGCTAACCCCTTGGGCGTTTAGGGATATTATCATGAGCTACATCGCCCAATCCACTTCACCAACTTCGAGGAATTGGAAGACACCTCCCTCTTTGTAGAGAGGGCGGATAATTTTGCATAGACATGAGTTGTGACGGGTATTTTTAGTGGTGAATGGTTCGTTTGCATCGGTTTTTTCATATATCACTCTTTCCTGTCTAAGCTATAATCCATATTGGAGTACAGTGTAATGATTTTGCTTTTTCCTGTATTTGTTGGTTTTATGATAATACGGGTGGATTGTGGGTGAGTCTTTAAAGGGATGGATAAGCAGCAAAAAATGTACTATTAGCTATGAAACATATTTTGCGTGAAAGTATGTAAAGTGGGTGAAATTCTTTACGCACCTATGGTACGGTACATAAGACAGATGATCCAATGAAAAGCCGTGAACCAGCTGGCTTGAAAGGTGAGTAGAGAGAGAGGAAGCGTGCGGAGTCTTCTTTAGCTTCTACATCAGCGGTATCGGCATCAATTCAGATAGTCGGCTGAGCTCAAGTATGGCGTCCAGTGTTGCACCTAGTAGGCGTGACTGCAGGTCTCACATTACTGCATATGCAGTGCCTGGTCTTGCATAAACGGGAGTGCGTAAAGACGCACTGTATTTAAGGATAACTTGTTATATTGGGCATCACACCCTACCTCGATACGCCGTCTTGATCACACAGGTCAAAGCACACTAGGTAGTCCATTGCTCCATTGTATCGAACCAAGGATGTCTGGTTGAGAAGATGGCCGGCTCGGCTCAATCTCAATGCGAGGTAACTCAGGGTCCACCATACATCTTGACTTGCACAATTCGGATGTGTCATGACCGATTAACCCTGACCCTGTACTTTGAAATTCCCCTGAATGGGGCATCTGACCAGTAATGTCGATGATCATTACCCAGTTTTCTCCCCAGTCGCTGCCTCAACTCCATGTACTACATGCCTTGAAGCCGTCAACTAGCAGCTTTGCTGTTGCCGCCACTCCCGAATCACATCCGTCCTTGCTCGATGCATAGTCTGGTTGGCACAAGCCCCTCGCAAGAGGCTCGATGCAGAAAATTTGGGAGTCTAGTTCTGGTTGGCAAGATGACTCCAAGCGGTTTGGGGCGGGATATAAAATGATTGTAAGTAAGCTTCTTTTATAACCTGCAGGAGTCTCCTTATGTGATGCTGATGTTGATTCAGCAGTTGACGTTCATCGTTCTCTAAATTCGGCCCTTACAACGTCAGCCTCCGATATAAGCTTTGCAAATTGCTATAGAGCTTCAAGCTCAGACCGGGCTCTTGTTTAGATGGCTTCTTGGTTTAGATGGAAAAGTAGAGAAGGGAAGGATAAGGATTTGGACGAAGCTCCGGCACGGACTGGATTCTCACCGAGGGTAAAGTGGCAGCTGTTGATATTGGGTGAGTTGCTTCTTGGGGACCTGTAGCAGGAGCATGGCTGACAGTTCATTGCCTGATAGCTCTTTGTCGATTTGCAGAACCAGTAGCTCTCACTTCTGTCTTCCCTTACCTGGTATGTATTGAACTTTACTTATTATCCGAATTTTTACTTACTCAACCCCCTTTTAATAGTATTTTATGATCGAGTCTTTCCATGTCGCCAAAGATGACATTGCATTCTGGGTTGGCATCACCGCAGCAAGCTTTGCGTTTTCGCAGTTCGCAAGTGGCGTATTTTGGGGACGCGCGAGTGACCGATTTGGGCGGAAGCCTACAATTTTAATCGGCCTGCTCGGGACGCTTATTTCATCACTACTCTTTGGACTCTCCAGGTCACTCCCCCAAGCCATTGCTGCTAGGTGCTTGTCCGGATTATTGAATGGAAATGTGGGTATCTTGAGGACATTTGTGGCGGAGATTGTGCCAGAGAAGCATTTGCAACCCAGAGCATTTTCTTTGATGCCGTTGACGGTGAGTTTAAGAGTTACTGAAGGAAATAGTAATGTAAGATGCTGATCTGTCTTACCTTCCAGTGGGCTGTGGGGTACGTTTAGGATCCCAGAAAGCATTCGAGTTGTGCTAACCCGCCTCAGCTCTACATTCGGTCCAGTAATAGGCGGTTATCTCGCAGACCCAGTCAAAAATTACCCGCAGTACTTCTCTCCCGGGGGCTTCTTCACTACCTATCCCTATGCCCTACCTAACTTTTTCAACGCAGGCCTCTTCATTCTAGGCGCTACCATAGGTTTCCTATTCTTGGAAGAACCCCTTGAGGCTCGCAAGAACGATCGAGACATTGGGCGAGAACTAGGTCGGAAAATTGTGTCTGTGTTTCCTAGGAAACCTCACCACCACCACAAAGTCAATCGAGAGGAGTTTGATGGTGAAGATGAGACGACACCGCTTATTATCCCTGATGAAGAAGATGGAAGACATCCACAATTGACTAGGACAACTCCGAAGCATCATCACAAGCCTCCTGCCTTGCATGAAGCTTTCACGAAGCAATCCACCTTGAACATTGTGGTCTATGCATTTCTCGCCCTCCAGTCAGTCAGTTATGATCAGATGCTCCCTGTGTATATGTCCTTCCCGACCATGGCCAATCCTCCGGAACCTAAGAAACCACTCAAATATTTTGGTGGCTTTGGCCTCAGGTCCTCGGAAATTGGCTCCATCCTTAGTGCCTTTGGGTTTTTTGCAATGTTCAGCCAGTTCTTCATCTTTCCACCCATTACAAGCCGATATGGTTCCTTGAAGTGTCTCCAGGTATCCTTGGGCTTGTTTCCCCTAGTATACTTCTTATCACCATTCGCGGTAATCCTAAAGGAGGAGTTCAGGCGACCCTTCTTGTATGGATTAGTTTCTATAAAAAGTATTGGCGGAATATTCAGTTTCCCGTGTATTACCATCCTGCTAACGAACAGTGCGCCAAGTTTGAGGGTGTTGGGGACATTGAATGGTATTGCTACTGCGATGGCAGCATTGGGAAGAGCGCTTGGGCCGACTGTAAGTGTTTCATCCAATCTGAAGGCAGTGGCAAAGATGCTGGTTTCTAATGTATTATTTGCGGATTAGGTTGGTGGCGTGGCATTCAGTTATGGACAGAAAATAGACTATCTTGTATTCCCTTTTTGGTTTATGGGCTGTTTAGCTCTTATAGGGTGGCTGCCAAGTTTTACGCTGGTGGAGGGGAAGGGCTTCGCGCGAGATGAGGGAATTACGGAGGAGCAAGCTGTGGAAACGGCGTCATCAACGCAGAGCACGGTGGTTTCGGAAAGTAGCTCTTCGTTGAGTCGTTGAAAAAAATGAAAAACTCGGAAGGAAGCAACTACAACAGGAGTGATACCGGAAGAAAGTTACTGTTTTTTTTTTTTTTTCTTTCTCTCCTTGGAAGCATAAATGGTAAGTATATAAGCTAGATATCCATGTCCATCATTCAAGTCATTTGTATTTCGCTCGTTGACAGTTGCGCGTTCGCATTCCATTTGAAGGCAAAACCAAAATAGTTCTATATTCCTATTTGAGTCTCTGCTACAAATTCCCTCAGGAATGTGAACGCCGGCTCGAGGCTGTGCGACACTCTCAATGCCAACAGGTATATCACTAGGATATTTAACAGCATGATCAGGTGGAGCACAAATTAGGTTCGCTAGCACGTTAAACAAATAGATGCAGTCTGCCCTGCGAGGCCCACCCTTTAAACATTGATATCAGAGTATAGAAGTTGAAAAGTAAGACGGAAGAGTAAATTGAGGGTAATTTATATAAGGCGTTGTGTAAGTTCACACAAAGCATGAAAGTCACAAGGTTTTTACTGAATCAACTTTGCGCATACTACTAAGCACCTTTGTTATGGATACTTCTGCTGTATGAGCTTTACAGCAGCATGGTCGGAATTTTCAGTAGAGCGTTTATCTATACCTAGACGCTCCGTTCTCCGTGCCCCCTCTACTTCGCTAATGCTTTTCGGCCCGTACCGACCCAGCTCGCCGGGTGTACTAGCCAAATTCAGTGCGTTCCAATGTTTTTAGCCATGAAAAATCATCGAGCGAGTGGCTTGGACGGGTATAATTCATACGGGCATTGAAACTTTATATGTGCGTCTCTCCTGATAATGCGAAGCGAGCTCTTGAAAACATTTACTCTGTGAAACGTGTAAATCGGGGAAGTCTCTCCTTCAAGTAAAATTGGGATTGGCCATCGATATCTCGTACGATATCGTTTGTAGCCGCCGGTAGCGGGATATTTGCCACGGGTGAAGATAGAGGAATGTGCTACAAATGGCCTGGGCCTGTAATAGGATGTTCGTGGCAATGAGAAGCTCTAGGTAGTCAATGAGGTGTAGAGTGCCCCCCCAAAAAAAGACCGGCGCATTGATGAAGGAAGGCTTTTGCAGATATCTTATTGATAAGGATAGAGCAGTATCCTCTACCGGGGGCTTGTGCCAACCAGTAGAGCAGTATGCTTCTCGGGTGTCTTTAAGCGATCGGGTGTCCACATACCTTACAGCAAAGTTAACTTTAGGTGTATGTAAGGCAGAGGAAAGGGTGCATACAATAAGCTTTTGTAGGTTGAAATATAAGTTGTGTATTCTCCCTCCCTATCTCCCTACATGACTTTGATACCGAAATCAAACCATACCGAGTCCAGACCCCCATTTAGGCTAGAGACGTACAGTTCGGGGCCCTTTACTTCGCCTGCGGCCCTGTGGTGAACGGTATAAGTGGTGGATAGCTACTAGGTTGATCTGATAAGTTTGTCCTTCATTTCTTCCCGACCTCTCAGCAAGCTGTTAGCTGAATCCTCAAAAGAATAATTCGAAGTCGAGACTGCATTCAAAATCAGCCTTCCAGAAGTTGAAAAGGTTATTGATACCCGACCACGAGTTGAATTCTTAAAAAGAGGGCACAGATCCCATATAGTCTGGTATCTCACATGGAAATCCAACGTACAAACATGGAATTCAGACGCTCCCGAGCCACGAAAAGCAGCTTATCTGAGCGCAAGACGACTGATAACTCCTCTTGGGCAAGTACCCCCGACGTTAACAGTTCAGTGGCGGTCATTCCTAAAATCATGGCCTATGTCCATGCTCCATGCTCCTCACCCCAGGCGCTTTTCGACAAACTAAGCAAGGTCTTTGCAATTTACGAGTGTGCCGTGGGGATCTTCGAGGGCTTCACACCCTTCCAAGTCCTCCAATTCATGTTAGCCAGCAAAGACATGGCCTACCTCATCACCCGCGACCAGGATTTGCTCAAGGTTCTCTATACGAAGTACTTCAAGGTCCGGCTTGCCCCCAAGTTGGTGGTACCCTGCGAGTGGTGCCAGCAACCCGGTTGTGAATGTGCTGGCTGCTACCAATGGGATCATAATGGTTATGTATGTTTTTAGAATGTAACGATTCGTTATTTTCGCTGAAGGGGTATAAGATGGCGCCGAAGAGAGAGTTCATTTACGCTGACTAGTAAACAGGCAGAGTTGGCTGCTCAGCCTAAGTATACAGATCCTACGCAGAGGTTGTGGAGGTTTTGTGTTGATTGTACACAAAACCTGCCTAAGTGGACGGGAGCGGGGAGGTGTGTTTGCAATAAGTCCAATATCAGGAGCATGTGTATGGAATGTAGGGAAAAGGAGGGAGGCAAGTTGTTCAGCAAGGGCTTTGGAATGTGGTTCATAAAGAGGAAGATTAAACCTCAAATTAAACTATCCACAAGGGAAAAGGGAGAGGCCATGCAACCCCCAAAGTACTTCTGCCAGGGCGTAGATAAAGGTGGATGGTTGTGCGAGAACGAAGTGGGGCCTCTTGGTGGGTTCCCTGCTTGTTCCGTCGAGATTGGGAAGGAGTCGAAAGGAGGAAGGATGGTGAACGTTTGTACGTGGTGCGGACTGATAGCGGTGGATGTGCCGAATGGACTGCCAAACTTCAGGGACCTCTCGGCATGCCCCGGCACCAAAGGCACCAACAGCACTTTCAAGTATCGATGGGACGATATTGCTTGATTCTCTTCTCGATATTTCCTTTTTCATGACCTCGATTTGCATTTCCTTTCATATTTGTTCAATTTTTTTCTTTTTCCCTATTTCCTTTCCTTCAGCTACATGAGTTGCATGATCATTTCTTTCCTTCTGCTTATCAATGGTGGCATTGTGAATTCGATTAATGGGTGCAGGTTCCCTGAGTTGTTACGTCGTACATAGAAACCTAACGGTGGCATTGCTGTGTGACATTGACAGGCTAACCTTATGCACACCCTGGTATGAACATATGAGGACCGACAAATAAAGTTGCATCATAACTTCAGCCCTGTTTTCGAGGACCCAGTACAGGAGATCCCAGCTGCATATTATGAAACTTTCAGAATATAAAATTTTTAAAACATCAGGGTCAAATTAAAACCCCAATAGCTAGTTCACCAAGAATGTTAGGCTTCAGGACCACCACCAAGAAGCAATATGCTCAGTTTATAGAGACTACGAGGTGCTTATCCCATGGAGCATACAACTCCTACTCACGTTAAAGCCACCTGAGGTTTGTATGAGAGGACTGTATGTCCTAAGTCCGAGGATAGTCCGGTGGCGCCCCTGTGTGATCGAAGGTTCGTTAACCTTCAAATCTCAAGGTATCTTTGACACCTCCCAGTGATGCCAACACCTGTGCCTTCATCGATTTCTCATGCTCATTGTATCCCTTAACCTGGCTAGACCTACTCCAGGCCCTCTCATCCCGATAGAAATCAAACGCTCCTTTCACAATCACGCCTCCGGCCATTAGCAGTACTAAACAGAAGAACATGGTATCGATCTTTTTGTTGAGGTCCTTGATGTCTCCCATGATGCCTACCAACTGTGACTTTACGACTGCCATATCCTAAAACCCGTTAAATCATTGTTTCCAATACGTGAAGTAAAAGCCCACCTTCTCCACGAAGAAGCGACCTTTTAATCCGGATACTGAAGTAGCCTCGAAAGTTTCATCCTTAGATCTTGGTTGCCTGAAAAGTCATTGCCGCTCTCTTCGCCAGTTTCTCTAACGCATCGAATTAGTGCGTAATTTAAGACAATTGCCGATAGTTTGCGTGACTTACTCCAGGACTAAAAGCACCACTTCTCAAGACCTTCCCGTAAACGTGGAACGATGGACACTTCAGTCTATCACCATAATAAAAGACAGCCGGAAGAGCATAGTCCTGGGGCTGATTCCAGCTCATGGAACCACAGGGGAGTTTTCCCTGTCACGGTAGTAGTAGAAGAAGGAATGGCTGAAATTCCTAAGTACCCTTCCTCGGTAGTTGTGGCTGGTGATGTAGCCCAAGACAGGCTAAGTAATGCAAGGACATATGTCCAGACTAGTCTGGTTGCACTACCTCTCGTAGCTATGCCCACCTTGGTAGTCAGTTAGATATCCAAATACGGCAGTCAACGGGTACAATCAACTACGCTTCTCTTCGCTTCTCTTCGCTTCGTTTATTAATACTATTCAGTTAGTATGGTTAGCGTAGGTATTAAGTTTAGTTGAATAAGTACTGATGTGTTGTTGTTTGGACAGGAAGCGATACACCGACGAAGAAAGAGAAGGGTGATAGTGTAATTTGTGCACGCCGCCGAAGGATCCGGAGTCGAGGTTGTGGGTAAAGGGAATGGTGGTGGAGGAGATTGAGGATAGTTTTACGATGGGGAAGGAAGGTGGTTTGTTAGGTTTTGAAGATCGCTGTGGACAGCCGACGGATGATATTTTCTGTTGGGGCGGAGTGGTGGCGGTGATGGTGAGGATGAGAGTACCGGTGGGGTGGATGTTGATTTATTTGATTTGAAGGGGTATAGGATTAAGCGGGTGGCGGAGTTTTTTGAGGTAAGGAAAGCGGTTGATTTAGAGAATGAAGTGTTAAAGCGAAGGGTTGAGTTAATGAAGAAGGAGAATGAGTTATTATGTGATATTTTGAGAGACATGGGTTTGCGATTGAGGAAAGCAGAGAAGTTGGTGGAAGGTTAGTCTGGCGGGCACCACCTCTCGTAGACTAGTGGAAGATATGGAACGGAAGGTGTTGGAAAGGAAGGTGAAGCATCGGGAGTGTTGAGTATTGTTGTTTGACGGGAGTGGAGGAAACGAGTTGAGGTACAATGATGTCGAAGAGGGCAGTTTAGTCAGGAGGTTATTAGTTCGATTGCGCGAGAGAGAGAATGGCTAATAATTAAAGGTACAGTAAAGCCGAAACTAGTAATAGGGAGTTGCTTGAAAGCTAATTTTGAAGGATTTAGAGATGGAATTCTGAAAGTGGGTCGAAGACGAGACGGTGTCCGTGACAACGACAAAAGCAACATTATGGGCCCGGTTGTGACACCTACTTTTCAAGTCCTCTTGTTCTTAGGTAAATTTGTGAGTCCGGGACCCCTCTATCACCTTTGCTTAGATGCCTACAATCGGTCATAGTGACTCTCTAGTGATTGTTCCCTAACCCTGGCTTCTAGGGATCCTCATCCTGATTGATTCGCCATAGTACTAATATTGTCGCCATACTACTTTATGTCCCAATTTTAGCACCCTGGCAAGAATGTTATGAGTTTGGACACTGAAGTACAATATACCTCAATTACTTAGCAATTACTTGATAAATAATTAAATATATATATATTTTTTTATTTCAATACTCGCATAAGGCGTGACTACGGCGAGGTTCAGGTGGGCCTAAGGCCCTATGCTCCCTGTTCCCAGAGATAATTAAATATTAAAGTAAAGTAAAATAAAGTATTTAAAAAAGTATTTAAACACTATACCAAATAAATTGGTCTGAATATAATTAAAAGTTTATTAGTTTCTTATTTTTATTTTTATTTTTATTTTATAGTACTGTAAGTTAATTTTGTAAACTAATTAATTTTTTTTAAAAATAAAAGTAACCTATAACATAGTAATTAAATTATATTTAAATATAGAAGATAGTTAAAAGTAAATTTTTTGTCTTTATCTCACCACCTGTTCCACTTTTATAATCGAGATTATCAAGCTTGTATATAGATAGCTTCAGTATCTCCGAATGGATTCTTACGTAAACAAGCCCACCGATCAAGCATTTTGTTTTTTATTTCATCTAGTCTGCCAACTACTGGCAATCCCAGTGCCAATGTATCGATACCCGCAGCTAGCAGCATACATCGTTTAGCTTGGATTGGATATGTATTTGACTTACTATTTAATTGTTGACATCGGCACTTGTCTCCGGAAAATACTCGATGAGTTCATTGTTTGTATCGTATAACGGCTCTAATCGGTGCGTTTCGTTTGTTGAAGATACGGGCGAGATTATTTGAACAATTTTATATACACATACGAGCGTGACTATTGTCCATTGTCCTAAGATATGCCGTTCCATCCGAGTCATTTGGTCTTGCATCCGAGTGATTTCATGCATCCGATTGTATTTTATCTATTTCTGTCGTTGTGTTGTCCGTTTCCACGGCCGCATTTTGTAACCGTTTGCTGCGTTGAAGTCCTGTTGTAGTTGAGAACAACCTTGAATAAACCCGCCTTCACAGAGAGGGTGCTGTTAGTCTGGTTAGGGATTGTACCAACCAGACTATCGCCTCTCTAGTCTGGTGCCTCTCGTAGACTTAGGTTTTCCTTTCTCTCCCATTTGTACATATGTCAGTCTGTTGACCATCTGGCAGCCCCCTCTAACAATTACACCGTCTGACAAGCAGTTTCGAAACGGTGAGTTCTTGTGGTTTCTTGAGTATAGAGTGCAAGCTAATTAGTTGAATCAGAAAGATGATGTTCAAGTTATTATTTCAAGCTGGGCGAGCTGTTCGAATCAGTTGTCCCGCTACTGTTCGACCATTTATCGAAAAGGCCTTAAGAACCAGATCCACCGTGCTTTCAGTAGTAAGTCACGCAACTATCGGCAATTGTTTAAATTACGCACTAATTCGGTGGTTTAGAGAAACTTCGGGGAAAGTGGAGGCAACCAGGTTCTAAAGAATGAAACTTTCGAGGCTACTTCAGTATCCAGGATAAAAGATCGCTTCTTTGAGGTGGAGAAGGTGGGCTTTTACTTCACGTATTGGAAACAATGATTTAACGGGTTTTCTTAGGGTATGGCAGTCGTGAAGTCACAGTTGGTAGGCATCATGGAGACATAAAGGACCTCAGCGGAGAAGTCAAGGACCTCAACAAAAAGATCAATTCCATGTTCGTCCGTTTAGTGCTGCTAATGGCCGGAGGCGTAATTGCGGAAGGAGCTTTCGATTCCTACCGAGATGAGAGGGCCTGGCGTAGGACTAGCCAGGTTAAGGGATACAACTAGAATGAGTAATCGATGAAGGCTCAGGTGTTGGCATCACTGGGAGGTGTCAAAGATGCCTTGAGATTTGACGGTTAACAAACCTTCCGAAGAATAATGCTAAGGCTAAGACAACATAAGGTGTTTATTCGTTAGGCAGGAATCACTAAACATCAGGATGTACTTTTTTTACTGGGTTCGATAAATTGTAAGAGAGCTAGGTGCATTGAGAGAGGCGTTTTTGTTCAATAATAAATATAACGATTTTACATGGCAGATGCTGCGATTAGTTGATTCGCAAAGGTGACGTCAGAAGAGATTTTTACAAATATGCAATGGATAATAGAGAGGAAAGGTTTGGAGAAGAAAGTCTACTTGTTAAGGTAGTCTGCTCATCAAACTAAGATGGAGGAATTGCGGTTGGCGACCGCAGCTGGGGTGTCCACGATTTTGATTGGCTTTGATTGGCCAGCCGATTACGAGTGGATCGGTATTTGGAATATCTACAATTATGCAAACCACAAATAAATCAGTCTAGCGAAAACATTTACAAACTTGCCTACCTCTCTCTAAAGCTGCGATAGGAAACCTTCCCTCATACAAAGGTATACCGTACCCATATCGAGCTATATAATAACCTTTACCCCATCTTGTTATTCATGGGCCATCTACCTATTCCCGTTCCTCGGCCTCTTCACTCCCTCTTCCGCCCAGTAACCGCCCTCCTCATGGGCTCATCTATACCCTCCTCCTCCTCTAATGCCCCCAGTACCCCCATCGGCAGTAACCTCTCAGCCCCCACTCCCCCAACAGCAAAAAAGGCGTACTTCGCCGCCGGCTGTTTTTGGGGCGTAGAATCGGCCTTCCGCCGTCGTTTCCCCCCACCATCATCCGGCCTCCTCGATACCCGCGTAGGGTACATCGGTGGAAACACCCCCTCTCCAACCTACCGAGCGGTATGTTCCGGGCTTACAGGACATGCGGAGGCGCTAGAGGTCTTGTACGATCCGGCGAAGTTGAGGTATGAGGAACTGGTTGAGTTTTTCTTCAGGATGCATGATCCAAGTGACAAGGGTGGCCAAGGTCCGGACCGGGGAAGTCATTATCGGAGTGCGATATTTACGGATAGTGCGAACGAGGAGAAAGTAGCGAGGGAGGTTAAGAAAAGGGTGGGAGAGAAGTGGTATAACGGGAGGGAGATAGCTACGGAGGTGGTGGGGAAAGGGAAGTGGTGGGGGGCGGAGGAGTATCACCAGGTTTACTTAGATAAGAATCCTTATGGATATGAATGTAAGTATCTACGAAGCTATCTAGATCATGGGAGAAGATGGAAGGGTGATGCTAATGGTATTCTATGCAGGCCCGAGTCACTTTGTTAGAAATTTCCAGACAGTCCTGGATACGCGTATTGATGGCGCGGATGAGGTTGCTGCGGAACTACCAAAGCCGGGGCTCAAGGTATAATTTGAGAGATGGTGTTACAAAGTGCTGGCTTTGTGCGGAAACCAGAGAGCGAGGTGGTTTCACTTTGCGGGATTATGTGAGATATGTACTGTAGGTCAGCCGAGGCATTCGTGAGTCATAAGTTGAGTCTGTGGTGTTTTATGGTATGGTCATGCCGTCGGTTATAATGAAAGCAAATTATCTTTCGCCGGTGTTGAAAATACAGGAGAATATATTCCTCTATATACTTCTCTGATAAAAGGCATGAGAAAAATTATACAATTATACTTACATATCATGACTACTTGGTACCCAGGTACTTAAGTATTTGTTTGCATTTGATTATTTTATTTTGAGGGCGGTCGCCGAGACTGCTCAACCTAACTTGTCCCGCAATCATTACCATGCGCGCAAATCTTCAGTCAACGAAGTTTAATAGTGGACTCTTACTCCAGTTGCTTTGTTTTCGCCGTGTCCTCACTTGCTGATTATTCCCTTTCATCAAGGCCGCCAGTCTTTTATTATGCGAGCAGCGGGAAAGAGAGGCGCATAATCCAAGGTTATCAGATACCAGATGCTTTTTCTCGGTGGCAAATGTGAAGGCTTGTCCAATTGCACGTGCCCGCAGTCTGATGTTAACTTCTTCTGGCGGCAGTATCTATCATAAAGCTTTTTTAAACTGCGATAAGTTAAGGCACCGACGGAATTTTTGCATAAATCTGACACTTCGATTGCCAGTGTAATCGTTTTGCATGCACTCTTAACCGGTCAGATTGACTCCAAGACGTACGGACCCAATCCATCGGACCTGGGAAGGACTCATAATTAATTATCAATTCTTCGCATGACGCATCCCTCCCACACCATTTCATGCCATTATCATGTGCAGTTGGGGCGGGGTTACCGGGATGGAAAACTCTTTGTGACAGGGTGCATGGCAATATACCACATATACCCAAATTTGAGCCTCACTGTGTATATGAAGGGCGGATAGTTTGCTGGGAAGAGTGGAATATGAACACTTTATTTGCCCAGTTTGTGGCCATCAAGTACCCACGCTCTGGATCAACGTACGCTGCAGAGTCATCGTGCTTCCGCACCCGGCGCGCATAAGCACACACTGTTCTCGTGCCGCACACGCTTTACCCCAGGCCTAAACAGCCACCAAGGGCCAGGATCCTGGTCGACGTACGAGATAAGGTTATTTTGGGCCAGCAAACTCTACCACATCACAAGGGCGGGCAGAAGGCTGTTGTAGGCATTTTGGGCTTTCCAGGTCTATTTATTTGGTGTTTGTTCTATACAAGGACTGAAGGCATTTTAGAACTCCAGCAAGTCATACGGCCGGTCCAGCATCGAGAGACCTACTTCCTAATCAGGTAGTATGGATATTTTCCTGTCGCGCATAGCCCCTCTGCCTTCAAGCGGCACAGCACATCATGAGTCTTGTTTTGTGTCACGAAACATACGCCTATAAGAATTCCATTGCTCTTCTCTTTCTTCCTCTCGAATTTTCTTCCTCCTTACTTTACTTTTACAGAATACTGATCCTGATTCGTGCAGGAATTCTAAGTTAAGGCTATCCTCGCATTTATCTATTTCATTGTATCAGCGTGACGGTCGAGGCCCAGTGGGGTTTTCTTCCTTAGGCGAACAGGCTCCATCCAAGTCTCGAAAGAACCATGCCAGTAGAGTACACAGAACGCAGTACTGGTACGGGTCGCTTGAGTTCCTTCAGTCAAACTCTACCTTTGAGGAAAGGCTACGGCCATAGCAACTCCTTCTCCCAAGCATCGATACACAGACCTCAAACTGCGGGCCCTGCTAGTGGTGTTTACCCACCATATGGTCCACCAGGCGCATGGCCTACAGCACCCACTCCTCCGACGCCTTACGCAGCCCATCCACCCCCGCAGCAATATCCAGGGCAACCGCGCCAAGGTTATAGCTGTGATATCTGCAGATCAGACATTACTTACCGGCCCCGAATCAAGTGCCATGAATGCCCAAATTATGACATCTGTAGCACATGCTATCTGGCACAACGTGCTGCACCACCACCCCACGAAGCCTGGCATAAACAGCAGACTGTACCTCCAGCACAACCCTTACGACAAAACCCAAAAGCTGGAACTACCTTCAACTGTGATAGCTGCGGTGCAGAAATCTCTGCTATGCCTCGAGCTCGCTGCTTGGAATGCATTAATCTGGATCTCTGTGGGGACTGCTATATCATTCAAGCCTGTGGCCCACCGGGGCAGGGGCATGTGCCAACCCACAAAATGAACGTCATTACAAATTGGCAGCCCGAGACAACTCAGCCTCTTGTGGGTAATGATTATTACCCAAGCAATCTTTACCTTGACATGATCGAGGCGATTTTCAACTTTATACACAAAAACTACAACCCACCCCCAGGCAGTGGAGTTGGGGAAGCGGGCTATGGCAGTACGAGTTCAAGTTCGGCGAGTAACGAGGCAAGTAGTTCTGCGTCAGATTCTCCTAGGCCATACGCGACTAGCCGCAGTGTACCTGGCGGTGCTGGACCTAGTGGGGCCGGAGCAGGGGTGTTGGGATCAGATGCCGCAATCCCTCGAGAACAGAGAGTGGAGTTTGAGGTTTTGGAAGCAACGAAGTTAGCTCGCTTCTATCGAGCAATGGGGATGATGGATAAGGATAATTCTTATCTAGCTCCTGCATCCACTCTGTCAAGGATATACTCTCGCCTGGGGCTGGAATATATCCTCATTCCATCGCAGAGTCTTCGGGCCAAGTTATCGGATAGGGTGTTTCCTTGGCAAGTTGATCATCTTGATACGACGCCTACGGAGCCGGCATTGACACGGGCGGGGTTTAGGAGGAGTTTTGTGTTGGGGACATTTTTGAATCCGGAGGGCACGTTTCATATTTTGCAGAATTTGTTGAGTACAGGGATGTTGGTAAATCCAATCTCAGGTACGCCATTTAGGAGTTGGGTGCCGAGGAATACGCTGCCTATGGCGGCGTTGGGGGAGCTGGTGGAGTGGGAGAAGAGTTTGAATAATAACTATTAACGTGATATGGATGTGGTGGTAAACATTTGCAAGATGGAGGGCGGCAGATAAGGAGCCTAGAAGATGGAGCAGATGGGGGCAAAGGCGCAAAACCGTGGTACAGTATTTTGGGAAAAGAGGCATTATCTTGGCTATCTAGGTTTTTCTTTAGTATTCATGCGCATATCTCAGTGAGCCTCTTTTGGAAAATTTATGGTATATCAATGGGAATTTGGGAAATGCGTTATCATGGCTTGGTATCTTGGATGGATTAAGTGGGCAAGTTATTCTTAGGCGCTCCAATATATTTACCCTCAATTTTCAGGCCAAGAAAGTAGCTTACTCAAGCAATTGTAAATTTATGACCTGACAATCTCGATTTCGGGCATAAGTTAGGCTTTCGTATCTATACTGGTATCAAGGACTCGGTTTCTATGTACTTCTGGCGAGTTCATATACATGGGGAAGCAAGTCTAATATATTGCTGCTGGAAGGGGTGGCCCCTTTAAAAGGGTAATAATATTCAATTAGCCAAATTACGCAAAGTAGCCACTGTGAAGTTCAGTGTAATCTCCACCAGACGCTCCTACCAGAGGTTCCTACTGATCTCAATAACATGCAATCTGCAACTAGCGGCAATGATGGTTATCACCCTCCCGAGACCCTCATCCCTATCCAGCTACTCCAACCCCACTGAACGACACCATCGCCCGTACTATCTAGAAATAGTTTACAGGCCACTCGTAGCAAAAAAAAAAACTAGCTAGAATGAAGGCAACAAGCTTCAAAGTATGCCAATCTCCACCCAGCGGAGGGAATATCAATGCTGCTTGCTGCTGATGTATGTATATACCCCAGGAGTATATTATATCTGTATGTATATATGTTTGTGAGTTTTCCCTTCCACAGAAAACAATCGATGCTGCCTGGCCCAAGCTATAGTCAAATTACGATATATCGAACCCTACAAAACAAAACATCCAAACTCAGTAAATTTGAGGATAACAATTAGAAGAGAGGCATAAAAACCGCATACAAATAAAATGACAGTGAGAATGAAAGAGGAGATATCATTAACGAAATCAACAGAGATTAGAAGGGAAAAAAAGGAACAAATGCGCGAAGGTCCCCATCAAAACTCAAAACTCAAAACTCAAGAAACATAAACCGGCTGCTCCCTCATCACGGTATCTCCATCATCCCCATGTTTCTTCCTCCTCCCTAATAGCGTTGCATTATCCAAACTTAACTCAAATGGACCATTTTTCCTCCTAGTCTTTGTTGCCACCGACTCCACTTTCCTATGTTGCTCCATTCTGGCTTGCTTCTGCTGTTGTGTTTGATGGGATCCTGTGAGATTGGTTTTCTTCAAAGACTCTGCCACATCGTCGGCTGCAAGGTTACCAGCTTGCCTCGGGACCTTGCTCCGCTCTGTGCTTTCGTCGTCGCTAGCATACCCATCTTCCTCTTCGTCCATAGGGTTAAGTGGGCCTGCGCCCCGGTAACCTTGTTTCCATTTCTTGCGTCGTTTGCCCTCCTCTTCCAGTCTGTGTACTGCATAACCTACATCAAAAACTTCTCGTATAGCGACAGCTCCAGGAGAACGGAAGTCCATTCGCCGAGCTGTGGCTCCACCAGGAGTGAAATCCTGATCGATAAGCATGGGGGTTTCCATCCTCTTGTAGAGAGCGGGAGTTGCCAGTGGTGGGGCATCATCTGCTGGTTCTGTAGGCTCGTCGTTCTGCTTGATCCACGGATGATTCATGAACTCATTGATGCTATATCGCTTTTCTGGGTCAACAGTCAACAAGTGACTAACTAAATCCTGTGCTGATTTTGAGATGTCGTCCCACCACGGTGATAAGAAAGTGTATTGTCCCTTTGCAACCTTCTCGGTGAGCACAGATATGCTCTCGTCGTAGAATGGTGGAAAGCCACACAGTAATGTGTACAGAACACATCCCAGTGCCCACATGTCAACACTCTTGCTATATCTCTCGTCCTTGACAATTTCGGGAGCGGTATACCCCACTGTGCCACAAGGGGTCATTGTTTGTGACTCCCAAACAACCTTAGATAATCCAAAGTCGGCAATTTTAATTTTGCCAATTCCGCCTGAACCTACGCCTGGTATGAACTCTCCTTCATCTACCTTTTCCTCGTCTTCCGGACCCCGGAGCTTTGGGTTCTTGGTAGGTACGAATGGAATGGGTTCGAATAGTAGATTCTCCGGCTTAATGTCTCTGTCGTAAAGGTTTGATGAGCAAAGGACTCAGATATGTAGTGCAGGAGCGAATTCATACCTATGAACTACACCTCTCTCTTCATGCAAATATCGCAATGCTTCGGCAACTTGCACAATGACATGTCTTGCTAGATTTTCAGAGAAGTACGTCAATCGCACAATTTGGTGGAATAGCTCCCCACCCGATAACAGCTCTAACACCAAGTAATAGTATGATCGTGACTCTGAAAAGGATATTAATTTGACAATGTTCGGATGATTAAGAGTGCACATAATTTGGACCTCTTTCAGGATATTTGCTCGCTATATCAGCATATGGGTTAGCCATCTCCCAGAGTAGAATCGAGCGCGGAGGGAGAACGTCCGCCTTTCGGCATTCAGGAAAAAGGAAATATAGAAGCAAATCAAGTTTGCATACAGCCCCAGACTGATTGTTCAGTTGTTGAAACCGAATTAAAATCTCTGGAGACTCGAATAAGTGCAACTGTGCCACATCTTCCCTCCTGATTGCCCCATAATTCTCCCCAAGGGCTAAACGCAATTCAACGCACCTCGACTGTTTTTGGGACTTTCCTTAGATTAGGATGGAGGTGGTCGTGCTGCTAATACCCCTCGTAAATTGATGAAAGTTAAATAGGGTCACATGTGATAATTGGGTTAAAATGAAAAGTAATCAAAAATAATGAGAAGACAATACATTGCACTACAATATATCCCGCACTCATCTAGAAATTATAGATGACTTAACTTCATCATCGATAAGACACCGATAAGAGAAGTAAATGTGGGTAAAATTTAATTTTGACCTAAGAGAACTTATAGTGGAGGAATAGAAAGACGAAACTTACCTGATTGGCGTTCAGTTCATACTTTCGTACAACTTTGATGGCAACTTCTCCGTGTTCCCCGTGATTATCTCTCCCCCGATAGACATTGCTGAAGGCTCCATCTCCCATCTTCTCGAGTAGCGTATATCGTTCCAGACCAGGGTACTTCGGCAGCTTCCCTTTCGATTCCTTCTCCTCCGCAATAATTCTCGCCAGTACAGTATCGTCATATTTACTGGATGTACCAGCGCCACCTATGATCCCTCCAGTCGTAACGCCAATCCCAGCTTGGCCTCCAGGCACTGATCCCGGGTCATCATTTTTTTTCTGATGTTGGGCCGTATTGGCCTGTGCGGCTAAGTTTCTGTTCTCCCCACCCGGGGCTACAGCGTAAGCGTATTCGGTAGCAGGGTTCAACCTGTGGAGGCTGGCATCACCGGGATCCGAGTGAGTATGTCGTTGCGTTCTATGGTTTGAGACGGGTTCGTTCTGTAGGATATTTTTGGCTTGTTTTCCATGTCGAATGAAATTCTTGAGATTCTGGAAAGCCTCCATTTTCAGACGGCGTTAAATCTTGTTCTAGAATAGGAGCCAAGGGGGTGTAGTTAGGAATAAAGGAGAAATTGCCAATGAAGGAACCGTCGAAAGCGGGGTAAGGCTTATACCGGGAAACACGCGGAAGGATTGGGGATGGGGAATTTTTCTGTATATTGTGCAGTATATGGGGAGAACCAATTTAAGCGTGAGATTGAAAGGTATCTGGTGCTTGTCAAAATAATAGAAAGTAGATGTTCGACAAGCAGTGGAGCAGGATACGAGCCTTAAGTCCATCAAAGATCAAGATAGTTAAAGGCATGCAGATTGGGCATCGATCATTTCTTTGGGTAAGTGAATCAAGGAAGTGCATTATGGAAGTGTTGTTGACCATTGACCACCATGAAAAAACAGGGCAGGGCATCATGAGAGCATGGGGGTATTCGCTTTTCCCATGTATGCTATATTTTCACTCATCGGAAAAGCACGTCATGTGAGAGACGTGTGCGCGTGCATACGCCCTCAGTGAAACGTCGGAAGTAAAGCAAGATGGTGCCAGATGGGACAAAATGGGACAAATGACAAGAAGAATCAAGTGAGGAAGTAAATGAACGCACCTCTATCACCGGCATCGTTATTGGGAGAACGCTGGATTCTGCAAATGTGGTTTGTCTCTTGAGCAGAGTTGTAATTGCCGATTGAAGCTTCGATTTGAGATATCCTCAAGGTCCGTTGTTCTGGTTTCAATATAAATATGACTGTTGGGACAAGGTTTAGTCTGAAAGCAAGGGTATTATGTGAAGCTGTGGTGTCCGTTCAGGGAAGAGCGAGGCCCTACCCGGTCTCCCTCCGGCCCTACCGACGTAATGGCACAGCTGCGCTTGGAAGCTGCGGACTTGATTCCTTGCTTTTGTATGCTCCGTTTGGGCTAGCCTGAGGCTTGCGCGCTGGACGACGAGATCGCTCTGCAGGTGGAGGGATATGACGACAAATACAGGGAAGTAGAGGATGCAAGGGTCAGATTGGCCAGGGCAGGGAAATAAACAACAAACAGAAACCGCAGAGCAAAGAGCTGAGAGGCGAAGCAAAGAGGTATGTATGTATGTATGTATGTATGTATAATGCACGCTCAATTACTTTCCAACGCTGCAGGTGTCTAAAAATGCAAGTAGTGGCGAGGTGATACGTATGGCAGTCGGTGATAAATGGCAGGCCTATCTTGTTGTTGTGATATAAGCGTACTGCCACCGGCCTCGTCGAGAAAGAAAACAAAACTAGGCAGGTATGGGATTGTTTATGCAGCAAACAAGTAGAGTTTCTCTGAGCTGAGTTCAGCTTATAAGTAGAGTTTCGATTGCTAAAATAGCGATGACGACCCGTGGCTCTTGTCTTCGGATAACGGGGCTGAAGTATGCGCCGTGTGTATTATTGATCCGGTCCAAGCCGAATCTGCCGCTGTATTGTCAAACTGTTCTAGATCAAAGCTAGCACATATCGTAGCGTAATCTAGTCGCTTGACCAATGGGTACAGTCAGGTGGCAAAAAGTTTCGTACCTACCCTACCTGCATAAAGAGGCCTGAGCGTTACGAATTTTGCTGCAAATCAGGTTTGTTATGCAGGGTACGATACTTTGTCACCTGACTGAAGCTTGTATGAAGATGATACCCCTTGTCAGCAAATCATGATTGTAATAACTTAACCTGAATTCAACTCTTTCCTGTTTGCCAACCAGCTTTCCTAGATAAATAGTGATTAATACAATGATCAGCCATATATAAGCCTCATGCTATCTGTAATTCTGAGCCCATGGGGCAGCACTGGAATGCTGAGATAAGTACTTACTTTAAAAAAAAATTTCATATTGGTACTTAAATATGCATAGTCTGGTTGGCACAACATCGGGTCCAGAATAGCAACCAGACTAGCGGAACAGAAAAGCTCACCCACGAGACTACCTCGTAGAGCCCTCGATCTGGATCTAATCCAGCACGGGGTAGCGAGACCGGAACCTACAAGAGGCCGGTGCCCGCTGGACCACCACGGTTGATGCGAATCTGGTTCCCCGCAGCGGAACGTTAAACTTAATTTACGGTTCTGAGGGGCTACAGTCTGGGGAGGGCTATAAGGCTTAGGTATCTCAAAGCAGCTTAGCTGCCCATTCGCGCATGGCTGAAGCGGGCCTGTCGTCATACTTTCGTCAAGTTGAATTTACGAAAGCGAGAGTGCAAGGATACTAGCTCGTGCTCTTGATTACATATAGCCTGCGTGGGCTAGTCTGGTTGGCACAACCCCTCGTACCGTGGGCTATGTCGTACCAATCCAGATAGCCGAGGCTGATGGGATTTGGATTTCCAAACAAGCCAAAACTCCTATATCCAATTTTTTTCCCCATATTGCCAAACTAGCCGCGCTCGGACCAATCCGGATCCGACTCACTAAGTTCAGGCCTGCACTGGCAGGTGTGATGGTGCTCCCGCTATTGTGGTGGCTCAATTATGTTCTGACTGGCCTCTGAGTTTTGCCATTTATAGTTCTAACCTGACTCACTTATCTTCACCTGTCAACTCCTGAGAACACTGCAGTCCTCCCCGTCATTTGGCGGTTATCAGCGCCGAGTTCTTGAGGATTACCGACTGTTTAAATTTGACGGTTCCTTGTTCACATTATTCTGCTACCTGCCTAGCATGAATTGTTTCCCGAAGCTTTTAATCCCTACTTTCCCTTAGTACAAAAACTCCTGCCCAAGAGTATTCCACGTTGGTCAACCCGCTTTCAGATCATGTATATCACATATTTTCTCAAGTGCCCAAACTCTATGTCCATAATCCCTAAATAGTACACAAGCAAAATATATATTCAAGTCAGTCTGCCATCGCAAGAAGCTGATTAGTTATATATACTCCCCCTTTCTGCTCTTCCATTAGTCTTCGAATAAAGATATCCACTAATTGGTTTGTAAATTTCACTCCTATGGAAACGGCGATAAGTCCAGTTTTGGGAAGGCGTATTCGGTGTATAAATTTTCATGCTGTGCTACTCGATATGCAGTTTGTGCTTAATTTACTTACCCCTGTGGCGAGACAAAAAAATAAAAAGTCTTCACACTGCGATTCACGACATTGGTACCTAGGTACCTCTTGTACATGTGATTGGAATTCTTCAGCTGGAGGAAAACTTGTGAGAGGATGATGCTTTGGCAACTAAATATCAAGCATTTTGGTGTTTCAAGTATTTTTCGGCAGAGTGATAGTCAATCTGTGGCTGTGAACATTCATTGGCCACGAGACGAAAAGCGGCAATAGTTGTCATTTCATGAGACCAAAATGAACACAGCACGTGCCTGCTTCAAAAGGGTTGGAAGTGGATACTTGTGAACGATAGGGCAAACTTAGTCCATAGGCTACGCTCGCTCACCAAGTCTCGTGCCCAGGCTCACCTTGAGAATGACTCCAGCCTGGCGAGCGTGGTGCCCGTTGACAGGTTGAATAACTTCCTTTGCTCCTTCAGCCAGTTGCATCAAGTTGTTTTTCAGCAGAGTTCTGTCTCGCAATTACAGCAATTACAATAGTGATAGAAGTTGTCTAATCACCATATTCAGAGCTAGTCTGGTGGGCACCGGCCTCTCGTAGACTAATTCTGAACATCACTAAAATCCAGTGCACGGATCCATCATAGGGCGTGTTCTCAAGAACCTTTTGCACAGTAACTCCGAATCATTCCACCTGAACTCTTCCTGAAACTCACCACTTCAGCTTAACATGAATTAATGCCACAACGATTCATCATTACTGGATACTATCATGCTACCGCCACACTCTTCCAAGTACATATGCAATATGATTCACTACCGAGGGAAATTTAAGATTTATTCCGTAATACTCATAAACGTCAGGGGGCTGTAGTCTGGTTGGCACAACAGCCCCGCTAAGGGGGCTGCGCCCCCCGACACCCCCAATTGAGAAATAACCCTATTAGGAATCTACCGATAATTTTTTCACAAACAAATCAAACCCTAGTATTGACATAAAACATAAAGCGATGAAATCACCACCATCTCTGCTGCCGCTACCCATAATACACCTATCCGACAATTATATCCTTCTTCATGCCTCCCTTTAGCTAGTCTGGTTGCACGACCCACCCAGGAGGGTGGGTCGTGCAAGACTACCTTTAGCAACGCCATGTCCAAGCAGTGCACCAAGCGAATAATCCTTGATCCGCTTTTCTTCCTGAGAAAAGTTGCTTCAAACTTATCGGTAACCTGAAACGACACACCGTCATATCTCACCATCTGCCAACTTTCACCCATTGTGACAAATCCGTACACTTTACCTGCACCATTACTGTCTCGCATTGAAAGGAGGCACTGCTAAGGAGGCACTGCTTCATTGCCTCCCCAAGCGACGATCTCTTCATTTCAACAACCAAGACAAAATATCGTCCTGTCACAGAAACCCCGTCTATCATGACAAATTCCTCCTTGCCACCATCAACAGATATGATTTCTTTCTCCTTTCGTAGTCGTAGGGTCTTCCCCACCTGGACATGCTTGCGTTTAAAATAGGATACGATAGGACCGAACTAAGTCGCTAATGTTGTTCTCACCGTAATCCGGGTTTGTTTCCATCAAAATACAGCAGAATCGCCTTGTAGACGTCTCTCTTGGCCTTCCCGATCTCCTTTTTTTTTGAACTCAGTACTGGTGTGAGCAACCTTGAGCGCATGCCGAGCCACACCGGAAAGCCGGGTGGACAGTCAAGTTAGTCTGACTGCCCTGCGCGAGGTATGTACAAAATAATCTCGACATCGCAGCAAACTGTCAAAGCAACGCAACGCAGCAAATAAAACAACGCAAAGCGGCAAAAATCAAATATGCGTCTCTCCTGTCGTCCAGCGAGGGGCGGTAGAGGTAGGCGAAGTACGCCTCCACCGCGTCCCACTCTTTCTTCCAAATCGAACCGTCCAATTCCTCTCAGTCGTAGCTTCTCCGATAAGTTCCCGGCGTTGTTGCTCGTAGTGTGGGCAGTCAAAGGCGATGTGGGATCCGGCCTCTGAGGGGTGGTCACAGTGGGGGCAGGCTGGTGAGTCGGCCTTGTGGACGAAATGTAACCAGTGGTTGAAGGGGCCGCGGTTGGTGCGCAGCCAGGTGTTGGTGGGCAAAGCGTGTTTGTGCCAGAGGCACCGGTTGATGCCGAACCCTGGTTCCACCCGTTGGTCCTTCCTTCTGGCTTTGGCAGCTGCTCTGATTCCTGCAGCGGTGGCCGTCTGCTTGCTACCAGCGATGCGCCTTAGGGCTGACTCATAGGCTGTCTTCCTGTCTGCTTTCTCGTTGCCTGGGATACTTATGTGGGTTCGTACCTAGCTGACGGCTGTCTCCTGGTTCGTCCGCCCGTAGAGTGCGTCCTTCAGTTCCTTTTCAATGCCGGACCTAGGTGGGGCGCCCTTGCTGAGATTAATGAGGGCCTGTTTGCTTGCCATGGAGTCCGTCAGGACTAGGAGTTTGTCGGCGTCTGACTCGAGTGCTAGGGCAATTCCCTTCGTTTCTCCATCCGCTACCGTGGCGAGGGTACCTAGGAACAAGCCCTTTTCGGAATTGTGTGTGACAGCCGCTTGTCGTCAATCGTATAACCTGCGTCTGCCAGCATTTCGCCAACCGGAATCGCTTCATTGTCCAGTGTTTCCATCATAAAACTCAACTTCTTCTCTGCCTCTAAAATAGAAATCCTAGAATACGACTGCCTCCACTTCATCTTTCTCTTCTTCCCTTCTTGCACGGTGTTGTCGACACCCATCGTATTCGACATCCCTGTTAACCGCTCAATAACTCACTACTAAGCAGCTGATTAGCTTGTACTCCGAGAACTATCTTAATCTTGAACGCACTGAGACTGATAGGAGCCGATAACGTGATCCGAAGAATAGAAGTGATGGAGGCAGATAGAACTGATGGGGTTAGATATTGAAGGGACCGTAACATAGCCGAAGGCGAAGTGAGAGGACTGAAAGTAAAATCCAAACGTGGCGGGGACTGGCCCGTATATCCTCTACGAGGGTGTTGAAAGAGAAGGGTAGGGAGAGAGGTATTCCGTCACCACCACTGCCCAAACATCTTCCATCACGTCAAGATTCCCCGAATCAGCAACCTCCACCACCCGAGATTCCCCAAATAAGCATCCTACCCCCCTCCCCTATAGGCAGATAGGAGCACCCCCGCCTATCCTCCACCAACTATCACGCCATAGTGTTGTGCCAATCAGACCATTCGCATATATACAGTCAGGTAAAAAGATATATGTACGTACGGTGCATAAAACGGCCTGTGTATAAGGCGCTTGATTCAGATGTTGACGCAGACAGCAGGCACAGAAACGTTAGGTACGATACGTTAAACATTACCAGTACATCTATTACAATGTCTGATCAAGTGCCGCTATCTACCCAACAGCTTACTCCGGCGGAGGAGCCAACTGCTCCAGCACGCAAGAAGTATACAGACGTTGAAAAGGAAAACTAATAGGAATCTATGAGTATGGATTATCCCTCCAGGAGGTTGCAGACCGAATAGGTCGGTCTAAGTCTAGAGTTTAAACCTTTTTCAAGCGATATGAAGAGTGAATGAAATTTAGGCTCTATACGTTGAGTTCTCTAGCTAAGCTAAACCCTAGTCTGGTTGGCACAACGACCTCTGAAGGAGGTCTAAACCCTTATAATCTCGCTGTCTAGTACAGCTAGGTGGCAAAAAAAACTGAACGGCCTTATGCAAGCCGTATGCACGTCTTACATTTAGCGCGCATATTTTAGGCTTAGCCGCGCACAGATACAGTATGCAGTATTGAGATCCAGCGTGAAATACATACATAGAACAAGAAATGCCACGGATCTAGTACTTTGTATACCAACCCTCTGCCTTAATACCAGCCGCTACAGGGCGAGGCATTGAGCTGTAGAGACTCTCCAATATCTCATGGGTCTCACGCTCAATATAGCACTTGATGAAGCCATGTATGGCGCCTTTTGATCGACCCATGTAGTCTGCAATTTGTTGGTAACTCCATCCTTGTTCATAGGCAAAAACAATCTTTCGTTTCTCAAAGCCAGAGAGCTGTTTTTGCTTGCTCAGTGCTTGCAGAGGAGGAGTACCTAGGGGAGGAGGAGGCATCTGTAGAGGATTCCAGGGAATTTGAGGGGCCATATCAGCGTGACTTAACACTAACAAAATGGTAGAGGACTAGGATATAGATATTTGGAATGGACGGCCAGGAGATCATAAGTAATAGAACATACATACCTGACCACGTGGTAAGACATTCACCAAAGACGTGATAGGCGCGATTTGATGCATTGAATCTGAATCAAGCGCGCTGCATGCTCAGGCCTTTTATGCAGCGTTCAGTTTTTTTTGCCTAGCTGTATGACTAAGCCGGCTCCCATAACTACATATGCAGCCGAAGTATGCAGCCATGTGATATTTATGCAGGGCATCTCATTTATTCGTACCTCCAAGCTAGTGAAGGCATTGACTGACTGAAAGGTTGCGGAACTCCCAGCATGTTCTCCTGATCTCAATCTAATTGAGCATGTATAGGCGTATATGAAAAAAGCAACTACACAAGCAGTACTCCCACTTGATGTGTACATGCGTGGTGGGCTGATACTGTACTATCAAGGCAGCTTTGGAGGAAGCCCTGAATACCTTTTGGCAGGGGTTTCCGGAATCTCTTTTTAGTCACTTTGGACTTCTATGGCCTGTCAAATTGCTGCAGTAATTAAGAAATTTGTTGAGCCTGTACTCTTGTTGCGCTCTAGTCTGGTGGGCACCGCCTCTCGTAGGTTCTGCTCTATATTTTGCTTGTATCTATCAATCCAACAAGTAATCTGAATCAAGCGCCTCTTATGTATGGGCCGTTTTTATGCACCGTACGTAAATCTTTGCCACCTGACTGTACTAAAGAGATGTCATTGGTTTACATTGGTACCCCAGGGTTGTTGCGCAGCCAAGAGGCTTTGTGGAGAATGTAACCAGTGGGCTTGTCTGACAGGGGACAAACTTACGCGCTGAAGCACGAGACGAGCTCAGTACTTGCCCTTTTCTGTGTCACTTGAGGCCTTGACGGCATTGTTAATGGTAGAAATATACCAAAATGTTCGTCCCAGCATTCCTGCCATGTAAATTGTAGATACGGGATGACCCTGAGTTCATCAGATTCTTGTCCGACCCCGAGTACCGTACTTTTGATTATCTGGGATGAGGAGTGTGATGCTTTAATCCCTACCAATAACTGGTAACCATCATAGCAATACATTAAGACACTGTATAAGCGAGCCAACCGGCGCGTTCATCGCATGGCCGGAGATGAAGAGTCCGGGGGTGGGGAGTGAGATCTTCAGAGTTTGGGCGACCTTGTTTCCCTTGCATTCGCCAGGCTGCTCCGTTGGCAGCACTGGATCCAATGAAACGTTTGTTGTACAAAGATGCGGTTCTAAGATCCTGCCTCCAGAAGGCCTGAATCTTGGAAACTAGTGACATGGATTTGGTTTCGATAAGGACTTCTGCCTGATACCCTAGTCTGGTTGCACGTGATACCCTTGTTGCATTCTAGGCAGGACATGGAAATCCGTCTTGGTAAACCATCACAGAACCAATGACGAGTTGCAGAGTTGTGCCGCCCCAACCATGAAGGCTTCTGCATGCTTTACTCTGGAACATAGTGTGGCAGCAATAAACGGTCAAGCCTTGAAACATTACGAGATGGGTGGTTCTAAATATTGCTCGTCGTCAGCCTCTGGGCAGGCTTGCGGCCCAGCTAGCTGCTCTGAATTTCAATGAACGACCACTCCGCGATTTCTCATTATTATTCCCTCCTGTTTGATTGACACCATATATCTTTGCTTCGCACTTCCATACCATCTGCTCAGTCCAGAATCTCCATCGGGAATTTGCAGCACCAAATCGAATACCCATTTTTTTACCCCCACCATTCGCGAGAGAGCCTTCCGTGGTGTCTTACCTTCTGTACCTTTTGCGACGAACCTAGGTCGCCCTAATCTATCAAAAAAGAACAATTCATCCATCCTCGTGCAAGCCACCCGGACTATAGCTGATAAGGTGAGGCCGTTGCCTGCCAGACTAGCAGCTTGAAGTCGATATTCTGATACGAAATATACACGCATCGGAATTGCTATCAACAGTTGCGCACCGGAACATAGGGAACTTTCGAGAGAAGTCGAAGAGGACCGTTTAGTCTCATTCCAGAGGCTTTAGCTCTTATTTATATATAAATACCCTAGATCTTTTTTATACTATTTCCTTTCTACCACAGGTCGTCTTGTTCTTTCCCAAGCCTTTATTCTTCCATTAATTGACTTTCAGTGTGCTATATTCTATAGTCGTAGACCGACGCTTTCTCACTCCAAGAGGCAGCTCCTGCCTTTTCTTATCTTGACTGATAGTCTTGGAGCTGTTTTAAGTGTGCAGGCCTCACGACTATTTTCTATACATATTGGACGTGAAGTCAACAGCTATCTCTCCATATATCCTCTGTTGATTGGAATCATTTGAAGTGCTTGGAAAAAGGAAACATAAAATGGCCGAAATTGCGCCAGTGATGTCCTCCGCTGGGCTTACTCCACCATCTTCCCCACTCTTGTCTTATCAAGATATGAATACACCAAGCGAGGCTTCAAGCCCCCAGCCAATTGTTCGCCCTCGGCGACTCAAGCATTCAAGATGCCCAATTCTTCCTAGGTCTTCTCCAGACTACAGGATTCCACATACATCGCTTTATCAATTCCCTAGTGATGGCTCTCTTGCGTCAGCCTACTCCAACGCTGGGCCTCCTAAGGTACCGACCGACGCCAAAATGTTTACTGCAGTCATACCTCCATTGGCGGCAGTTCCTCCGACTGAACCACTTCCGCCCACACCGCCAAAGCAAGGGATCTGGGAAGAGCTATGCCCACGAGAAGCAGTAGAGATCTTAGGAAGTCATAGGAAGGGCAAGAACAAGGCACCGCCTAAACTCGAAGTGGTTGTAGGGATCATTAAAGATGCCCGTGCGGAGAAAGAGGCAGACAGGCAGAAGAGAGGTCTTAGAAGGATGAAAGGGAATGTGGGTGAGGCTACAGGTGCGCAGGTTAGCCAATCGAGCCCAAGGCCTGTTGCAACAGATAGTGGTCTACCTACGCCAGGGCCAACTCCCCCTTCTTCGGCGAAGATTGTCACCCCACCCCGCACCTTGCATCATCCGAAGCCGTATAAGCTGCCTGTGCGCAAGTTGGGCTTCGGCAAAAGCAACAAAAGCAGCTATTCTGAAGCGGACGCGGCGGCATACTCAGATGGTGACGACGACGATGATGATGATGGAGGGATAGCAATTGATTACGTGGATGAACCCCAGGATCTCATTACTTTTGAAAGAGGGCGAAGGCCTGCGGCGCTTGACCTAGGCAAACCTAGCGTTCCTGGGATGGATTCACCTAGGCCAGAATCTCCATTCGTTACTGGCTTTGCATTGCACTTTGACGAGTTAAAGGGTGTTGAGGAAACTGAGGTCGAGTCACCAACGCGATATGGCTATGGGTCTGAAAATGAAGGGGTCAGGCTTTCTGCTTGCAAAAAGGCTTTTCCTGAATTTATTCATAGTCCGAAGAGGGTTGACTCCGAGAGGGCTGAAGTGGTGGAATTGGAAGCGAGCCAACCTAATGATCTAACAGCTCTGGTAAATACGGAGGTGGTGATGGCAACACAAGAGACTCACGCAAACGTTGAGGAGAATGACTCCATTTTGGTTTTGTCGAAGGATCCGCAGCTAGACTCCAGGGTTGTAGAAGGCGGTACCAAAGAGGAAAAAAATACCCAAAATGAGAAGAGCAAGTCGAATGTTGATCTGATCATACACCGGTCCTCCATTTTGAAGCGGCGGCATCCCTCAAATTCATTTGAAGGCAGCAAGGAAGTCATTGATGAATCCAAGTTGATATCACCGACGCCTTATTCTGAGAGTTGGGATATCACACACCAAAGCTCAATGCATGCAAACACATCGAATACCATTACTCCTCCGCAACTCCCTCGATTCAACTTTATCCCAGCTACCCCTCTCCCACTGATGTCACCCACTTCTGTCTTTGATAAACAGCTAGGCGAACATAGCGTCATTCCCATCGGCCCCGCAATGTCGAGGCAATCCGAAAGTGGAGCAGATATGCCCTCCACATCAGCAGATACTGCCCCTGTCTCAAGCAGACCAGCACGACCATCCATGACTCGATCCAGGACGGTGAGGGATAGTCGGCTCCACCCCTGGTGGCGCCCTAGGAACTATCATCTAGCCGAAGACACGAGCTTTGCAAAACTACTAGAGGGCACCTCGTTCGCGCAGGGTGAGAGCGCGAGAGTGCCCGAACGGGATTTCGAGTCGAAGGCGAAGACGCCGAGGGCGGAGTGGACGGAGTATGGGCCTGTGAGGGTGGACAAGAAGAGGAAGTTGGTGGGGGTTGGCGGCGTGCAGATTCAGTGGGTTGGGCTGGGGGGGTGGTATGAGAGGATAGTAGGGGACAAGAAAGAGGAGGGGGAGAAGCAGCGGGGGACGGGGGCGGGGGCGGGAGAGAAGATGAACTTGAAGAGGAAGGGTGAATCGATTTTTGATTAGCTTGCTTGTTTCGACAGTTTTATTGATGCTTGCTGCTTAACATACCGTACCCTCTCTTTGCTAGTTGGGCTCTGGGTTTACAATTTTTGGGTGGGGATGTACGTTAGCTATGTAGTAGCTTAGTAAGGGAATGCTGGCCTGCTTGGACAACGCTCTACGATCATTGGTGTTTTCATCTTTATGATATTTTCTCTTTCTGGATTTGAATACGGTGTCTGGGTTATTACTGTACGATCATATGTGGTGAGGGGGTAGCAAAAAAGTATTTGGACGCTTGAGGAGAGGAAGATGCTGCAATGCATATCTGAGGAAGGCAAAGCAAATATCAGTATTGCTGTACCTGCATCTGTGCCTGTATCTGTTACAGTACTTGATAGCTACAATTATTGGCCTTATCACGATGGTATAAGGAGAAATATAAAACAATTGAACAAGTCACTCAGCGCATTTCCCCATCCGCTATGCGTCTTCCCTCTTCCCGCATCTCACCCCTCCCCCCCTCTCCCAGATCCCCCACCACCACCCCAAGCACCCAACAATTCACAGCAAAAAACGCAATCCCCGCGGCCCAAAGTCCCGGGAAAAATACCTGCACACCCTCAAACTCCAGCCTATACGCGCAGGCGAGCCACGCCGCCTGCGCCAGCACCCACATGGCCAGCGCCGCCAGGCCCAATTGCTTATTTCTGCAGAACGCCGACCGCGGGAGGTAGAAGGGGAGGAGGACGAGATACCACATGAAGTACTGCGATGTGCAGACCTTGTTGAAGGTGACGAACGCAAAGGTCTGCGCGAAGAGGGTGGTGGGCAGGTCGTGTTTGCTGAAGGCGAGGGGGAGGAGGAGTGTGCTGAGGAGGATTTGCGGGAGGAAGGGGAGCGCGGTCCAGGGGGTGGACTGCGAGTGCGGGTGCGGGGGGGCGCCGGAGACGAGGTACAGCAGGGTGTGGTAGGGGGAGAAGTTGTGCCGGTGGTCGAGGCGGGAGAGGTGGTAGGTGTAGGTGTGGGCGAGGAAGGGCGGGCCGTAGAGGGAGTACATCCAGATGTTTAGCGCGGAGAAGGTGCCGAGGGCGGAGAGGCCGAAGATGAGTCTTTCCTTGGTAACAAAGCCCAGGACCAGCCCCATCACGGATTTACCCCCCCCCTCCTCTTTGTCTCCCTTGCCCGCAATCGCGCCGGTAGGTCCGCGGAGAATCCGCTTCGCCTCCGCACCCCCCATCCACCAAACCACGGCCACGGCATACACCACGGGATATATCTTCCAGTGCACGCACAAGCCCAGCAGCGCTCCCGCGATGGCCACCCTGCCCCCGAGTACCGCCCAAACCAGCCCTACCACCATCGCCCCCAGCAGCCCCTCGCTGCTACCCCGCGTGCTAACCACGGCCACCATCGGATTCCACAGCCACACCGCCGCAACTACCTTCCCCGCGGGCACCTCCCCCAGCCCGTAGTACCCGCACAGCACCCTCAGCAGCCCCCACCCGGCAACCACGTCTCCGGCCGCGAAGAGCGCCTTGCCGAAAGAGAACCAGACCACGCCGCCCCAGGCGGTCGGCAGGAGCAGCCACGCGAGCAGCGGCGTGTACCGGTACGTCTCGCGCGCGTACGGGGACTGCCCGAGCGAGACGAACCGCGCGGCGTCCGTAAACACGTGGTAGTCGATGTCCGTGTATTTGACGGCCGAGCGGGAGTCCTGGTGCAGGCCGTAGAGGAGCAGCCCTATGCGCAGCAGGCCCGCCAGGAGGAGCAGCGGGAGCGGGCGGAAGAGGGGGTCGAATCTGCTGCTGCTGCGGGTGGGTGGTGCTTTGGTGGCCACCGAGGCGGCCATGGTGGGTGGTGGGGCTGGAGGTCCGTGAGTGGGTGCGACTGCTGGGAGCGAAGGGTGCAAGAGAGTAGGAGCAGAGTCAAGCACAATTGCGCTTTGCGCTGATGGCTGGGAGGGGTTGTTGTGTTTGTTTGTTTACCCGGTGGAGCAGCTCAGCGAGTGATGTAATGGTACTCCGTACATAGTGCTTGGCGCCAAGGTCCATCATTGCATTTCTCCGTCTCGAATAATGCACCCCCGAATTCGATAATTCTTTAACACTGAAATAGTAGAAGGCCATATAGGTATACCTTTCATATACACCCCAAGCATGAGATATAACAAATCCCAAACATGCCCAGCACCCATACAAAATATGCCAAGCGCCATACCAATATGCTCAAGCAGGACTGCTTTGAGGAAAATAAGACGAAATCCATGAGCGAAAGTTCTGTGTTTTTATGGAGCAATTACTACTATAGTTTTTAGGGGGCATTTTTTTTGTGTCGTTTGTGGGGGAATAGGGGCAATTTTTGGTGTAAATGTGCCGCTGTACGGTTCTTAGTTATTTCTCATGCTTGGATATAATAGTTATGCAGTGACTAGATATGGCCTCTCCTCTTCCCCCTTTATTTTATTTTATTTTTTGGGCGCAATAACTGAGGGTAAAAAGCTGCAAGGCAGGCGAAGGTACGGTAACGGAGCAATCCATATCGTCTCCTATAGATAGCTATCGATACACTGGTACAGCCCCGGGCAATAGTACAAACAGCTTGGGCCGCATGTAATAGATATAGCTATGCTGAGAACCACTTAGACTTTACAAAGTTGGCGGCCACCACAGTGCGGGAGGCACTTTTGTTGTATGGAGGACTCGCGTCGCTGGCAAGTAGCCAACAAGCTGCTCACTTTTTTCGTGGTATAATCGACTGGCCGGAATGCCTATTCATATGCGGGCCCGTAGTATCCGGTGAAGAAGGACTCCATACAACTATCCTCCCTCCATAGCTCCAAAGATTACATTCATAAAAATAAATACCCTCCCAGGTACTCCTCCAAAACGCACAAAATAACGCCAATTTCGCCGTCCAATATTAAACGCCCCCACTCACCAAGCAGACTCCTCCCATCCCCCCTTAAGCTCACTCCAGCGTTTTAATAAACCCCGCATATGCCTCCTCTATATCCCACACCATTTGCCTCCTCTCCTGCTCACTAACCTCGTCCCCCGCGCCCATCCTATTCAACCGAATAAGCCAGTTGACGATACTCGCCCTCCCCTCGAAATCGGCACTTGTAACGTTACTCACTGCGGTGATTACGTCGCTTAGCAGCGGATGCAGCTGGTCCTTGGCGTTGTAGTTTAGCCGGAGCGCGTCGAGGAAGGTGATAAAGTGCTGCGTTGCTTCTGCAGCGAGGCGGGCGCTGGGGTGCGTGGTGGGGGGGTGGCTAGGATAATGGGGTGTGCTGGTGGAATTTGGGTTGGCGGAGGAGGAGGGCCCGCCGGTGGGGTGTTCGTAGGTTGCGGGCAGGCCAGTGAGGAGGCGGGAGGTCGCGCTGGGATAGGAGATCTATCTTCTGCGTTAGTGGGGTGGGATGGCGCAGTGAGGAAGGGGAAGGGGAAGGGAGGAAGGGGAAACGTACATCAAACTCCCTCTTAAACCTCTCCAAATCGCCAAACGCCTCCCTCACACTCTCATTCTTCAGAATCGTCTTATACTGTCCCAGCAGCCTCGAGCACGTCACGGTATACTCCTCCTGCGCAATAACGTCCTTGACAAACGCTTTCTCGACATAATCTAGCGTGACGATTATAGAAAAGATTTCCGCGAGAGACTCGTTGAGTTCCCGCTGCTGGGAGGTGAGCGACAGTTTTATCTCTTCATCGAGGGAGATGGGGCTGCTGAGAGTCGGGTTTGGAGTGTAGCTGTAGGGGGACGGGGCGTAGGGGGGGTGGTAGGTCGTGGGGCGGGACATTGTTCTTGTTGTACAATGGAGGGGTTGTTGGAGATTAGAACTTCTTAGATGGAATGGAGTCACGTGAGTGTGCGGTGCTTGGCGATGGTGTGGGGGTTGAGGGTAAGAGCGCTTGTAACAGCCCCCTCAGCAAATCAGCAAAGGGGGCAGCCATGCCCTATGGCTACTTCATATAAAGGTTGCTTAGAGAGAATGACATGACGTGACATGATGTACGAAGCATTTTCCCAACGTATAGTACTACTAGAAATATATATATGTATGGGATAAAACGACAAAAGACCCTTAAAAGACGAGAGACTCATTAGATCGCTATATTACCTATATGATACCCAACTAGTATGCACTTTTTACCCCATATCCCCGTTCCCACTCCCAGAACTCACCCCTCACTGCATCGGACAACCTCCCTCCACATCCTGCGGAATTTCCAACCCCTCAGTCATCCCGCCCATCAGCTCCGCTGGCGGGCTCCCTGCCACCTGCATCTTCTGCATATTCTCCACAATATACTCCCTATCACTCGTACTCGAGTCCCTATACCCCTCGTTTTCAAATCTCGCCACAATATTCCTCACATATCCAAACTGTTCTCTATACCTCCTCATTTCCTCCGGACTATACTTCTCCTCCCTCTCATTCTTTTCCAGCCAAGCAGGGTACTTTTCCGCCAGCTCACGCATGGGCTCGTAGAGAATGTCTTTGTTGGTGAGTTGCTCCATCATGTTGAGGAGCATTTTGGAAAAGTCTTCTTCGCTGTCGCCTAGTCCAGACATTGAGCCCATTTGCTTGAGCATGTCGCTGAGGAAGTCGTCTTCGGAAGAAGCGACTTCGGATTGGATGTTGGTGCTGGAGTCTTGCAGGCGGTTCATGGTGCGATTTATGGTGTCTGCGAAGGATGTCCCTCCTGCTGCTGCTGCTGCTGCTGTCGTTGCGGCCCGGGGTGTTGACGATGGTTGTGAAGATGCTGTGCCGGGACCTGTTGATGCCGGTGATGGCGCCGTAGCCGCTGCATCGCTCAATTCCTTCACCAACGTCTCAAACTGTTGTTGTAACTCCGGCTATGTAATTTACCCATCTGTTAATCCTAACTTCTTATCTTTCTCATTATCCTCTCCAATGCAGTCCCTACCGAGCTTTCTAACTCCCCTAACAAATCCGCCATTCCTCGCTGCAGTTCATGCGCAAAATCGTCGTCGACATCACCACCTCCCACCCCCACCCCTGGCACCGCCCCTGCCCCTGCCTGGGCGCCCGGTACCCCCCCAATACTCGGACCCGAGCTGCCCGGCACCGGTTTCGCCGCTGCAGTGAATTCGTCTAGCAAATCTACCAACCCCACCCACCACCCCCCACATGTCAGCACCTCCCATCCATCCAATGGATATAAATTCTACAAACCATCTAAATCATCATCATCATCATCATCATCATCATCTTCATCAAAGTCCTCCTCATCTTCCCCATCCTCCACCGTTGTCCTTATTGTCGGTGGTGGTGGCGCGGTAGCTGCTGATGCGCCGCCTGCCCGTGGGGTATTCATGTATGGTCCTGTCGCTTCTGAGGGGTCCATTGTAGGTTCGTGTTTTGTAATATGATAGCCAAAATACGAGGAGGAGTGAATGCGTGCGATAGATAAGATGCCGCCGAGGCACGGCGATTCACGTGCAGCAGGGCTGAAGCATCATGTGACTGGTGGCTGGTGCTAGGCACTCCGGAATTAGTGTTGTGGGTGTAACATGTAAGATGTAGAAGGCTTAATAAAAAGCCACGCCACGCCGCGCAACTTCGAATACTCAATTTCCCAAAAGAACAACGGTCGTAACTGAAACTCAATTAGACACGCTGCCAAAACTAAAGCAAGCCGAGAACATCCCCAAAACGATAACATCGAAACACGCAAATCATCACCAGATACCAACAACTTCTCTTGACAATAACTAGACCCAATTGCAACCCAAAACCTATCCAGTCCCATCGCCCCCCAATGCTCCGTCAAAGCTCCCCAGCAACCCATCCACCGCCCAAAAAAGTCACTCGCCATTAATCCCGCTCCTCCCCACTCCACCCCAACACCCATCTCACCAACTTCTTCCGTCTTGCCCCTCCTAGGCACACCCGCATGTCCTAAATCAATTCCTCATGAATAATACCCCTTCTAGGCACCTTCACAGACGTACCTGCGGTAGGTGCCAACGAAAATTCATAATGCGAAACGCCAGTTGCATACACCTCCTCCGGAAACTGGGTTTCTAGACTTATTTTCCCAGAAGGTATAGGGGAGTGCTATTCTGCTCATTCAGCGGAGGGAGGGCGTGAAATTCCGCTTGTGAGCTCTGCTGCTGCGGGTGGGGTAGGTAGGGATACATCACTGGACGATGAGCACCCAAGGCAGCGATAAAGGATGTTGTCCCAAAGGTGAACCCTGCCCAATTGAACCCGGACCCGGCGTACATCCTCCCTAACCCTGATGGCAAAATGATATTAATTCTTTCCCCGGAATCGACACCCCCGGTCCTCTAAAATAATTCGCAACATCACTTAGTATCTGCAGCGGCGCCGAGGGCCGAATTCATCGACGTTGTGGTTGAGGTGCAGTCCGATTTCGTGCCCATTGAGCACAGTGTGATGATATACCAACTTCAGTGCCCCTATACCACATAATCAGCCATCATACTCGAGGGGTCTTAATGGCAGATATACTCACTTCCCAAACATTCACCTCCTGAAAAACTTCTCAGGCTCCAAAGCACTCTCGCTTAACTGCTCAAACTGCCTTTTGAATTCTCTCAATGCACACTGCACCCTTAAATCTTGGATACTCACATTCGCACTAGGATCATCAAACAAGAAAGTTACATTAATATCATCTGCAATTTTCTGCAACCCGGAATCAAATTGCCGGTGTTCTCATGGATAGTACATTCCTGCATAAGTGACTTTAGGATAGCATGTTCCCACGGTTGATGCAAATGTCCACTTCTTTCCTTCACATATTACTCGCTCCACTAGAATATCGATAAATTCAAGATTCAACTTCGTGTTCAGATCCTGAGTAGCAGTGCCCGGCGCAACGGCTAATATGGCCAGAAAGACGGCTGGTCGCGTCATTCTTATCTCCTAAGCGTGGTTCCGGGAGGAAACACTATAGGGAATAATGGTGTCATTTGTCGTAAATAGCGGCGGAAAATACGTGTGGCCTGTTCCATTGTTAATAGCTCCCTATCCACTACATTTGGGATGTCCTCCCCATCCTGTTCCTTCTCCTGGTCTGCCTGAGCATTACTTGGGCCGGATGCGGTTGTCCTGTGGGATAGGGGATTGTCTATCCGCAGATGTGACATTTTCATCATATTGGCCCCTACTCCTCTTCCGTGGAGGCTGGCCCTCTTCATCCCTCGCTTGTACTAACCCCTAATCCCTCAAATTTGCTCGTGGTATCATCCCCGATATACCTCTCCACGTCACCGCCTTGGGGGGTTCCACACAGCCTCTGTTCTTGACTTCATTCTCCCCTCCTCGCCCTCATCTTCCTCCACCATCGAACTTGGCGTTGGATTCTCCGCCTTTCTGGCGCCGGCTCTTGAATTTTCTTCTCCAACTCATCCACCCTTGTATTTGCTTTCTGCATCTTCCTACTCGGTGGTGTGAATATACATTCCCTCAAAGCATTAACACAGCGCTTACATGTTGATATATGGGTTCGATTCGTCGATGAATTGGCGGACTTTGAGGCCTCGACAAGAATCACATGTGCGGGGGCGCTGTGCAGGAGATTGGAGTGGGCAGGGTTGGGTGACGTTGTTGTCTCGGGAGGGTTGAGAGCCTCTAGTGGTAGGCGCGGCGGTTCGGGGTCTGTGGGGTTGCAGGGAGGCGCCGGGAAGCTGATTGAGAGTAGCGGAATTGGGTCATTGAGATCCTGATCAGCTCGGGTTGCCGATCCACACGGGATATGCTCTCGATGGAACTCATGGTGAAGTGGATTATGATTATGATGGTATTGATGTTGCTTGTGGTACCCTCCACCGAGTTGGCTGATTTCCTTCTTGAAGCTCCATCATGGCTCATCTCTTCCCTCTCCATTCACGGACTCCTATCCTACGCCTAAACATCTATTCCCAAGACTACCTGGCTCGCCAACCTGTGGTCCCCAAATCATGGTTCCGAACATACAGCCAATCCAGAGGTTCCAACATGCCGAAGTCAAATGCACTGCATAATCCAAATCCAACACTGTTATGCTGATCAACTAATATACACTGTTTGTCCCTTGTCTGGGCAAATGTCGGCAATATAGTAATTCTAAGCCTTAAAGCCCCCACTCAAGCTTTCCCGAGGGAAGCTGCGAGTAAAGTATACGAACCGACGCATGTCCCCCTGCCGAGAAAGAGTGGTTCGACCTCATATAAAATCCTTGCCCTGTTCCCGTGTCTCGTCTCGGCAGCCTCGGTCGGGTGCCGAGCCCGCCAAAGTGACAAGCCAAACACAGGCGAATGTGATCCACGTGTGTCAAGTTGGTCCAATGGCTTTCTTTGAATTGCCCGGTCCTTTGGTGTGGGCTGGCTGCGAATGTGCTATCTCACTGGGGCTCCTGGCCGCGCGCGGAGCCTCACAGTGCGGGTTCCACAGCATGAGCATGCAGTAGCAACATGCTGTAATTCAGAGACCAAACTACATAGTTACTACTAAAGTAGCTACGTTATATAAAGATGTGTTCAGGTTCCCCACACGGGGAGCAGGTGCGAGCCCGGGGGCTGGTAAGCAATAGCGCATACAAAGGGAAAAAGAAGAGACAATGCAAGGCCGCAGATGCTAAACTCCCAATGACTGGTTCCAGTGTATGTTGAATATGGCTTGCTCCAAATCCCACTTGGCCAATAAATATCTAAACTCCCTCCGCCGACCCTCGATCCTCATAATATATAAAAAGGCAAAATTCTAGGAGGAGGTAGAGAAATACTCCGTAGATCCAACCAGCCATGCAAATTGACCCATTCCCATAGCTTTTAATTCATTACGATTATCACAACCCAGTCTAGAATTGAAAAGAATGCATCACTGCAGCCGAACTTGACTCACTGCAGCCGACACTGACCCTCAGGCCTCTATTACCTGACATCCACGAGCTCGCCGTCCTGTTCCAGCAGGGAAATGTTCTCCTTTTGCGCGGAACCAGCGTCCTTAGGCTGGGGTAGGCTCGCACCAAGGTCCTTCGTATTATCCAGACCCCTATCGTCTCCAATTCTTCCTGCTGGAGCAATTCCAGCAGATGTTGGGATGTAAGCCGGTATACCTTGAGAATTGGCAAGCTCGGCCAGGGGATCAGATTCAAAAATCGGGGCTGGTGGATCGTCAGCCAAATTCATCAACGAATCCTCACCCGTGCCGGTAGCATGTGGATGATAAGGAGGAATAGTATATCTACTATTCGAATGGGCGCCAGGGAATATAGGTTGAATGACCAGAATCTGTTTTTTCTGTTCTTCCGGGGTGGCACCGTCTCTGCACGATTTTAGCCCACGCCCAACAGCACGCCATTAAGGACACCTACACAACAGTCTGGATAATGAAGTCCAAATCCGAATCCTCTTCGCCAACAGTCATCTCTCTGAAGAACCTCGGTTTCCATTCAACACCTTCCAACTCCCTCGCCTTTGCTTCCTCCCGCTGCCTGGTTTCGATCTTGAATTTTTCATCCGTGGCGCTTTGTTGATCTCGTTTTAAGAGAGCTGACACGACCGGTTTCCATAGCCGCCGTGTCTCTCTCTCCTCTTGCTCTTCAATGGGACGAACAGATGGAGGTGTTGCTTGAGCATGGGTTGCGTCAAAGAGTAGCTCTCGTTGACCGGTCTGAGTGACACGAGGGATTTAGTTAGTCATGTTGTGTGTTGACGCTTGCCTGTTTAACAGCTTGAGAGAACGCACCACAAGATTTTTAATCCACATCTCTTCATTCCATTTTCCCGAGAGCTCATAGAGGTTCTCTCCTGTACTCTCTTTCTTGATGTATCCTCCTATGGCATCATAACTCCCTGTGAAGTACCCCTTGGTCTTGAATTCAATGTCTGCGATGAGGCCCAGCTCCGGTGACTTGACATAGCTATGGTCTCCTAGCTCATACTTCATCTTTCCAAACAGAATTCCCCTCACATACATGTTGGGCTGCGTCAGAAGGCTGCTCATTTATCAGCTACCATACTTTCAAACTCGGCCCTGATCAAAAGACGTACTATTTCTCTCCTCCTGGTCCACCTCTGTTCAATATCCTCAGAACTGCGATACCCTCCATCATGCTGGCAGCTGAATTCCCAAGAAATCTACTCCTGGGCTTGAGTGTTCCATCAATCCGGATATGGTGCTCTGGGGCCATGTAGAAATAGCTGCTCTTTGGAGGATGGTGGGAGGTCTGCTCCGATATGTAGTAGGCCTGGGTGTCATCCGGGAAATTCCAGTAACATGTATAGAACTCTCCTAGACAAGGATTTAACGGCTTCTTGACGCCTCTGAGACGGCAAATAGTCAGCCTACTGATATTAGAGACAGTGGTCGGGGATATACTCACGCTGGCTTAATGTGCCATCCACTCAAATAAAACTTCACAACTGATATGAATCTCTCCGTGGGATCATCGATAGTGGACAGTGGTAGCAATGTCTCTGGAGTTTGCATAAAGCTAGTCTGGTCAGCCTCAGATGCCAAATCACCCCATGAATGCTTCTGGAACTTACTTTGTGATTCGCTCCAACATGGACTTTGGTTCCAGAATAAAGGTCGGTAAAGTGATCCTGCTGAGATCTGCTCCGGGTCGTAGTTGTGATATTATTGATAGAAGAACTACGCCCATCAGCATTTCCCCGCTCATGTACTTTGTTCCAAGGTGGGCTCACCATTTTTTTCCCCCTCTTCCACAATGGTCTCCTCGTCCTCCTTGACCATCTCCTCGGTCGGTGACGACAATTTATTGCTACTGCCTGCTTTCCAGGTTAGTTATACCACGAGATTCATGAGTTTATGGACTCATGAGCCATAAATAGGCAAACACCCGCTTCACCATAGGTTACACTTTGAGGCCTGGCAATAAGAACAAAAATTACACCAACCACGCATATGAGTCGCTGTGGGAAACTTACTCCCCAAACTCAACCGCTTCGATGCAGCTCCAACAACTCCGTTGAGCATTTCGTTATGCTCCCTTCTCGCCAGCTGATCTTCCCGAGCTATCGTGCTTCTACTATCCGTCTTCTTTCAGCCAAACTGGCAACTCCCTAGCTTTTAACCGTTCCCTTGCTGTGCTTTGGTAGATCCTGCGGGAACGTCTCGGCGGGGCGTTCTTCGCACCAGGGGGGGTGGGAACGGATATATTAATTGGCTACTTGACGTATGAAAGGAATCCCAGCAAGGCAAAGGTCAAATTCAAGGCGTATATAGTTAGCCTTAGCCTTCTTGCAGCCTAGCTGTATGATTTGGACGGACTCCGAGACCCGATGGGCTGCATCTAGAGTTGTTTTGTCTACTCAATTTGTACGGGTATGTGGACTGCGATCGCTACACGTAGGTATCAGGCTGCAGAATGGTCAGGAATTGGATCTCGAGCCAGCCGGGGGAGTTGTATTATGTATAACCACGAGGCTGCGCTTGGCTGTGCTAACACGATGTGATGGGGCACAATAACTTGGCAGGTCTAACAGACCGAACACAAAATGCTAGGTGACATTGGGCGAGGGGGAATTTGTTGGGATGAACCCTACCTACAGCGCGACATTCTAGGTATCCCGTCGGGCACTGCATATAAAGTGAAGGAGGGGGCTCTTAGCCCGGGTGACAACTGTCCCGGCTCCGAGCACTGGCGGGGGGCGGGAGGGTTCCGTAACATTCTGTACATGTGGCATGAACCGTGCACAGTGGAGCGCTGCAGGTGTATTATGTATCTGACTATCGCTTGCTTTTCAATGATTCAATGCACCAGTAGTTACGACGAGCCCCAAGCTGGCGAACTGCGGCGGGCTGGTTTGCAGGAAGGAGGAATGAACTTTTGGTTGTGCACTCCGTATCCAAGATGCATAAACTGACTCGGCCTGTCTCAGCTTGCGCAGGGTTTTATGCATCTCTTGTGCATCCCGGATGTACAAGCATCGCCCGTATGTACAATTGTTGTTTGAATGCAACAGGATGGCGAGTCGACGTAAGTACACAGGCCCGAGCCCTCTGGAATTGCCGTAACATATCCTCACCACCCCGACACGCCGTCCCCACAGCTGGCTGTAAGGTAGACGCTTGTATGCAGGATGATATTCCTCTCTCTCTACCGTTCAGATTAAATACAAGGTTCGTTTGGAGGACTAGCTCCTCCCAACGTCCCAAATGAGCTAGTCTCATGGGTGAGCAGGAGCTAATCTCTCTGGTCATGTGAATGAGCTAGTCTCGTGGTGCCCACCTCTTTAGTCATGTGAGAGTACGACCTTACACTGGCAAGCAGTCTAACGATGCCCCGGCCCCAAGATACCGCAAGGCGTCTCCACCTTCCTCTGCTCCTTTCCTCCTCCCTCCTCCTCCTCCCCTCCCCCTCCTTTCCCTCTCACCACCCTCCTCCTCCTCCTCCCCCTCCCCTCCCCTCCCATGCCCCCTCTTTTCCGCCATCCGAGGGCGTCTAGATCCGCTCCCCCCCACGGCCCGTATACCCTTGACACCACCAACCCCCCCCCCCACCACACACACAGCTAGGCAGCAGCCTAGGTGTCCAGCGGCATATGCTAGTACTTGACAATAACGCCATATTCAGGGTCCCTTTCAAGTTTCCCCTCACCGAACCTAGCCTTCTGCACAAGTGACAATGGTACCCCCTAGTCTTGACATCTCCACCCTCAACATCCGAGATTCAATGGCACAGTATCTCGACATTTCCACCTTGGCAATCCACGCCGATGACTCCCTTGCTCTCACAGCGGATGTAGCTCCGCCAATTCATGTCAGCACCACATATCGGTATCCTGGTGGACAGGGCAGCATACAGGGTGGTCCCGACGACTGGGTTTCTGCGAAAGAGAGGGCAGCCGGTAAAGAAGCAGTGAGCAGTCACTCCATCTGGCCTATCACATTGTTCTAACGTCCTTCCCAGCCCAATTTCTACGTCTACTCCCGCCATGACTCCCCCACCTCCGAGCGCCTCGAGCACACACTCTCCATTCTTCTCTCGCCTGCTCCTTTATCACCCACTGCAGATGCATCTCCCTACCCCCTCCACTCCGCTGTCAGCTACGCCTCTGGCCAATCTGCCTTTCATGCCGCCCTCGTCCATTTTCGCCCCAAAACCATCTCCATCGGCACCTGCTACCACGGTTGCCGAGCCATGTCTGAGCTCTTCTCTGAGCTCACAGGAATGCGCATTCTCCCTCTCGACTGCCCCGCTGGAGAACTCTCCTCCGGAGATCTCATCCACCTAGAAACCCCTATCAACCCCACCGGCACCGCCGTCTCCATCGGAGCACTTGCCCAAAAAGCCCACTCTCGAGGCGCATTCCTCCTGGTCGACTCTACCTTCGCCCCCCCGCCACTCCAGGACCCGTTCGCCCATGGTGCAGACATCGTCATGCACTCTAGCACAAAATACATCGGCGGGCACTCGGATATGCTCGGTGGGGTCCTGTGCGTTAGAAATGATTACGATGGGGTCCTCAATAATGGCGCTAAAGTAGCAGAAAAACTCCGCCATGAACGAGTACTCATCGGCGGCGTCATGGGCTCCCTCGAGCTCTGGCTTGGGCTTCGCTCTCTCCGCACTCTCGGTCTGCGTGTCTCCCGTGCATCCAACAATGCAACTAACCTCGTTGCATGGCTAAGTTCTACTATCACCTCCACCTCCCCTATAGCCGAAGTCCACCACGCATCACTCCAAGCAGAAAAGAACCCCGGAGATAAAGAATGGTTAATGAAGCAGATGCCTAATGGATTTGGACCGGTGTTTAGTATTATTTTGAGGAATAAGAGAATGGCGAGGTGGCTGCCGAGTGAATTGGAGCTGTTCCATCATGCTACATCGCTGGGGGGGGTGGAGAGCTTGGTTGAGTGGAGGGCGATGTCGGATGATGGGGCGGATGAGAGGTTACTGAGGTTTAGCGTGGGGTGTGAGGATTGGAGGGATCTGAGGGCGGATTTGGAGAGAGGTTTGAAGGAGGTGGAGGGGCTTGAGGAGCAATAGACGGTGAGGGGCTGGTGGGTGCGTGGATGAAGGGTTAGGACCGTGTAATATATAATTGAGTTTATTAGAATAAATAGGAATCTGATATCCATTAGGGTATCTGTGTTTTCTTGCCTCAGGCGCATTTACGGGAGGTTTATATCTGCATTCGGGGGACTTGCGAATTCTTGAACACTCTTACCCTGACATTTAAAGATTTAGTAGTGCGAGTCTCAGAATATTACGCAGCAATTTGGGAGTAAAAACAGGTGTGAGACCTAGTAAGCAGGTAAATAAAGCTCACAATAGCGTTGCTAATACAATCGTGATCAAGGGGAACCCATTATATTTCTATGTGGACCTGAAAAATAACCCCACAAAAGAGAAGTAGTACAACACACAAGCCCCTATACAAAAACTATTGAAACGTTGCATATCAGCATGCCGTGTCGTGCCGTGTCATGTCATATCATAACCAACCGAACCCACAAGTCCCCAAACTACGTATAAAAACCCGTCCGAACCGACCCAATTACAACCAGGCCAAACCCAGGCGTGGTTATGTGTATATATATATAAATAAATAAAAAATAAAAAAATCCAATAGTAGTAATAGCCGTAAGAAAAGGAGTGAATAGAATAGAACAGAAGAAAACTCCAAAAAGCTCCGGTACCCTAATGTCTCCTGACTTTGCGGCCCCATTCGGCCCTTCCCTGCTTTTAATACTTGTCACGGACTGAAGTATATATTCACCTACCCAGGTACCCAACTCTTCCCGTAAGCCCCCTAACATATCGACTCTGAACCTTTTTCTTCGACACTGGCCACCCAGCCCAATACACTATCCAAGATACGGTGAATACCCCCCCGCCTTTACTCCGCCCGCGGCTACCCCCGCGGCCATATATGCCACCCTCCCACCGCTCCCTCCACTACCTGCAGCCCCCTTCCCCCCTGCAGTAGGCCTTCCGTACCCTCCTCTCCTCCCCCCTACTGCAACTTCCTCTTCATAGCCTCCCACCGTGCTCAACCCTAATCCCCCCGCTCCCATCTGGTGCATCTTCATCATTCTATCATTGTCAATTGTTCTTTCCCTCTCTTTCTCTCTATCCCTTCTTGTACTCCGCTTATAGGCCCCTGCCTGTGCAGTCGTTGATGCTCCACCCGAGCTTGACTTGTGATGGGATGAATTGGGGGACACATATTGGTGATGGTGATTGTGCGTCGGTGTACCGTAGTGGGTGTACTCATCTTCAGAGTCTGACATCACTGTTGGTTGGTACAGCTTCGGTGGGGGGACATTTGTTGTTGTAGGGACTGTGGTCTTACTGAGGGTAGGGGGAAGACCATCCGGAGGTATCAGGGAGTCAGTTGATGACTGATACCGTGAAGAAGCTCCGGAGTGTGCTGTTGACCTTCCACAGCCGCCACTAGGTGCCCTTCGATGTCCATGGTTGTGGGGGCTAGCGCCGCGTTGATGGTGTGTTCCTCCTCTCCCCCCTCCAGATGATAGCGGATGTATGGTCGATGACCCTGCCGAGGGTGGAACAAGATGTGGTGGAGTGTGTCTCTGGTAATAATCCGTCGTTCCGCTGCTAACCGCAGTTACCGTCGGGATGCTATCCACTGTCCTTAAATGCCCTGCCCTCATATGGCCCCCACGTGAGGGGCTAACTTCCTGCTGGTATACAAGGTTAGAGTATGGCGGAAGAGGACCATTCCAATGAAGATATGACTGATTTAAATCTTCAGCTGAGGATGATACCGATTGTCCCCCATGTGATTTCGATCTAAATTTCGGCATTGGGGAAACACTATCTCCTCGACTATGTCCTTGATAGCCCCCTCCGTAGGAATAGTACGGGCTATACATCGGCTCCGCTGAACGGCCTCTCGTTCTTCGCTCATGTGAGATCCTTCGTCTCAATGAAGGGTGATGCGAGGTAGACGTTGCGCCACCGTACATAGAGGGGGAGACACTTCGCACAGAGGCTTCGTCCACTGGCCTTGCCTCACCACCTTCGTAGACATACTGGATATGACTATCCTTCCGTGACTGGCCACGTATACGGTCGTCCATATTTGATGGCAGTTCAGGAGTCGCATATTGACTGTAAACACTAGAATAAGAGTGCCGCTGAGCGTGCAATCTACTCGTATCTACCCCTTTCTGGGGTAGAGGTGACCTTGACCTTCCCCGGTAGTAGCTGCCTGAGGAACTCGCTCTGGACTGCGGCCTGCGCCTCGATGGTGATGGCGACCTCGTGGAATAAGATGTACGGGGACCCTCTCCCTTCATAGTTTCATTATCCTCAATGTCATCATCTAACCGAATCCCCTCCTCCTCTGCCGTCGGCGATGCGCCTCCACCTGGGATAGTCGTCTCCGAAGACTTAACACCCTTGGCTTTCTCCTCCGCTTCGGCAGCCTTCTCCTCATTATCTTTGATTCTCTTCAAGAATACAGTTTCATGCCAAATTTTTGTCGCTTCATCCGGAGCCATGGGGAAAGCTTCACGAGTTAACTCTCCATATTCCCGGAAACCCTGCCCTGTCTGAGGGTCGACCAAATCGAACTTTCTTAGGGCATCTAGTATATATGGTACATGTTCACCTGGATCCATTAGTATCTGGATTGTTTGCCATCGCTCGAAACCCCGTGGGTGGAGGGCAGGTATCCGCGGAGGCGAGTAATCGTCTTCCGGATCTGGCAATAGTGAGTGCACACAACCAAGTGTGGTGTAAACATCTGATATTGTTAGAGGGTCTGTATTGAGAAATAGCTCTATAAACGACTACAATTAGCCATATTCAGTCTCTCACTCTCACGAGACTCACCATCCAGATTCCCGCCTACCTCCCTATAGAAAGCTGCGATTTTTTCTGGAGTCAGGAACCGAATTTTCCTCGGCTCTATTTTATTAACCTACTCCCGATAACAGAAGCCTCATTAGCATTGCACCTCCTACCGCCCTATCGTATCGCACGTCAAATAGATTGTTCCGCCGTAAGATGCCCCATAACAGACGCGAATGGAGCGAGTCAATAGGACGAGAGAAGCGCACAACTCCAAACTTACAATATGATTGACGATAGCCTTATACAAATTCTTCAAGAGCGGCTTCGCCTTCTTGTCATCAGTAATAAGGTAGCCCCATCGGCTAGCGCTCGGAAAGTCACCTGGCATAGGCATAGCCTGTCTCTATGCCGTTCTTCCTCTTGATTTCTCTCCTTCGCAGCGTCTTGATCACTTCGTGAGAAGTTGCTGTGCCGCTGGTGGGGCGAGGTCGCCTGGCCCGTGCGTGAGCCCCGCTTCTGCCACTGTGTCAATCCTTCTGTAATTCGAGTTTGCTAGAGAAAATGCCTGTCTATGGAATCGTCTCTGGGGCGCCAAAACGAATTCCAAAGTAACAATATTTCCCGTTCTATCCCGTGGTCTGAAGGATTCTATAGTTATAGAGCTATAAGGTATAGTGCCGATGTCGCAGATTAAAGACGGCTATTGCCTTAGTATTTGTATTCGTTTCGTTTCGCCTGTTCTGTTGCCCTTCGTCGTTATCTTTAGAACGAAACTTCACTCCTATGCTCTGTCTCAACCTCAGATTAGGGTGCCTGAACAAGTACCACCGGTTGATGTTGCCCGTCCTTTAATGTGAAACACTCTCAAATAGAGCTCTACTCTCTAAAAGACGACCTCCTCTCCGTCGATTAGAGAATCCCGGTGAAATACTCCGACTGGCGTTTAATGGCGGCCTTGCCAGTATTCGAACGTGAGAATAGGATAATCGGATAAAGATTCGATGGTTATTCAAAGTGAAATGCCTGGGGTGGGAGGGGGTGTCGTTGTCGGAGTTAGAGAGGGGTGATCTTTTTTGTCGGCGACGAGCGACGGGGTGCTCCCTTTGTGCAAGGCGTGCGGTCGTATATACTTCTCCAGCGGTCCAGGATTATTACATCCACACATCCCACATCTGCTACTAATTGGTACTTGGTTGCCTCCAAGGCGTCCTGATATGGAGATGGCTTGGTCGATTACTTATGAGCTGGTTGGACGGACTATACCTACAGTAGCCTGGGTTGCAACATTGCCCCAGTTCAGATTTGGTTCCCTCTGTATTCTATACCAAGTCGTGTTCTTTTTCTGACTTTATTTTCCATGGCCACAGCCAGCATACCCATGGCAGCTGCATCTGGATGAGGAAGCACCCTGCACAGCTATGGCCACGGCACAGGAAACACCTCTCTATTCTCTCTTTTTTGTTCCTCCATCCTGGCTGGGCTGTCCCAGCAGCTTCGAAATTTCCTCAATGTAACCTTGCATGTATGTCTCTGACTTGCATGCTCTGGTTAACAGATGCCAGTCCAGGCTTTTGCAACGTATGGCATATGAATCGAGGAAGCATATTGAGTTTGTGGCTCTACATGTCAAATCGCTGAGACCACTACAGAGTTAATTAGAACCATGCACAAGTCAAACTTTGAATGTTAAATGCTTACCAAAAACAATGACTTCAAATATATGAAGTTGCTTGAGGTACGATCGAATCCTCGGCGCCAACCAGAACTACTGTAGTCAGCAACCAGACTATACTACTCGCCATAGTCTGGTTGGCACAAGCCGCTACTCCGCTGTCTAAATGCGGTATCAACCAATTCCTAATTCAACTTAGTAAGTATAATTTAACCTGAATACACCACATCCGTCCCGACAAGCAGGTATACCCAATGTGAAGAATCGAGGCTCTGCAAATACAGGAGCTGTATAGATGGGCACAAACCATACTCACTAAGTCTGCGCATTTATGACACGTTGTACCAGCCTCGATGCATTCTGTAATCTGATATTTATGTACCTCAGTCATTGAAATCGGTAAGTGCAAGGCAACAGAGAAAGTGGCTAATCATAACTCAACAACCTCAATTATATATCTGGTATGAAAGGGAACCAACATTTGATGAACTCAACCCTATGCCACTGTGGGAGCTTGGGGTTTTTCACTGAGTTCTGTACATATACAGTAATGCATTGTGCTTCTATGCCGATTGGCTGTTGTACAAAGAACCTTGTTCAAGGGCCATCAGAGAACAACCAAGCCTGGGGAAGTGCTTCAAGCCTCGTTTGGTCAGTCGTGGAGGGTCATTGACTCGTTTCTGTAGAACCCTCGTGAGTTCGGAAGCATGCGCTCCAGAATAATAAAAAGACTAGCTGAAACAGACAGCGGCTATTCTCTGCTTAAAGTATATTCTCCTAGCTCTATCTTAGAAGCTCGGGGCAGGGGCGGCACAGGCCACATACCAACACAATCACGACGTAACGGCGCTCAGAGCCACAGGCTAGATAGCAATACATCCCTGATACCATTTAGGGTTGTTATCCAGGTGTATATCGCACGCACTCTCTCTGCTTGCGCAGTAACTTCGAGCAGCTTCTATTTTGTTTGCTGCCCATGCCCGTTTTATCCCTTTCCCAGAAACCAGTCCCTACAACACACACAGAAAAAAATTAACTAAAAAAGAAAGGTATAGAGAAACTCAACCAGTACTCAAACATTAAATACCCGCTGGCCACTTCGCTCATATAACCAGTACAACTAACTGAAGATAACGATACTAAAGACGTATGAGAATGAACAGTGTGGCTGCACAATTATGCATCGGATGACATGATGTAAGCAAATGAGGGAGAACCAAAGTACACAGTTATGTCTCTCCATCTCTCTTATTCACCGAGGACAGGAGTGCGTTTCATACCAAAAACACTGCGACCGCAACCACGCTTAGTACGATTCCCCCACTCGACCGGATGCCTTTTCAGCCTTCCTTCTACTTTTCTCTTTGAGGGCTTCCTCCTCCGCGATCCTCTGCTCAACCTCCTCTGTGCTCAATAGTCAGCCTTGCCGAACTTGAGGCCTGCCCATTTAGAAGAAGAAGAACCCACCTTGAATGCCACCAATATCTGGTGGAATTTCTTGCATTTGGACACTTGGTGCCCCATTTATATATCGCAATTGCTCGAAAATTTTCGTCTTAACCAAATCCAATGTTCTCCTGGTATTCTTGTTTTCATACCTGGCTTCCCGAGACAATGGGGGATGGAGGGTGTAATCTGGACTGAAATATTCCTTGAAATTGGTGTGAGGAGGCAGCTCGTTTGTCACCTCAGCTCCGACGCAAACGCTGGATCCATGTTATCTCTTGATCAATCGTCACAGGGACAGGATGCTTCATTAAAGAACACTCACGAGGTCTCATAAGCCCAGAGTCTACTAACATTCCTGGGCGTATATCCGCCTCCACCAAGAACCAGGGTGGGCAAGCCAAAGTCCTTCACGATCTGGACACATTGTCCGTGCGCCTTTATATTCAAATTGAAACACCCTAATCGGTCACAGCCCAAGCTGTCTGCCCCGCACTGTAAGACTACCACTGATGGCTTGTATGTGAGCATGACTCGTTCCACAATTTCTTTGAACAAAGTCGTATATTGCAAATCTTCGATGCCATCCTTTAGTGGCACATTGAGCGAGTGGTGTTTCCCAGCACCCACACCAATCTCGTCATAGTTTCCTGTGCACGGGAAAAAATTATCTTTATCATACTTGTGGAAGCTCAAAGTCATAACTCTTTCAGTTGAGTAAAATGCTTGTTCTACTCCATCTCCGTGATGCACGTCAATGTCGATATAGAGCACACGAGGGTGTATCCGCAGCAGTTGCAGTATAGCTAGCACGATGTCGTTCACATAGCAGAAGCCGGAAGCTTCAGAACGTTTGGCATGATGCAGACCACCGGACCAGTTAATGGCAATGTCAGATTGTCCATTCACCAACTTTCGAGCAGCATCAAGTGAGGCCCCAGCGTAAAGGCTGGAATAGTCCCACATACCATCAAAAATGGGGCAGTCCTCGCCGATATTGAACCTCGAAATCTCATTTAAAAATTTGTCCTGTTTCGCAGGGGTAACCCTAACCAACCAATATTAGACTATGTTGCTCAAAAGCTATGGCAGTTCTCATGATGAATGGTATGAAGGGAGATTCAAGCGTGGGGGAAGTGCTTGCATATGGTATTGCTTGAACCTGCTTACCTTTGTAGGAATTCTAAATAATCCTCCCTATGAAACTCTTTTATCTCATCAAAAGTAGCAGATCGTGTAACATATGTGTCCATATATTGAGCCAGGCCATATGCATCAACCAAGTTATTAGTCAATGTTAATCTCCATGGCTTCATTGGATGTCCATGCCCAAAATGATGAGACTCAATTGCAACATTATGGTGGTAAGAAACCTAGTAAGTCACGTGAGTGGTTCATCCATGGATCAACAAGTAAAAGCAGCGAAAGGAAAAAAAAGTTTGAATATATAGGAGAGCGTGACAAAATTGGACATGGAAAACCAGAGCGAGATATAAATGAAAATACAGGAAGCGCAGGCAACAAAATGCAGGAAACAGGAAGTGGAAAGGCATACCTTTTGATTTTGCTTCGTCACCGACTTGACGTAAGGAAGATCCGTCGCAACTTTAGAGTCATATGCGAATGTTCCATTCCCATTCGCCCCCCAGGTGTCATAGGTTTCCACTACATTTCGCGACATAGTCCTCTCAGCGAAAAAGGAAGCACAGCCAAAAAGTGAAAGAAATAAAAAAGGAAATAAATTGAGTCTCGTGAGTTCGTGGCCAAGCACTGGGTTATCGTGTTAACTTGTGAAACCACGAAGATAACGTTCACAGTTGACTTGATCACGAAAGACAGAAATATAAGGTATGAAAGCACCCAGAAGTGTTATTCGTAAGTATGCAAATATGCAAAAACGAAATGATACGGAAGTGGCAATAAATCAACGATGACAGACACTGGATGCCTAGAGAGAACCTTGAAGGAAAGAAACTTGATGTTTCGTCGAACGTGGTGTTGAGCTAAAGTAGCTGGTACGGAGGTACAAGTTAGTAAGAAAGTTACTTTATGCGAGGCGATGTTTCTGGACTGGGGTTATAATTATGAGGGTTCGGGGAGGTAGATTTATCTATACTGGGCGTGGTATTGCAATTGGGGAGGAATGAAATGAACATCATTCGATGGGGATAGGTGAAGCAAAGAGATCTTCTAACAGGGGGTGGGGGGATGAGGTTCAGGATGTTACACCTGATTGCCGGTGGACAAGAATTAGAGGGTTGCAATTTGGATAAATCTTACCTGCCAGATCGTGACAGAAAAGTAGTGTAGCGGTACTTGGTAGCCAGATCGGATGGAAGCATAAAAGGTCTGTAATGCTTTGCCGGCAGAGATAGATGTTTAGAAGTCCGGGGAAAAATTGGGAAAGATCGATGGGACTTAGATCCAACTGAGACTCTGCTTCTTCAGAAAGCAGTAGTGCTAGTCTCGTCCAGAGTCTGCCAGTCTGCCAGTCTGTTGATGTAGCAGTATCACTAGCTGGCTTCTAGCCAGAATGTATAAGGCTTGGCACTATCGCAAGAAATGTAAGTATCTAATGCATTCCCAACAAGGGGCGTGGATGCATACATATGTGACCAAGTGCGAAGCGCGGTGCTGTGTGCGTACTCTGGTGCTTCATGTATAAGGACTATGGGAGGGCTGTATGTGTACTATGCACGGGTTGTAGTGTTTCGGTGATGTCGAGTCATGCGTGCGATTATTTTATTTAAGCGTTTCTGAGGGCGGCAGGCCATGCAAGCTTTTGTAGGTAGTCAACTGGCTATTACAACGTGCCCTTAAGAAGAGGCTTCACTCATATTTTTGGCGTCACTCAGTATAAACTGCCCTGCCCTGCCCTGCGCGGATAAGGGTCTCTATGCGTGTTGCCTATATGTTTCTTACTCCTTACTTCTAAAGTCGAAGACTGGCGTTATACAAGGTAGGTGGTGCGTGGTAAGTTGAATGACACACGCAGAGCAGCCAACCGCGTTTCTCCCCAAGACCCAACGTCAAGTCCAGGCAGGTGGCAAACAAGACTCCTCAAAGCCCCGCGGCAGCCCCCTCCAGAGCTACCCAAAACCCCTCGATAGACCACTTATTCTCATTGTACGCGTCGCCCCGTCTTCACAGGGCTCACTATGACTGAGGATGTAGCATCAGTGCTCGAGCATTTCATCAATGATGGTATACCCCCCCTCACCACAACCCCATCACCGCTCCTCATCTCCGAAGTATATAACTAATTATCATACGCAGTCGCAAATCTGCCCAATGAGATAGCACATATTTATGAAGAAATTCAAGCGAAAGATAAGCTTCTTTTAGAACTCCAGAAGGGCATTCAGCAGCGTGATGGTTCTATACAGAAATGGATCAGGGCGAACGGAAGTCACCTACCCAACCCGAAGGAGGAGGCATATTCAAACCACATACGAAAAGCATATGTCCAAATCAATATCATTCAGGATGAAAAAGTTTCCTTCGCCCAGAAGGCCCTAGAATTGGTATGTCATTATTCATAATTTTGCAGAAATTTAATTCCTTTTTCTATTGCTTCACCAATATACCTATGTGCAATAAATTTCCGGATATGTACAAAGCCGTTGCGTTTGAAAGTATACCCACTTGCGTTGCATCTAGAATCCCTTGGATATTTCTTATCTGGCTCTTTCTTTCATGATACATTCGTATGATATCACCTCCCATTTCCCCGCACAATTCTCCCCCGCAAGTCACCTGACTTCCCTCACTCTACCCCGCCAAACGCTAACCTATCCTCCGCCTCTTAGATGGACAAGCATATCAAACGTCTCGACGTAAAAATCAAGGACTTACAGAGCGAAGGTCTATTTCCAGCTGAGCAAATCCCCCTGCCTCAACACCCTTCCATCTCAGACAGTAAACTAGCTCGTGGTCTTTCACATTCACGAAACGCCTCTCGTCGGGTCTCACCCTCAATTCACGTCCGTTCCTCTTCCTTAAACCTCGAGAAGTCAGCTTTATCAGCTGCTTCCACCCCGGCAGGTACTAGCGCTGCAAATCCTCTCTCCGCCGCCGCTGCTTCCGGTGCAGCCTCGGTAGGGACCCCAGGCTCTGCCTCCGGCCACGATAACAAACGTCGTAGGCTGACCTCAGCAACTGGTGCGAGTGTTGGAAGTAATATTGGAACTACGACTAGCGGAACTACACCCTCCATCTCGTCCACCCTGGCTAACGCTGGAGCTACTACCCCAGGTCCCGGTAGTGCAGGGCTTCCTGGTCGTGGCTCTATTGAAAATGGACGACCTAGCGACGGCGGGTTACCTGCACGGACAGGGCCAGGTATTAAGCGAGGAGGCATGAAACATGGCGGAGTGGGTCATAAGCGAAGGGTTCAGCATGAACAAGAAGATGAGGAAGAGGAAGAAGAGGAGGATGATGACGATGATGAGGAAAACGGTGATGATAAGAGACTTTACTGTTATTGCCAGCAAGTAAGCTGGGGTAACATGGTGGCCTGTGATGACTCAGATTGTCGCTACGAGTGGTTCCATTGGGGTAAGTTCAAGTGTCCATTCGTACTCTTCCATATGCCCCTCCATACCAATTTCCCTACCCCACCCATATGCCTTCTTCCTTTCATATCCTCAACTGCACCCTCCTCTTCCTCATATTACTCTCTCAAACATTCGTTCTCCACCCTTCTTTTAACACATGGACTTACTTGTCCCAAATAGGATGTGTCAACCTCACCAAAGAACCACCGGGAAAATGGTACTGCGAGACTTGCCGAAAACGTCGAGAAAAGAAGCGAGAGGAATAGTATCTCGATCAAGCTATCTTTCTCAGATCAAATCCAAGACGATCCCCACCACAACCCCCGGCTATTTAAAGTCATCTTCCGATTTTACTCTCATTACTCCCTCCTACTTTTTACCTTTTCTACCTTTAGTTTACTGTTAGCTTTCGGTCGTGACCCTCTTACAACTAGGAGATTGCAGGCGGTTCAATTTTGATTCTTGATATGTATTATTAAGTTTAACTTTTTCTTTTGTTTTAAGATGGTTGGCATTCCTGAGCTGATTATGGGGACAGTTGGATTACTGGCATCGCATCCATTTGCACTCTTTGCTGATGATACACATGAAGTTTAAGTGTTAATCATGTAGTCTTCCATCGGTACTTCTTTTTATTTTTTGCTCATGACTCCTTTGTTTCGTGTATATTGTTTCTTTCCTAGTACGTTCTTATTATACAATTAGCGCTTTACAGTAAATTGGGCTAGAGATGGTGTTACTGGTTGACGAACATTATCTTTAATGTTTTGTCGCTCAATTTTCTCAAGGTGCTTGCTTGAGGAGAGAATAAATTTAGTGGGTTTTATTGGGTCTGGAGTGATGTGAGTAAAGCTCTCTTGTGAAACGTGAAGTTTGTTTACGCGTGTCCCACAATCAGCATGGCAATGAGTATATAACCATTTATGTTCCGAAATAGTATAATTAGAGCTACCAGGAGTACGTTATCTACTCCACATTCTTCCCAATCTCACCACTTACTAAGGTCGATGAAGTAGGACCAAACCACGTAATGCAATCATCAAAACACACACAGGACCTTACCATTACCACTTTCCATCATCTGCAACTGTAGGCTGTCGATATCAAGCACGGGAAAGTAATAAAGCAACTACAGTTAGCAACGAAAAAATGAAACAATGGTCTGCAAATAAATATAGACTCAATTAGTAAAGAAATTGGGAATGGCTTCAACATAAAAAGTACATAGAAGGGTAAAAGATACACCAACACAGCATGAGACCACGATACAACACGGAACAGGCAACAAAGGTAACATAGACACTAAAGGGGTTAAAGGGAGAAGTTAAAGAGGTCAGTAAAGGTAGACATGGGTTGTAAAAAGAAAATTGAAAGCCCAGAAAGAAACCCGTCGTCAGGAAACAGAAGATGAGATGGATATGTGGATGGATATGTTGTAACCCTTTTAAGACATGCCCCTTCCAGGGTATACTCTTTTAAAGCTTCATTGGCCCCAACGCTTGTCACTTCTTCCCTAGAAAGCCCCTTCGCTTTGGGCTTCCACCAGTACCATTCTCGCTAGTACCATTAGGCCTGAATGAAGTCTTTAGGACCACCTGTCCGCCACCAACAGGTACGACAGTATCCCTACCACTGCCAGTATCATCCACAAAGAAAATAGCTTCACCAAGAGGCTGGTCCTTGAATAGATGATCATCTTCGAGATAAATCTGGAATTGCTGATCAGCTGTACATGTAGTTGTGCACAATTCATCCCATGTCACTTCTCCGGTAGATGTTTTGTGACTCTTGCTCTTCATGATTTCCTTAGTCTTGCTACCAACTACCCTGATACGTCCACGCATATTGAGATCTTTAGCTGGGAAACCAGATGCGGAAACCAGGCGGATAGAAGCAACACCAATGTCAGCTCCGGACCCGGAGGTATCAGGTCGTGATGGAGAGTTGCTCTTGATACTTGCTCCACTCTTTGATCGGCGGTGATGTCTAGTGTCGCTAGGAGCCAAAGAGTTTTTAGAGTTGACGTCCTGTTCCATATTTTTCTCTGCCAGATTGTTGAGAGCCACTATGGGCTGGTTGTGTGAATCAACAGTCTGTAACTCTCCATCACCCGTCGCTCTCACCCCACCACCTTGAGCCACTGCTTGGTCTATCACTTGCTCCTCTTCGATGTCATTCGCCTTTGACTTTCCTCCACCAAAGAGGCCTCGCTTGACAGCGGAGGCTCCTTTACCAATACCACCCACGACGGTTCCGCCGACTTTGAGTGGAGCTCCAGCGACTCCTGTCACAATCTTGCCTGGAACTGCGAATGTACCAGAGAAAGTAGAGGAACCTTGCCTTGTTCTGATAACATAGGCTGCCTTGAAGAGGAATCGCAATCGGATCTCACCAAAGTCACCAGCCTCCCATTTCTTGCTGAAGAGCTTGTAGGACTTGGTGATAGGTTTGTACGGTTCTAGATCAGTGAGATCCAGCCTTGCTTGTCCAATAAAATCAGCATCACCAGCCAAGTCCCAATCGTAAATCTTCACAATGAAGTCCGCGGCAGTTCTGGATGGAACCCTTGTATCGAAGAATTCATTCCAGGCAGGGTGAATAGTCTTCTTGAGAATCTTCGACTTAAATACCTTCTCATCATTAAGCTCGAAAACGCAGAAAGGATCACTCTTTCCATTTCGATCCATCGCCTTAAGATTCATGGCATCCAAAAGGTCCACGCGGAGGTCTCCCATGTTGTTGATACTTTCGCTGGGATCAAGAGTCATCTGGATGGGAATATACTTGAGACTGATCTTGACCTTACTGAGACCTCCATTGTTGTGTTTCAAGGTCAAAATAGTTGGGTTATTCAGGCATTGCTTCAAGGTCGACAGGGTGTCGCCCGTTAGCTTCGCAATGATATCATCTTCATCATGTTCTTTGTCATTGCTAGATTCCCTCAATCGAATTGTCACTTTAGAAAAGTCGAGTTCTCGGACAACAGAGTCACAAACTAGATAGTTTTGATTAGGTTCTGTTCCGAGGCCGAGAGAATCCAGAATGACTCACCTTCGTCAAATTTTTGATTGTGGCTCTTAATCTTTGCTGTAGAGTATGTAGGGAACATCATGTCGTCCATAAGAACGTCCAAATGAGTGTCTGTCTTGCCAATTTGACCCTCAATAAACTTGAAAATCAATAAACCGGAATCTATAGTAATTAGCAAAATATTACAGTATCGAGCATACTGATGTACCACTTACTATACTTCAGCAACTCCTCTGGCGTCAATCGCAACTTCGGTATCTTCTTCGATTTCTCCTCTTCCTCGTCGGTGGTGACAGTGGTTACAGCGGAAGCCACGCTATCTTGTCGCTTCATACCTCTTGATTCTGGTGATTGGACCTCTGGCGACTTCTCCTTCTCCAAGTCTAGTGGTTCCTGGGTCTTCTTCTCCTCATCCTCCTCTTCAGGATCGGCAACGTTCAGGCAAGGATAGAAGGCGACGGTGAAGTTCAATGTGCCCTTAGCTGTTCCCTTACGGTTAAGTACCAAACCACGGCTCTGGTCGCTCTTCTGACTATGTTCAAGAAGTTGACCAGTTTCTTCATCCTCTTTGATATAATCAGCCACAGCTAGGTCAAAAGCACCCAACGAACGATCGCTGCCCATCTTTTCGGCATCCATAACCTCGAGGGTAAGCATCTCCCGGGTATTGTGAACTGGAACGTAGAGTACTTCATCCCACCTAGGGTTGAGTTCATTTTTGAAGACAACAGTTTTCGCCTTTTCGATACTATTCAGTAGAACACGTCCATATGCATCGGACTTGCCAACAGCCTCCAAGTTACGAAGATCTTTAGCGCTTTTGAAATGGACCCTCATCACACCAATAGGAGTGACATAACCACCGGAACCAACAGAGCCTTTGATTGCGACAGGCTTCCACAGAGCCCTGAGCTTAACCTTTCCGGATTTCGTGTTTGCCAGATTGAACCATTCATTGCCCTTTGCAAGATCATTCATCAGAAGGTCAAGTTTCATGTTCCAGACACCCAATTCGGGATCTGCCGCAAGTCCTCGATCGTCCTTGATTTTCAATCCAAGGGTACACCTCGACTTGTTTGTGATCAAAACCTCTTCGAATTCTTCCCAAATAGGGCTATTCTTCCTCTTCTTGATAGCCGTAGTATGGATCTCCCTATTATTCACTGACATGATAGCGTATGGAGAGAGTTGTCCAATCATACTCTTAGAGCTGTCCAAGTCCTTCGCCTGAGAGACTGTGTATCGAAGAATGCCGGTGGGTAGATCTGGTGGTGGCTGAACTGTTCCATCCTCAAGCTTAGTTTCCTCAAGAACAGGGAAGAATCTAAAATCACAGGTGATTTGTCCTTTCTGTTTAAGACCAACCATAACGGGGAGCGTAACATTCTCATGTTCCAGCTTCTCTTCCAGTTGCTTCATGTCGAAAGTAGCCTTCCCAATGGGTGCGTCCTTTCTAAAGTCATTGGAATCAAAGATGTCCAAATCTAGGTTCCCGTTAAAAGTCGTAAGGATAATATGTTTCGTCTCATTCCATCTCGGGTTATCATTTTCATAAATCGTCTTAGTCCGGGCCAACTCTTTGCCACCATCAATTGAACAGACAACATATGGATCTGTTGCGCGACTAAACTTGTCGCTATTCTTAAGTCCTTGAGCATGGTGAATGGTAAGTTGGACGACTCCGATAGACTGGTCAACGGGTGCTCCTCCCATCATCTTTGCAACTTCCACAGTAAAGACGTGGGGAGCGTAGAACATGGGGCCAAGATTGGCATGAACCTGCTCTTGAATAAAACCAGACAATCCAGGCAAAAAGCCAATATCAAAACCGAAGGTATCACCACCAAGTGGCTTAAGGACAAAATCAAAGGAAGGTTTCTCCAAGAAGCAGACATCAACTTTCTCAATCTACCCGGGTGTCAGCTGTTGAACATACCCCAAGACCACTAACTGGGTTACTGACGTGAGGGAATGGAACTTGAAGCTTGATTTTGAATTTCATGAGTCCAGAAAATTGCATATCCTCAACGATAATAGGAATGCCCTTACTGACAATACCCTGTCCGATGCGGACTTCGAGAACAATTTTCCTGAGCCGTTGTCAGTTTTCCAGTGCCTCGCAAGTGTGACCTGTAATTATTGAAACTCACGGATTCACTTTGTCCTTGATTTGTTTGCTAGTCATATCAGAAACGTCCTTTGGAGTGAAGCTGAATTTCCAGTCCATCTCAACAATGTCATCCTCAGTCTTTGGGTAAGTCTTGACGTGATCGAGCCTGAAGGGTTTGGAACCCAAGTGGAAAGTGGGCAACCTGATACTATCCAAGAAGCCAGGGCAATTCGCTGCCAAGATACCGTCAACTGTGTTCATGATCGATGCCTCAAGCTCAGGGATGTAGATGGGCCAAAATTTTGCAAGGAATGTATTGATCCATTCCAAGCTCTCTACATCACTTTCCAGACGCTGTTTGGCAAATTCGCGGGTGAGGTCGTCTCTAACATTTCGGCGAACTCTCATGATCGAGGTCCTATAATAAGTCCCACATGTGGCCATAACTAAGATAACCCAGGCGAGTCCTCCGCCGATTTTAGTGATAAACCATGTCGTCAAGCAAGCAAAAATGATTACTCCCGCATTGTGCCACCATTCTAAAAAAGATCTGGTGTCAGTACAACCCTTCTTTCAGCTTCATGAATGCTCCAAACATACCTCCGTAGAACTTATCGTCCAGATTAGCGGCGACCCAGGTTTGATGTTCAGTCGTATCTCCTGCGGTTTGCACCAGTTCCTCAATTATATTGCCTATCCTTGGGGGCCCTGACGTGCGGCTCCAATCGTCTTCTCCAGCCTTGGGGAATCCATTGACCATGCCAGGTGACATTAGAGATTTTGGTCCTGCACCGTTTGTTGTAGGTGTAAGCAGCTCCGACTTTCCGCTCGCTTGTCCATTGGTAACACCATTGCCATTGACAGCTGGGCCATCCTGCGGAAGCATTAGTTGAATGGTTTCTTTACTCAAAGAATTGCAGACCCTTACAATATCCGTGGTGACACCTGACGCCTTTAGTGGTTCGTTAAGCTTCACTGCATTCAAGACCAATCCTGGTGGTATCTTCTATTACCAGAAAGTGCGTTAGAAAGCTTCAAGACAAACTCTGGTGTGTTGCTACCACAACGTAGAAGTAACGCTTGTCATCCTTGCCCAGGGCAACGGGAACACCCTTGACGGTGATCCCATGCTGCAACGGAGAGCGATTCTCACCTTTTTCATTTGTGCAGCTTTTTCCTCTGGAGGTGCATTTGGATCAAAGTCATATGCCTCCTGCTTTATCTTCTCCAGCGATTTTCTTTCCTGTTCCTTCTTTTCTGCCACTGTCGGCGGGGTTCCATTTCCCACCTCCATGGCTATGTGACGTGTGTGATACACCCCACGGATTGAAATCCTAGGTGTGGGTTGACGGGATAACTGCGTAATGTGATGTTTATGTGAGCTTAAGGTGTTCAAAGATACAAAGGCAGCAAGCTAGTGCCTGTGGGAGGAACAGGATCGCAACCCAATGTGGAGCAAACCAAGAAGAACGTCGTAGGAGGAGTAGAAGAGGAGGAAAAGGACGGTCGGGAGCTCACTTGGATTTCGGTGGGCGGGTTGGCTGATTAGTGAATAGCCTTGGTTTGGGATAGTAAGGTATGACGAAGCGCTGGGCTATCTCGGCACAAAGCACACGTAAAGATTGTATCGTAGGTAGGGGTGACCGTGCGTGGAGATCGACTTGCTTGGGACAATGCAGCAAAGAGCTCAGTGGCACGGGGGTTGGGATCTTTAAGCAGGCTGCTTCTTTGCAGAACAAACGTGCCAGATATATCCAAAACACCAGCCAGGCCGCTGACCCTGCAATTGGGCAAGCGGGAGAAAGGGTGAGGTATGGCAAGGAACGTGAAGATCGGGGGGAATACGCGAACCAGGATGCGTCCTACTATGATGGTCCTAGATTCCAGCTCTCCCGATAGTATGAGGACACGATAGACACGCCAGACAATAGGGTTACATTGAGCCAGCAGGTGACCCATAGCAAGCTTTATATTCAGATGTACTGTAGCTATACGCAGCGATATCATCCTGTGCCTACTTCAGACTATAATCCAGTTGGGTATTTGCAGTAATACAGCCGGTATTTCGTATACCGTACAACCCCTTGAAATCAACACAACTGCACTAGCTAGGTGATGCAGGATGATTGCCAATACCTGCTAAAAGGGAGGAGCAGAGACACACACACGCGAACTGCCAGATGGCAAAAGCACAACAGCATCTGCTGGGTCCCATGCTCCACATTATCTTGCTAGGTAAGAACTCTCGTCATTGAAGTGGCGAATTCTACCCTAGGAAATGCACATGTGCTGCGCCAGCATCATTTTCTAACCTTTAAATTAGCTCGTTCCGTCGCGCAATCCCGTGCCAAGAATCCTGAACCTCAAACTTAGCCCCAATCTCTCTGTAGACCACGCATGGCGCTAGATATCCAAGTGTGTAGTTTGGCTGCACTCCCTCGCAGCATCTGTGTATATATATGTAGGTACAAGGGAAAGAGATTGCTAGGCTTTCGTCCAGTGTTGTTTCTATACAAATTCCCCAGTGCACGGTGAATACGCTGGGGTAAATTTGCTTTGTCAGCCCACTGTGTGCATAAAATAGTTAACTGGCGGGGCCCACTAAGAGAGCTAGTCTAGGTAGCACACTTGACCAAATCCATGCCTCCATACGCAACCACACCACCGAATATCCATTCAGCGTGCCCGCTAGCCTAGCCTCTCGTAGACTACGTGCCCGCCAGACTACCATTAACCCACATGCGTATCAGCAATGCCAAGGAAATAATCGCGGTCTACAAGCCACCATAATCGATTCCCCCAGCGCAATCAATATGCCGTAGATGTCTCAGACGTCTGGTCACCCAACTCTTACTTGTTTGTAGTTTTCTGCGTCATAATCAGTTGGAAATAAAGCGAAGGGATCATCGGCTGCTGGAAAAATAAGCTGAATAGAAACGTAATACAGTGCTTAATATGATTATCAACCACCTTAGTAAACTCTAGTTTTCTTATGAGATTGTAGGTAAAAATTACTGAGTATATAGGTTGACTTATCTTAGTCTCTATCATATTATAATAAAAGTTTAAATAAAAGTTCATGTTAAAAAAAGTTGATAGAGAAATTAAAGTATTTTAAATCAAGTATTTATTATATTAGAAATTTTAGTATTAATTAATTAATAAGATAATATAAAAAAATTTAAATATATTATACTAGTAATAAAAGTTATATTATAAATAAATATAATAAAAAAGAATTTACTATAAATTAGGTAATTTAAACTAATAATTTAAGTAAATATTAAATAAATTTAAATAAATTAAAATTTAATTATAATTATATATAAATTTAATATTAAAAAATTATTTTTAATTTTTAATTTTTAATATATTTTAAAATTAAAAATAAATATAATATAAATTAATATTTAATATATAATTAAATTATTTAATATAAAATATTGTTTAAATTTTAAATAATTTAGTTTTAATAGTTTTATATTTATAATAATATAATTAGTATAAATATTTATAAAATTAAATTATATTTATAATAAATATAGTATTATTAAATATTATTTATATATTAATTAAATTAAAAATTAAAAATATTTTAATATTAAGTTTTATATATTTTAAAATAGTTTTTATAAAATTATTAAATTAATATAATAATTATTTATAATATTTATTAATTATAAATTAAATTTAAATAAAATTAAAATAATTTTTCTAATATACTAAAATTTAAAATAAAAATTTAATTATTAAATAATTTTAATATAATATATTTATTTTTTATAATTATAATTTATAAATTATAAATTTTTATAATATTTTATAATAAATATAAATATAAATATAAATAATTATATTATATTATATATAAAAAATTAATTAAAAATATTTTTAAATTTAAAATAAAAATAAGAATTAATTTTATAATTTAATTTTATAATATTTAAAAATTATAAAAGTTTTTATTTTATTAATTTATTATTTACAGAGGTCTGATACAAAAGTTTTTTTTTCTTTCCTATTTGGAAATAATAGCTTGATGGTATATACATATATATAGAGCTATATTTGCATAATAACTTGTATATGCAAATATTTCTATATTACCAGCAAACTGATCAGGCCAGCTCACCTCTATAAAAGGGTCCTACCAACCAATTTTATACATCTATATAAGCATTTAAAAATATTTGACATTAAAATTTATACTCAGGTAGTAATTTTGTAATTACTTGGAGAAACTCTTACTATTATTTAGTAGTAAACTAAAATTACTCAAAAATACATTCGGAATATTCATAATAAAGTATAGAAGAGGGAGTAAGAACATGGAACTCCCTTAATCTTAGAATATATCAAGCATAAAGATCACTCTGGAAGGAAAAAACCAACAATGGGGGTATAAATTGGATAGAATTTATTTATAGTTAAAATATACATATATACTTATATTATATATATGCTAAGAAACTATATATATTTATTTTAGGATATGTATGCATATAGTGCCAAGCCACTATTCCTAAATAGGAAGGAGAAAAAGACTTTTGTATTGGACCTCTATATAATAAAATAATTAAATACTTAATAATTATTAAATTTAGGAAATAAATAAAATAAAAAAGAATTTAAAGTTTATATATAATATAAATATAATTAAAATTAAATATAATATTTTATAAAATAGTAATTAAATTTATTAATAAAATTATAATTTTTATTAATTATAATATTTATAGATTTATTAAAATTAAATTATTATATTTTTAAAAATAATTTATATTTAGTATATATTATAGTATATACTAATAATAGCTAATACTTTTTATTATAATTATTTATCAAGCTAATACAGAATTATTATATATATAAACCATTTATAAATATATATTAACTAGATAATAGAAAATTATAAAAGCTATATATAGTAACTAATAAATAATAGAAGGTCATAGAAGATTTATATAGTGACTAGTTAGTAATAGAAGATTATAGAAGCTATAAACAATTACTACTTAAGATTTGGACTTCTATTATAATTATATTCTCTTACTTTTTTTTTATTTTTTTATTTTTTATATAATATCTTATATTATAAGCTTTAGTAATATAGATTTCATCTTTTATCTTTATCAACTATATCTTCTAATACTCTTACTTATAGTTTTTACTATAGTTTTATATACTTCTTAAAAATATATCTATATTTATAGTTATTAACTTTTACTATTATGTTATATTATATCTTTTATACTCTATTAAATATAACTTATTAATTTATAGTTATTACAAATTTATAAATCATGACTTAATTAGTTATTAAACTTTTAGTTATTATTATTAACTTAGTTTTTTAATTGAAAGCTATATTATACCTAGTAAATACTAATTAAGACTATACTATGATACTTTATGAAATAGTTATCTTAGTAGATTAATTCTTATACTTATTAGATAATCAATAAAATATAGTTAGATTTTAAATCTAAGTTATAAATCTCAATAATTAATTTATAATATAATAATAAGAAAATATCATATTAATAGTAATAAATTAGAAGCTATAAGATAAGATTATTATATAAGAAATAGTAATTAATCAGCTTTGAATTTAATTAAAAGATCTGAAAGCTATCAATATTATAATAGCTTAGTTATAACTTAGAAGAAAGAGCTATTCTAAAAAAATATTAAATCTAAAAAAGTTTTTAGAAAAAGATCTAAATAAGTTATATCTCTTCTTTATATAGTTATATTTGAAGGTAACTATTTATAGTAATAAATAAGTTAAACTCTAACTAGTAGTTAATTCCCTATCTAATAAGGCTCTAAACTAAGTTACTACCTATATAAAAAATAATATAATAAATTTAACTAATTTAGCTATCTTTATTATGATTCTTAAAAGTATATTTAATAATTCTAACTGAGTAGTTAATATAGAATATAAGTTATAAATAATAATTTAGGAAGCTAAAAAATTTACTACCTATTTTATTAATTTCTAATAATATATAATTGAGATAAATTAGGATAATATAGCTAAACTAGTAGCTTTAAAATAAAGATACTCTTACTAGCTATAATAAGATCTTCTTACTATATATCTAGAGTCTAAAGATTTTAATAAATATATTAAAGTTTATTAAAAGTTAGATATCTATTATCATATATTATAAACTCAAATATATAATTATTATATATTAGTACTTTAAATAGTACTATACTCTACTATTCTAGTACTAATACTAATTAATCTTCAAATCTATTATAGTCTTTTTATAGCTATAAATACTTATTATAGATCTATAGACCTATTAGTAGGAAAAAAAAGATATTATTAGAAGAAAAAGTAAAGAAAATAGTAAAAAAGAGATATTACTATTATAGAAGATTAGGGTATAGAGTAAATAACTATTTATAAGATTAATTATACCTTTTTTAAATCTTTAAAGTTACTATAATTAAAATCATTATACTTAAAATAGTAATAATATTAGCTATTAAACTGATATTAAAAGAATAGCCTTTATAATAGCAAAGGTTGATAACTATAACTATAGATATGTCTTTAAGTAGCGTATAAGACTGTAGCAAAGGTTATGAGTAGGAGTACTAGAAGATGTAGTTGATAATGACAAAAAGCAGAGTCTGTATTACTAAAGCTTATAATATAAAATATTATATATTAAAGAATAAGAAGAGAGAAAAAGAAAGAGAGAAAGCAATTATAATAGAAGTTTAAATCCTAGACAGCAATTGCTTATAGCTTTTATGACCTTTCATTATTAACTAGTTGTCATATATAGCTTTTATAATAGCTTTTATGATCTTTCTTTACTAATTAATTACCCTATATAGTTTTTATAACCTTCCATTAACTAGTTAATATATAAGTAAACAGCTTATATATGTAATAATTTAGTATTAGTCCAAATAAATAACTATAATAGAAAGTATTTAATATTATCAGTATATACTATAATAAATTATCCTCCCCTTATAGTCGAGGTCTACTAAAGCCTAGTTATTATTATCCTCTAATAGAGAGCCTAGTTTATTTGGGTATTAAGCATGAAAGGTATCTACTACTTTAAGCTTATTAATATTAGTAACTAGTTCCCAATCTAGGCTATCAAAGCCTACTCACTTGACTAAGTACTCTAGCCTTTACATATGAATATAAAAGTCTAAGATATCTTCCACCTATTATTCCTTATTATTATCAACTATAATAGGTAGTGGTAGGGGATTTTGTTATTCTAGTAAAGGGTTCTTACTAGTAAGGTCGAAAAGCAAGATATATTACATATGATGATAGTATAAGGAGACACTACTTTTATGATTTTATAAGACTTAATATATTTATAGTTGAGCTTCTTACTAGGCTACTATATTATAATATATTAAGTATTAAACCAAACTAAGTTATCTATCTTAAAGACTAGAGCATAACCATATTTGTAGTTCATATATACCTCTTATCGAGATTGAGCTTTTACTATTTCATTCTGTAAATATTCTGTTAGCTCCTTCATCTTGGTTATGACCTTCTGAATATTCTACTCTTCAAGTTTGTTAACTTATTGGATAAGATTGAATTGCTAAAAGGGATTATAACTATAATTAAGGAAGAAAAGTGATATCCCTGTTGATTTGAAGCTTGATTATTAGCTATAAATTTAGTAAAATAAAGCCAGTTCTTCTAATTATCTTATAAATAATTGACATAAGTCTGTAGATATTATTCAAGAATTATATTAATATATTCTATCTATCTATTCATCTGAGGATAAAAGGAAGTAGAAAGTAGTAACTTAATTCAAAAAGCTCAGTAAAATGATTTCTAAAACTTAGTAATAAATTAAGCTCTATAGTCTGAGATAATTATTTTTAGAAGTCTATAAAGGCAAAAAACATATTAGGTATAAAGACTCATGAGCTATTCTATAGTAACTGTATTATGGTAGAGAATAAAATAATATATCTTAGTTAATTGGCATACTATTACTAATATAGTATTATATCTATTAGACTATAGTAATCTTGTAATAAAATCTATTAAGATATCTTGCCAGGTACCTTTCAAAATAAGTAAGAAGTAGAGGATACTATATAAGGCATGATATAAGGTACAGGAGTATTAATAAGGATAGTAATTATAGATATACTAGTTGATATCTATATATATTTTAGGCTAGTAGTATTGATATGAGATCAGTTTAAGTATTTTAAATTATCTAAAGTAGTCTGCTATTAGTATATCGTGATAGTTTTGAATTAAACAAAGCTTTAAAGAAGTATAGTTTAATATATATATTTACCTATAATACTTTAGCCTTCCATTATTATCCTTATATTTGGCTAATAAGATATCCTTAGATTACTTCTCTCCTTATTATAACTTATCCAATATCTTCTTTAGTAATAGATTAATCTCAAAACCCTTATTAAACAAATCCTCTAATTCTAGTTCTCTTTTTATTGTCATATTAACTATCTAATAGTAAAGTTTCAAAATAATTTAATTTTAGAATTTTGTGTATTTATTCCTCTCCTAAAAAAGGTTACTGGACTGTCTAGTTAATATATTAGGTTTGCTATCTATATAACTTAGTCGGTAGATAATTTTGAAGTTAAAATAGGAAAGAAATTTGGACTATTGAGCTTAGTAGCAATTAAAAAGTTTGGTAGAGATAAAGTATTTAAGGTTTTTATACTATTGGAAAGTACTTGAATCAGATAAGAAGTAGACTCTTATTTGGCTTACTATCATTAAAGTACTAAATAATAGCCATTAATTCCTTATTATAAATTTTATAGTTATATTTAGTAAGTAAATGCTTTATAGAGAAATAAGTAATAAGATAGAAGATACCTATATCATTATATTAGGAGAGGATACTAGTAGAAATATAGTCAGATATATTAGTTTCTACTATAAGTTAATAGTTATGATCAAAATACTAAAGGATAAGAGTAGAAGTAAAGGCCATTTTAAGATATTGAAAGCTCTATTGGTATTTATTACTCTAATGCTAGGGGGTATCCTTCTTTATTAATTTAATAATAGACATTATAATCTTAAAGAAGTTCTTAATAAATTGATAATTAAAATTAGCTAAACTGAGAAAAGTACTAGTATTATAAAGGTTAACTAGGGATATTCAGTCCATTATGGCCTTAACTTTAGCTAGATCTATTTAGATATTATTTACCGAGATAATCATACTGAGATAGTAAACTAATATCCTATAGAATTCATACTTTTCTAGTTTGAGATATAGGCTAGCTCTTTAGAGAGCTTTCAGTATCTGAGTAATATATATTTAATATTCTTTGAGAGTGTTACTATATATTAAGATATCATCAAGGTAAGCTATACAAAAATTAATAAGGAAAAAATGAAGAATAGTATTAATAAAATACCAGAAGCTAGTAGGAGTATTTGTAAGGCTAAAGGGTATAACCAAAGTTTTATATAAGCTATAATGAGTATAAAATACTATTTTCTATTCTTTCTCTTCTATTATATGAATGAGATTATAAATACTGTAAATATTGAAAGTAGTATAATATTGTACTTTAGAGAGTCTAATTAAAGTTTCTTATATAAGGGATAGTGGATATTGGTTTTTAATAGTGCCATTATTAAGACTACAATAATCAATATAAAGATATAGGGATCTATCCTTCTTTTTAACAAATAAAATAGATATACCTGTAGAAGATAAAGAAATATGAATGAATCCTTTAAATAAATTTTTATCTAGTCATATTTTAAGAGCCTCTAGTTCTAGTTTGGATAATAAGTATAGTAGACCAAAAGGGGAAATGAATCCTTCTTTGAGAGGGATTTTGTAGTTATAAGGTTAGTAAGAAGAAAGAACTTTAGCAATAGCCTTTTTAAATAATAGAAGAAATTAATGATATTTGAGAAGTACTAGTTCCTAGATTTTATTATCTTTGGTTATAGGCTATTCCTCTAGTTTCTTTAGAGCCACATTAAGTTTGTAGATAGTCATTTAGAAGGCTATTTCTACCTATCTACCCTATCTAATTAAATGACTAAATATTAATCCTGCAATAAAAGTAATATAAGGATTCTTAGGGATAGAAATTAAAATGCCTTTAATAGTAGAAGGTTTCTCATAACAGTAGTATAGGTAGTAGTCTGAATTAAAAGTAAAGGTATTTCTAATAAAACAAATATTGATATTATACTATTGTAACTAAAGAAGACTAAGAACAATAGGATAGTGACTAAGCTTAGTAATAAAGAGAGGAATGTCTTCCAAATGACTCCTAATAATAAGCTAGAGTCATATTATATATATTATTATTCCTGACTTAATCAGTTACCTATTTATAACTTCTAAAATATATGGGTTCTTAAGTTTAAAGAGAAAAAATTTATGATAGTTTATGAAAGCTTCATCTATAAATATATATCCAGTTATTCCATAGTCTATAAAGGTATAAGTAAGGATTTTCAAACTGTTATTATTTAGTATACAACTAACTACAAAATGATTTCTATTGAAAAGCTTCTCCTCTAATGACTATAAAAATAAGCTAGAAATATACAAAGATAAAGATTTGGCCTACCTCATATTAGTACTATTTTACTAAGGTAAGGCTATTTTTTTAATATTAACTTGATAGTTGATATAGGTAGTGTTTTAGTTGTAGTAATTTTGGAGGCTTAGAGGAGGTATTATTAAGCTTGTAGATAGTTATGAACTCTATACTCTATTCTTCTACAATAATAATATCTTCCTTCCACCATCCTCTTTGCTCTTTCTTCTAGTAATATTTTTTTTCTTCTTACTAATAGGTCTATAGGTCCAGAATGAGTATCTATAGCTATAAAAGGAGTCTAATAGGTTTAGGAGTTAACTAGTACTGGTACTAGGGCAGTAAGGTATAATACTATTCAAAGTATTGATTTAAAACAATTATATATTTGAGTTTGTAATATATAACTATAGGTATCTAACTTTTAACAAATTTTTACATATTTAGTAAAATCTTCAGGCTCTAGATATATAGTAAGAAGATCTTATTGTAGTTAGTAGAAGAGTCTTTATTTCAAAGCTACTAATTTAGCTGCATTATCCTAGTTTATCTTGACTATATATTATTAGAATTCAATAAAATAAGCAGCAAATTTTTTAGCCCTTTGAATCATTATTTATAGCTTGTATTCTACATTAGCTACTTAGTTAGAATTACTAAATACGCTTTTAAGAATCATAATAAGGGTGACTAAATTAGTTAAGTTCACTATATTATTTTCTATATAGAAGGTGACTTAGTCTAAAGCTTTATTAGATAAAGAATTAACTATTAGTCAGAGTTTAGCTTATTTATTGCTATAAGTAATTGTCTTCAAACATAACTATATAAGGAAACAATACAGCTTATTTTGATCTTTTCCTACAAACTTCTCTAGATTTAGTATTTTCTTAAAATAGCTTCCTTTTTTAGGTTGTAATCAAGCTAGCATAGTATTAATAGCTCTTATATCCTCTAATTAGGTTTGGAGCTGATTAATCACTATTTCTTATATAGCAATCTCATCTTACAGCTTCTAATTTATTCCTGTTAATATAGTGTTCTCTTATTATCATATTGTAAGTTGATTATTGAGATTTATAACTTAGGTTTAAAGCCTAACTATATCTTGTCGATGATTTGGTAAGTTTAAGAGCTGGTTTATTAAGGTGACTATTTCATAAAGTATTATGGTATAGTTTTGATTGATGTTTACTAGATCTAGTATAGCTCTCAATTAAGAAACTAAGTCAATAATAGCAGCTAGAAGTTTAATAACTAGTTGAGTTATGATTCATAAATTTGTAATAACTATAAATCGATAGGTTACACCTAGTAGAGTATAGAAGATATAATATAGTGTAATAGTAAAGATTGATAATTATAACTATAGATATATCTCTAAGAAGTACATGAGACTATGGTAAAAGCTATAAGGAGGAGTACTAGAAGATATAGTTGATAAAGATAAAAGATAGAGTCTGTATTACTAAAGCTTATAATATAAAACATTATATAGAGAATAAGAAAAGAGAGAAAGAAAGAGAGAGAGCAATTATAATAGAAGTTTAACTCTAGGCAGTAATTACTCATAACTTTTATAACTTTCTATCACTAACTAGTTACTATATATAACTTCTATGATGGCTTCTATGATCTTCCTTCACTAACTAGTTACCCTATATAGTTTCCATAACTTTCTATCAACTAGTTGATATATGTATAAAGAGCTTATATATATAATAACTTAGTATTAGCCTAAATAAATAACTATAATGAAGAGTATCTAATATTATTAGTATATACTATGATAGCCTTACTTTAATGAGATAGTATTAATATGAGGTAAACTAAATCTTTATCTTTTGTATATATTTTTAGTTTGTCTTTATAGTCTTTAAAAAAAGAGCTTTTAGATAAAAACTATCTTATAGTTAGTTATATACTAAATAATAATAGTTTAAAAATCTTTACTTATACTCTAGTAAACTATAGAACAACTAAATATATATTTATAAATAAATCTTTTATAAGTTATCATAAATTTCCTTTTATTAAACTTAAGAACTCTTATATTTTAAAAATTATCGATAGGTAATTAATCGAGTTAAGAATAATTATATATTTAATATAACTCTAGCTTATTATTAAAAGTTATCTAGAAAAAATTCTTTTTTTTATTATAAAATTTAATTATTATCCTAATATTTTTAGTCTTTTCTAGTTATAATATTATAATATCAATATTTACTTTACTAGAAATACCTTTACTTTTGACTTAGCCTATTGTTTATACTACTATTATAAGAAACTTTCTACTATTGAGAGTATTTCAATTTTATCTTTAAGAATTCTTATATTATTTTTATTACAGGATTAATATTTAGTTACTTAGTTAGAAAAAGAAAACAGGTAGAAATAGCCTTCTGAATAATTATTTATAAACTTAATATAACTCTAAAAGAGCTAGAAAAATAACTTATAACTAAAAATAATAAAATTAAAAAACTAGCACCTCTTAAATACTATTAATTTCTCTTATTATTTAAAAAAAAGGCTATTATTAAAGTTCTTTCCCCTTACTAACTCTATAACTATAAAATCCCTCTTAAAGAAGAGTTTGTTCTCTCTTTTAGTTTACTATACTTACTATCTAAACTAAAACTAGAAGTTTTTAAACTATAGTTAGATAAAAATCTATTTAAAGAACTTATTTATACTTTATTATCTTTTATAAGTATACTTATTTTGTTTATTAAAAAGAAGAATAGATCTCTATATCTTTATATTAACTACTATAGTCTTAATAATAGTACTATCAAAAACTAATACCTACTATCCTTTATATAAAAAATTTTAACTAAACTCTCTAAAATATAATACTATATTATCTTTGATATTTATAGTATCTATAATCTTATTTGAATAGTAAATAGGAAGAAATAGAAAATAGTATTTTAAACTTATTATGGCCTATATAAGATATTAATTATACTTTTTAGCTTTATAAATACTCCTACTAGTTTTCAGTATTTTATTAATAATATTCTTTATTCTTTTTTTAATAATTTCTATATAGCTTATTTTGATAATATGTTAATATATAGTAATACTCTTAAAAAATATTATATATATATTATTTAAATACTAGAAGTACTTTAAAAAGCTAGCCTTTATCTCAAATCTAAAAAGTATAAATTTTATAAGATATAGATTTACTATTTTAATATAATTATCTTAGTAGATAGTATCTAAATAGATCTAGCTAAAGTTAAGACTATAGTAGAATAAGTATTCTTAGTAAACCTTTATAATGTTTATACTTTTGTAAACTTTACTAATTTCTATTATTAGTTTATTAAAAACTTCTCTAAAATTATAACATCTATTATCTAGTTAATAAAAAAGAATATCTTTTAGTACTAAAATAATAAATACTAATATATCTTTTAAAAACTTAAAATAGTATTAACTTCTACTCCTATTTTCTAATATTTTGACTCTAAATATTTTATTATAGTAGAAACTAATATGTCTAACTATATTTCTACTAGTATCTTCTCTTAATATAATAATATAGATATTTTCTATCCTATTACTTATTTCTCTAAGAAATATTTACTTGCCAAATATAACTATAAGATCTGTAATAAGAAATTAATTACTATTATCCTATACTTCAAAAAATAGTAGACTAATTAAAATCTATCTTTTATCTAATTTAACTATTTTTTGACTATAAAAATCTTAAATACTTTTTATCTACTAAGCTTTTTAATTATTACTAAGTTTGATAGTCCAAATTTCTTTCTTTTTTTAATTTCAAAATTATCTACTAATTAAGTAAAATAAGTAGCAAGTCTAATATATTAACCCAATAGTTAAGTAATCTTCTTTAGGACAGGGATAAATATATAAAATTTTAGAATTAAGTTATTTTATAGTTTTACTATTTAATAATTAATATAATAATTAAAGAAGAATTAGAATTAGAAGATTTATTTAATAAGGAGTTTAAAGTTAATCCATTTCTAAAGAAGATACTAGATAAGTTATAATAAAGAAAGAAATAATCTAAAAATATCTTACTAGCTAAATATTAAAATAATAATAGAAAGTTAATATATTATAGGTAAATATATATACTAAACTATATACTCTTAAAGTTTTATCTAATTTAAACTTATTATAATTTACTAATAGTAGGTTATTTTAGATAATTTAAAATACTTAAATTAATCTAGTATTAATATTACTAGTTTAAGATATATAAGGATATTAACTAGTATATTTATAATTACTACCTTTATTAATACTTTTATATCTTATACTATACTCTATATAGTATTCTCTACTCTCTACTTATTTCTAAAGGTACTTAATAAGATATTTTAATAGATTTTATTATAGAATTATTATAGTCTAATAAATATAAAGCTATCTTAGTAGTAGTATACTATTTAATTAAGATATATTATTTTATTTAAAATTAAGATATAGTTACTACTAAATAGTTAGTAAATCTTTATACTTACTATATTTTTTGCCTCTATAATCTCCTAAAAACTATTATTTTAGATTATAGAATTTAATTTATTATCAAGTTTTAGAAATTACTTTACTAAATCTTTTGAATTATATTACTCTTTTTTACTTTTTTTCTCTCTCAAATAAATAATTAAATAAAATATATTAATATTCTTTTCAAGTAATATCTATAAACCTATATTAATTATATATAAAATAATTAAGAAGACTAGCTTTATCTTACTAAATTTATATTTAATAACTAGATATTAGAATTAATAGAAGTATCACTTTTTTTTACTAATTATAATTATGATCTTTTTTAATAATTTAATCTTATCTAATAAAATAATAGATTTAAAACGTAGAATACTTAAAAGGTTATAACTAAGATAAAAGAACTTATAAAATATTTATAGAATAAAATATTAAAAGTTTAGTCTAGATAGAAGATATAAGTGAACTACAGATATAGTTATACTACTACTTTTTAGGTAGATAATTCAGTTTAGTTCAATATACAATATATTATAATATATTGACCTAGTAAAAAACTCAACTATAAATATATTAAATCCTTTAAAATTATAAAAATTATATCTTTTTATATATATAAATTTGACTTTTCTCTTAGTATTTATTATCATTATATATAATATATCTTATTTCTTAACTTTATTAATAAAAACCCTTTATTAAGATAAGATAACTATCTACTATTGTTTATTATAGTTAATAATAATAAAAAATAATATATATAAGATATCTTAGACTTTTATATTTATAAGAGAAAGTTAAAGTATTTAGTCAAGTTGGTAGGCTTTGATAGTCTAGATTAAGAACTAGCTACTAATATTAATAAACTAAAGGCTATAAAATACTTCTATTTTTAATACTTTAATAAACTAGAATCTTTACTAGATAATAATAATAACTAGCTCTTAGTAGATTTTAGCTATAAGGAAGAGATAATTGTTATAGTATATACTAGTAATAGCTAATACTCTTTATCATAGTTATTTATTAAGCTAATATTAAATTATTATATATATAAACTATTTATATATATATATTAATTAAATAATAGATAGTTATAGAAGGTATATATAGTAATTGGTAAATAATAAAAGGTTATAAAAGATCAATATAGTAACTAGTTAGTAATAGAAAGTTATAAAAGCTATGAGTAATTACTACTTAGGATGTAAACTTTTATTATGATTATACTTTTTTACTTTGTTTTTATTTTTTTATTATTTATATAATATCTTATATTATAACTTTTAGTAATATAGATTTCACTTTTCTTTTTTATTAACTATATCTTTTAATACTTTTACTAATAGTTTTTACTATAATTTTATATACTCTTTAGAGATATATCTATAATTATAGTTATCAGCTCTTACTATTGTAATATAAAAACTTTATTTTAATAAATTATTAAAATTATTTTTTTTTTTTTAATTATAGTAAAAAAATTATATATATATTATAATTAAAAAATTTAAATATATTATATTTAGTTAAAGGTTTAAAAAGTTTTTATTAATTAAATAATATTTTTAATTATATTAAATTAGTTATATTAACTATTTATATTAATATTATAATTTATAATTTTTATATTAATTAACTTTTTAATATTTATTATAATAGTAATAATTTAAATAAAATTAAAAATATTATTAAGAAATTTTATAATTATAAAAATTTATTTAAATAAAATATTAAAAAATATTAAATATAGTAAATTATTTAGGATTATTAAAATAAAAATAAAAAAATAAAAATAAAAATAATATTTATAATATAATATATAATAATATTATATTTTAAGAATTAAAGTATATTAAAACTTAATTATTAATATTTTTTAATAAAAATCTTAATTTATTTTAATATTAATTAAAAAAATTATAAAAAATTATTAATTTATTAATATTAATATCTAATTTTTAATTTAAATTATTATATATTATTTATTCAATAAAATATTAAGATTTATTTTATAAAATTTTGTTTATATATTATCTTTGTTTTTACTAATTATATATATATTAAAAAGATTTTAAATTTATTTTTTATATATTTTTAAGTATATAATATAATATTTAATAATACAAAGTAATATTTAATAATATTATAAAATATTTAATTATTTTATATAATTTTATAAAAATATAAAAAATAATTGAATATTACTAAATAGTATAAAAAACTATTAAATATTATATTATATTTTTTAAAAATAAAAAAATAAAATTTAAATTATTAATAAATTAAGTTATAATAAAATATTATTTTAATTATATAAAGATTATTAATAATAAAACTTAAAATTAAAATATATTATAATTAATATTTAAAAATTATTAGTCAAAATTTAAATTTATAAATATATAATAAGATTATTTTAAAAACTTTAGAAAATTTAATATATATATAATTTAGTTTTATCTTTTATAATTATATAATAAAATTTTAAATATTAAATTATGTTAAATATATATATATATATTTTAATATTTAGTATTATTATTTATTATTTAATTTTATTATTTATAAATTTATTATAATTATTTAATATATATATATTATTATTATTAATTTTTTATTAATTTTTAATTTTTAATTTTTAATTTTAATTATAAAGTATTTAATTTCTAAAGTTTTTATAATAAAAATAAAAAATAAATTTTTAAAATAAATTTAAATAATTATTAATATTAAAATATAATAAATATATAAATTTTTTTTTAAAATTTAAATACTTTTTTATAATATAAAATAATAACTAAACTATTTTATAATAATAAAATATATTTATTTATTTAAAAATATTAAAAATATATAAATATTTTTAGATATTATATTATATTTAAACTATTAAATATTATTTGATTTTATTATAATATAATAAATTTAAATTTAAAACTTTTTTTAATATATTTATTTATTTAAATAATTTATCATTTAATATAAATTTTATTAAATAAAATTAAAGTTAATAATTATTTTAATATAATATTTATTAAAATTTATATTAAATTAAATTAAATTTTTTAATTTAAAATAATAATATATTAGTTTTTTAATATTTTAATAAAATATATAATAATAAATAAAAAATATTATATTTATTTAATTAAAATAAAAGTTTAATAATATATTTTATAAAAACTTTTATAATTTTAAATATAATTATAAAAGTTAAAAAAATAATAATAATAATAATTTAAAATATTTTATAATTAAAGTTATATAATATTTTTTTAATTATTTATAATTTAAAAAAATTAAATTTTAATATATAAATTCTTTTTTATAATTTTAAATTATAATTATTTTATTATTATAAATATAATATATTATTTAAAAAATCTTTTAATATAAAAAACTATAAATTAGTAAAATAATATATTAAATACTAATATTCTATTATATTATAAGAAAAAAAAACTTTTTAAATTATTAAAAAATATATCAGATATTAATATTACTTAATAATTAAATAATAAATTAAAAATAAAAATTTATTTAAATTAAATAATAATAAATCTTATTATATATAATATAAAATAGTTAATAAATTATAAATAGTAAAAGTAAGAAGAAATTAATAATTAAATATATCAACTAAAATATTCAAATTTAAAAAAACTTTTTTAAAATAAACTTTAGTATTTTAAAATAAATATTTATATATATTTCTTAAAAAAAATTTTTATTATTATAAATATTATATAAATATAATACAAATAATAACTTAATATTATTTTATATTTATAAATAAGACTTTATTATTTTTATTTTATATTTATAATTATATTTTTATTATATTTTTTAATTATTTTTATTTTATTAATATTTTTTTTTAATCTTTTAATAATAGTGAATTAATTATAAAATTTTTATATAAAATTTTGTCAATTATTAAACTATTTTTTTCTATTATATTTATTATTAAATTATTAGATTATTATATATTTATTTTATATTAAAAATATTTTTTAATTTATATTATTTATTTATTAATTATATAATATAATTATCTTTTAAAAATATGAAAAATAATTAAATATTTTATAATATTATTAAATCTTATATTATATTACTCAAAAAAAAAATATAATAAAATTTTTTTTTTTTAAATATTATATATAAAAAAAATTAATAATTAAATATATTTATAGTTTTTATAAATTAATAAATAATATTAAAATTTAAATAAAATATATATATTTATTATTATATTTAGTTATAATTAAATAATTTTTTTAATATATAATATATAAAATTATTATATTTAAAAAATATTTTTATTTATTATTTATTATTTTATATTTTATTTTTGAAATAAAAATATTATATAATTTAATATATTAAATTAAAAAAAAATAATAATTAAAATTATATTATAATTAAATTTTAAGTAATTTAAATAAAAATATAATAATAATTAAAAAAAATAAAATATATAAATTTTTATTTATTAATTATTATTAAATATATATAAAAATTATAATATATAATATCAAATAAAATTAATTAGTTTATATTTATAAAATTATATAAATTATTTTTATTTAATTATTTTTTATAAGTTTATTTTTAAAAATATTAAAGAAATAAATATTATATACTATTTTTATATAAATTTTTTAATATAATTATATTAATTATAATAAAAATATAAATAAAAAATATATAATTACTTTAATTTATATTATTAGATTAAAAATATATATTAATAGCTTAATAATTTAATTAAATATAATTAATATTATATAATATTAATTTTTAAAAATATAAATATACTTATATTTTATTAAGTATTTTTTATTATAAATCTAATAAAATATTATTATAATATTAATAATTTAAAAAATACTATTATAATAGATTTTAAATATTTTTAATATAAAATTAATAATATTTATTATAAAAAATAATATTACTAAAAACTTTTTAAATATTATAAAAAATATTATATTATTTTTATATATATTCTTAATAATTATATAAAATATATTTAGTTTATATATAAAATTTTTAATAATTTAATTAAAAATAAAATTATAAATATTTTTAAATAAAAGTTAAAAATAATTAAAAAATAATAAATAAAAGTATTAATTATTATTATATTTTTATAATTAAAATAATTAAATAAATATAACTTTAATTATATATAAAAAAAAATTAAATATTTTTAAATCTTTTAAATAAGTAAGTATTTTTATATCTTTTAATAAGATTAAAGATATAAAACTATATATATATAATTTATTAAATATTATAATAAAGTTATAGCAGATAGATAGTATATTAAATTTTAATAAAAAAGTTTAGTATATAATAGAAACTATAGATAGTATAAAAAATATTTATATAAAACCTCTTATCTAAGTAGTAGATCTATATAAAATTAGTATTAGTATATTTTATAATTAGAAATATCTGAAAAACTAATAAAGTATATTATTTATTAATTTTTCTAATAGTATAAGGGCTAGACTAGTCTCTATTTAATATATAAGTTCTATAGTAGCTTTTGTATATATAGTTTTTAAACTTTATAGTACTATATTAGCAACTATTATATTATACTTATATTGTCTATTAATACTTTTAATAAAATTGCTATATAGTTACCTCTAGTATAGCCTCAAGTGTATAAGGTATAGTATCTTATAACTCTTAAAGAGAATATTCACAATTCTTACAAGAATATCTCTTTGCTGCTCTCTAGAAGAATTCAATAAAGTTCAGCTCACACTGAAATTTAGGATAAAAAATCACTCGATGCCCCTATAGCTAACTGCAATTGATTGCAAGTCACCGAGTCGGTGTTAACAGAGTCGGTATTGACAGTGGCTTTTGATATAAAGAACTCCGTAATTTTTGCTGTATTAGTAGCTGCATGCTGCAAATCGGCTTGCCTTTTTCGAGCCAGGTATAATGCTTTACGAGACTGTTGAACCCCTCGCTGGTATTTGAAATTAGGTTCTTCTGCAAGTGAGTCCGAGTCTATACTACTAGCTATAGCTATCAAGCGTGCCAAAGCATCTCCTTCTATAACTAGTTCCTCCTCATCAACATCCGCACCCCCGGGACCCCCCTCAACTTGAAGCTTCGAGTCCTCCTCTTCACTATCGAAGTAAAGTTCTATATCACTATGATCACCAGGTACTCTTTGAGCTTTACGAGCTTTGCAGGCTTTCGCGGTGGAAGCGATACACGCTTTTCTCTTTTTGCTGATCGGTGGCATTGTTCAGTGTGGTTGGCAATCTATTCCGCGTCACACAAAATAAACAAGGTAACTGAGCTTGACGACGATGTAGTCACCCTGATTTGGCAACGATCGCAAATCACAAATAAGGGTAAAAAATTAGCAGGTGAAAGTGGGAATTGAACTCAGAACCATTATGGATTGTTTTATCATAAGTTCTGAATTGGATGGTACGCCGGCAACGTCATACGGGGTTGAACTTAGCTGGGAAGGCAATTCTGGAGAAGACTGGAGAGATAACATAGAGGTTGAAGTGAAGCTTTTTCTTATTCTGCTAGATGCTCGATCTATTAATAGTCACGGTATTCCCTAGTGTAGAGAGGTTATAAGGCATAACGACTCTCATATATACCTGATATCCTGTGACTGCTCTTCTAGTTGATTTGATGCCTCAATACTCTGTAATGGTTGATGAAGCTGTGCCAACCATTGTTGGTTTTTGCTTCTGCTGCTCTAGTTCTTCTCGTCATTTACTACTCTATGGATTTATATATAGTTTTAGCTCCAATCCCATATAAATTGAATGGGATACTCGAAGAAACGTCCTGTCAACCTAACGATACGTTTTCCAACTCTGCACTTATCACAGGTCCTCCACCTATCACGAGGCCACCCGGGTTTCCAGGTGGCTCGTCATACGACCCTTAAGGTTGTGCATACGAGTATTGAGTTCAAAAAAAAAAAAAAAACCTATCACCTGTTGGTGTAGGTGTCCATACTTTTAGATCGAAGGCTCTTCGACACCGTGAGCAAGCAACAGGATTGATTTAGTATGTGTTCTGAGAGTTCATGATTAGTGCTTGGAGCTGTATCACAGGTTTATTTCATTGAAAAGGCAAAACGAGTTACCCCAGTTCACTATACTCCGAGCGCCATCACACTACTTCTTAGGTCGCCCTCGTTGTAGACTTGTGGTTTGGTAGAGATATAGTGAACTGGAGATGGTGCGAGTTCATGATTAGCGCTTGATGTTGGAAATACTCGGTAAAGCATGTGGTAACACATAAGCGCACACACATGCAATCATAGTTAGTTAAACATTCATGTGAAAGGAGGATATCGAGTATATATACCTCCTATGATAGCTACTATAGACCAATAAGTCAATCAAGGAATACATCTCCCAATACTCTCACACCTACCCACCTACCTTACATATCATAATTTCAACTCTTGAAGCTGTAGTTTGTGCTAGCGAGTGAGAGCGAGCGAGCGAGCTGGTAGAAGTGCTTGGTGGTTAGCACTAATCACGTGGCTGCCCTCTAATCACGTGGCTGCCCTCGCCAAGAATGTGCTAAGACTATCGCTAAGATTGCGTTAGCGTGCAAGATGTCTAGTGAAATAAAAACAAACTTCGTTCCAATTTAAAATTGGCAACGAAGTTGCCAATAAAAAAATAAAACCGTGCTGACTAAGGCTCAGGACGAATTACCCATTTTGCCAAGAATGGTACCCTCTAGACTGCTGGCACCATAATCGCAAGAGGAAAATATGTTTCCCGTGTTCGTTGTAATCAATCCGAACAGCCACAACTATCAATACCGTTACAATGCCAGCCGCCCCGCGCCTCCTTCGATCTGCTACCAATGGGCGATCCTTTGTGATCCCAGCGTCCACTTGCAATGTGCGTCGCTCAGCTATGTCTCCGTTCGTCAATTCCCGGGGATTCCATGCCTCGAGCTCAGATCAGATTGTTAAGACCTACTTTGACATTGCCTACAAGCCCAAAAATGGAGGAGGTTTGTTTTGCTCTTGGTGTGCTTCAGTTTTCATTACCATTCCACATTGAAAAAATCTGTGCGGCTCACCATTAGTATGTGATATAGATGTTGAAAAGTGGGGCCGTGTGAACTTTGACGTCTATGACAACGTAGTCCCAAGAACTGCTGAGAATTTCCGAGCCCTTTGCACTCATGAGAAGGGTTTTGGCTACAAAGGATCCAAGTTCCACAGAATTATTGCGGACTTTATGGCCCAAGGCGGTGATTTTACCCATGGCAATGTAAGGACTACAGCATCGACAGGCACTTTAGTTTACTAAATGATAAACAACTTTAGGGAACTGGAGGAAAATCCATCTACGGTCCGAAGTTCGCTGATGAGAACTTCAAATTGAAGTAAAGACATCCTAGCTAGGAAAGCAAAACGAGGGCTGACAAACACTAGGCATAACAAGCCTTATCTTCTCTCCATGGCTAACGCAGGGTCCAACACTAATGGCTCTCAGTATGTTCACCGACCACCTTGGATAAAATGGTATATTAATTCACTCTACTTTTAGATTTTTCATCACTTTCGTCCCAACTCCATGGCTTGATGGCAAACACGTTGTCTTTGGCGAAGTGGCGGACTCGCAATCCAAAAAGGTTGTTGAGAAGATTCATGACAAGTGTTCCCGGACTCGAGGTGATGGACAGTACGAGGGTTCAATCTACATTGAGGCATGTGGAGAAAATAAAGACTAGGGGAACCATAGACATGTATGAACATGCTGATAGCGTGGCAATATCGCGCCCATTCAATTAAATTGGGCGAATTTGAATAGATATAACAAAGCAAGATAGTGTGGCAGTGTTGAATCGGTCTGGATGGTCTGTACAGTTTTGATATTACGAGGCTATAGAATTTTCAGATCTGTAGCTGAATCTTTAGACTAGAGTTTTGTTTGTAGAAGCATATGAGGGTAGTATAACTTGATCTGCCACTGGTTTTTAGATAATTTTTATAGAGTTAATATTTCTTAAAAATATTTAAAACTACTTGATAATTACTTTAATAAATTGAATTAATTTTTTGTATTGAATATTAAACTATTATTTTTACTTGAACTTTTTAAACTTTATCTTTTATTATTTAAAAAATAGATTATTTAATATTTATAATTATTTTAAATAAACTTCTTTAGTATATTATAAAGAAAACTTAATTTTTCTAATAATTTTTACTTATCTATTTATTAAGATCTAATATATAGAGATATTTTTCTATTTTATACTATTTGAATTTATATTAAAAAAGTTTTTATAGTTCTAAAATTATACTAATATATATCTAGAATTTTTATTATAAAAACTTTTAAAAAGTACTATTATAATTACTTATTAATATTATTTTTAACTTAAAGTTTTATTAGTTTAAATTTTATTTTTATTATATATATTAGTATTAATAATAATTTATACTATACTAGTTAATACTATAATTTAAAGTATAAAAATAATAAAATAATTTTAATATTATTAGTTTTTAACTTTAAATTTATTTAATTTTAAAAAGTATTATAAGTTAAAATATTACTTTAAAATAGTTTTCTACTATTATTATTAAAATATAAAGACTTTATTTTATTTTTAAAAATAAATTAAAAAATATTAGGAAAAATTAAAATTAATATTAATCTTCTAATATTTTATAAGAAAGAATTATATAGTAATAAAATAAAAAGTTACTATTTTAAAAAATAAAAAATATATTAATATATATACTATATAATTTATATAAATTATAAGATTTAGTAATATTTTCTACTATAATAAAATTTATTTTAATAATTTAAAAGTTTTTTAATAGTATAATTTTTTAAATATACAATACTCTAGCAAAAGTATTTGTAAGGTTCTCTATATATATTTGTAGGTAGGGTTACAAATACTTTAGTCAAAGTACTATATTTAAGTTTTATAAAAATAAAGTAAAACTAAAAATAAAATTCTAAAAAAATAATAGTAGTTTATTTTAAATATTAAATAGCTTTTTTATAAAATAAAATTATTTTATATATATTTAAAATTAAATAATAAAAAAATAACTAAATTATTAATTATTTAGAGAAATTAGTATATTTATATATTTAAATAATTTAATAATTTAATATTATTTTATATTATTATTAAAAAATAATTTTAGATTTTTTAATTTAAATAATAAAATTATATTTAAATATATCTTACTATATTATTATATTAGTTATTTTTAAATTTAATTTTTAAATATTAAAAAAAATAGAAATATATAAATAAATAACTTTAGAAATAAATATATACTTTTATATTATATAATATTATTTAATCTAATAAAGTATTTACTTTTTATATAAGTATTATATAATAAATAAAAAAGAATAGAATAAAAATAACTAATATAATAAAATATAGTTAATTTACTATTAAAGATCTAAATATTTATTATTTATCTTAGTATTATCTAATATAAAAAATTAATTAAATAATAAAAGAATATTATATAAATTTAGTTTTTATTAGTTATAATAATAGTTAAAGTAAATAAAATAAATAATATTTTAATTTTCTATTTTTAGATCTTTATAAAGTTTAAAACTTTTTAAATTATTAAAGAAATATAAAAAGATATTTATTAACTAATAGAAAAGTATTTTTTAAATTAGTTTTATTTAAAATTTCTATATTAAATATACTTAAAAGATATCTAAAATATATTAAAAAAGTTATTAAAACTTAGATTTTATATTAGAAAAGTATTTTTATTATTTTTTACTAGTAAAATTTATTCTTTATCAATTTAAAGAAAGTTTTCTACAAGAGTTATTACTATTGAGTATACTAAAGTATAATTAGAAAAGTTATCTAAAAAATCTACTGCAGGAATATAAAAATGGCCATTTAAGCAGAGCCAATATATATATATCAAAGATGTTTAGCATGTAAGACCTTGAAAACACTTTCGAAGCGGAGAATCACTAGATTATTACTATATAAGCTACTAGAGAAGCGTGGGGTAAATGCCAAATAACAAGTAACCACCAACAAGGCTAACTGAGTTCAGAATTACGTAAGACCTTCGGTGAGTTATTATGGCTCTAGACTTTGCTTTCTATTTCGCTAAACAGAAAAAAAACAAGAATTTTGTTTTCATATTTCGAGTTAGATGTATAAAAGCTCGCCGGGACGCAGCTTCGCTATTCGCCACAGATGAACATGTCATGTGGCGGAGTTCCCACCAAACTATATCGTCTTGATACTAATATTGGTCCCTGTGGAGTAAGTGATATGTTAAGAGAATTCAGAAACTGTTTAAAAGGTTGTATTTGTTCTCGTGTGGTGCTCTCTTGACGCACGAACCCCAAAGTAAAATACGAAGTATTATAACCTGGTGATTGTGATTTGTTACGCTGCATCGCGCCTCTATTGGATTAGAGTATTGCGAATCAGCCTACTTACAGGACTACGGCAGATTGGCCATTTGCAGAAGCTATAACCATACAGAACAAACCACACAATGACTTTGCATGTGTGCCAACCAGCTAGTACCTATATACATATATATTTTCCTCTGAAGAGGAAGTGGCTTACAGACTGCAACCTCCTTGATCCTAATCTAGATTCTTAAAAAGCGTTTGTAAGAGGGATGAACATTGTTCCTCACAGGTGAGTGCTAGGTTGCTAGAAATTCGACCTTTAGTTTGTATAACACATTTCGACGAAATTCTGGAAGAGCTCCTTTCAAGATTGCATAAGGTTACTTTCCATCTCAGCAATGGGGTGCGTATCAATTGATGGCGTCTGCAGGTAGTCTGGTTGATCTGCACGTAAGGTACATAAGAGTTTTTGCCCTGCGTGGATGTTCTCTCGCCTATATGTAGGCCCTCAGATTCGCTGCTATATCTAGACCTCCCGACACAGTAAAGCCTATAATTCCCCTGGCCCGCTCTACTCATACAGCTCCAGCCATTTTCTCTTCCCTATTGACCTTTTATTCTTCCGTGAACTCACGGTTGCGTTCGAAAGCTTCAGAAAGAGGGCGTGTCGTCAGTGACGTCGACGCCACTAACCTACCAAGCACAACGGCGTATTTTCTTGCCCCGTCTACCTGGGTCGACTCTTTCCCTTCACACAGGGTACAGAGGGTCTTCTCATCAGCGATGCGGGCTGCCAGGGAGGATCCAGTAGGAGCTTTCGAGGTCTCCAAGACTAGGAGAAAGCTACAGGTCGCTACAGCGATAGTATACTGTTTATTGGGTGCTGGAGTTGTCTTTGGCTATGCAGGTACGTAATGTTGGTGATTGAAATTGGGTCAATTATTGGTAGCTGATGTGTACTGTGTCGGGTAGCTCTCAAACCAGTGTTGATAGAGGAGGGCGTGTATAGCGAATACTGCACGGAGAAGGAGCTGGACAAGGGTGTTAGAGTTTGCTTCGAGCAAGAGTTGCGACTCAATTTTATGTTCACTGCGGCAGCTGTCGCTACAAATGCCAGTTCCTTCGGATACGAACATTACAATTGAGAGGGCTTTGCTGACAGTGTATAGGTCTGCGCTCTTGTGGTAGGGACGATACTTGATCGTTATGGACCTAGGATCAGCGGGATTATTGGAAGCATGTTCATAGGCACGGGGTCTCTTTTATTTGCGTATGGCCGCAAAATTGATGCCTTTGACGGTATGTGTCAATGAAATCAGTTTTTTCCATCACTAACATTGGGACAGCTTATATTCCTGGCTATCTCTTTCTTGCTCTTGGTGGACCATTCATCTTTATCCCATCTTTCCAGCTCTCAAACACATTTCCTTCATCATCCGGATTAATCCTTTCAATGCTTACGGGTGCATTTGATTCATCCTCCGCTGTGTTCCTCTTCTACCGCCTCGCATACGAGCGTTTCTCCCATATTTTATCACTCCGGACGTTCTTCCTTGGGTATTTAGTTGTGCCCCTCTTCATACTCTTCACCCAAATTTTCATGATGCCACCCACAAGTTACAAGACTGTAGGTGAGCTGGTGAAGCAGGTTGAAGAGGCGGAACAGCGCTTGGCGGAGGATGCGGATGAGGATGATGAATACGATGATGACGAGCAACTCCTGCGTCGTGAGCGTAGAGAAAGCGTTGTGAGTGAGATCACTTCACTCTTGGGTAGTAAAGGGGCTTCCCGGCATCAGCAAAAGGAGGAGACCAAGCGCGAAGTCAGTGGAGTTTGGGGTGCCATGCACGGTAAGAGCGTGCGTGAGCAGATGCTCAGTCCGTGGTATATTCTCATTGCGTTGTTTACTATTGTGCAGATGACAAGGATAAATTACTTTGTTGCTACGATCCGTCCACAGTATGAGTTCTTGCTCGGGGATGCTGCTAAGGCGATCTCAGTCAACGAATTCTTCGATATTGCGCTCCCTGTGGGTGGCCTATGTGCTGTGCCTTTCATAGGAATGTTGTTGGACAGGACTGCAACGCCTACTGTGCTACTAGTACTTGTGAGTGTCGCTGCGGCGACGGGTGTATTGGGCTTGCTTAGGGATACATGGGCAGCATATGCCAATGTTGTCCTTTTTGTGCTCTATAGGCCATTTTATTATACGGCCATCTCGTAAGTTCCCCAATTATGGCAGTATGGTATCATTCCTAATATATTGATTTCCATAGTGATTACACCGCTAAGGTCTTTGGCTTCCAAACTTTCGGAACAATTTATGGCTCCATTATCTGCGCTGCCGGTATCTTTAACTTTACTCAGACCGGCATGGATGCTGCCACCGCAAAATGGTTCCACCATGATCCAAGACCCATTAACCTGATTTTATTGATTTTGATCTCGGTCATAGGTGGGGTATTGTGGATGTGGGTCACGATCAGGAGCAAGAAGCTCAAGAGAAGGCTTCTAGAAGAGGAAGCAAACAGAGCTATGGATAACGAGAATATTATGCCTGGCGGCTACGGCGGATTCTAGGCGAAATCGTCAACCCGCCGGTATAAAATACCAGAGTTAGGATTGCCTAGCTAGTGGTGAATCTCGATCGTATGTATTGTGGCTCCGTCTATCCCGTTCTAATAACTCATGGGGGCAAATTCTTTCGGACAGTTTTTGATATAGTTATTGGGATCATTGATTTTGATGTTTTAACTAGCGTTTTAGCCAGCGTTTTGTCAATGTATACATCACGATTGTCATGAGTCAGGCGCATTTGAGCAGCACAGATGGATCGGGAGTATGAAGGATGATTTTGAGCTTTGCATTTTTGCTTGTCTTATGTACCCTTAATATCTACTTGTTTAAGTATATACACGAACATCTCAGTCGACATCTAAAACACTTCATACTTTTATGTTCTCTGTTCGAATTAGTTTTGGGTCTTATTATAAGCATTTAATATCCCAATAATGAAGCTTTCGCCAAGACTCGTTTTGTGCCGCCTAATAACCACCAACTTGATCAGAAATACCAACCACCCCAGCACACCATCATACTATCATGTCCACTATCACCAACACCACCACCACCCAACTGCAAACCTCCGTCAATACCCTAACCGCCTCCCTCTCCCTCCTCACTTCCACCATCTCCACTCTCTCCACCGCCACCTCCGACTTCCCCCGGATGACCAAAGTTCTCACGGTAAACCGGCACTTTGAGCTCCTTTCCGAACCCGAAATCCAAACTGCGCAAGAATCACTCCGGGAGGAGATAGTTCCCGAGTTTCGCCACTTATTGGGGCGGGTCGAGGGGCAGTTGGAGCGGATGGAGAGACGAGAGAAAGGACTTGAGAGTAGAGGGGAGCTGTTGGGGGGGAGGTTGGAGGGGATGGGTGACGGAAAGAGGAAGGCGTCTGTGTCGAGGGGGAGTGCGGGTGGGATTGGGTTTGCTGGGGGGTTAGGAGAGGCGGCGGGTGCGGGGAGTAAGGTGAATGTGGAGAAGATGAGACAGTTGAAGGCGAAGAAGGAAAGGTTGATGTATACGGTTGAGAGGCTGGCGTTGCAGAAGGGACAGAAGGTGAGTTTGATCGATCTAAATTTTGGGAAAGTAATGGTGTGGGGGATGTTGTGCTGATTTAAGTGCGTATGGTGGCAGCATCGGCAGTTGAGGATGAGTATGAGCTACAAGGGGGTGGTTTAAGACATAATCGAGATTGTAGTTTGACGACGATAGAATTTGTGAAGTAGGGGTTTTGCTGATTCATAAATATTGTTTCGCTTATTTGAGGAATACAGAGTGCATTGGCTATTTTTATCGATAGCAATTATCGTCCTAAGGGGATGTATACTACCACGAACTTTCCGACCCTCCGATATTACAGACATTACAAGGTAACTATGCCTGGACCACCCCCCACCAACCCACTCCTGCCGCACCACCTAGTACAATCGCCATTGGGGGCGTTACATCAAACCACCTCATGGTCGCGAACGACATCGTCGCAACCACCACCCACCACGGATCTCCACCTAAACTCCTTCCCCTTGACTCCTTCTCGGTCAACCAACCAATCTCCCAAAGCCTATACACAGCCGTAAACACCAATCCCACCGCCGCTGCATTAATTCCCCTCAACATCGCAATAACCATAGGCCTAGTCCTTAACACTCTCCAAAGACTCTGGATTCCCAGAGCAAGGATCATTCCCGGGGCAAAAATACCGATGAATCCGAGAGCAGCGCCGAGGAGTGAGGAGGCGGCTGGACTGGCGTAGGAGGTATGCGAGAGGGCAAGGGCGCCGAGAAAGACGGCAAAGTTGAAGTTGGGGCCGGGGAAGGCTTGGATGATGGCTAGGCCGAGGAGGAAGTCACGGGCGGAGACCCAGCCGGGGTCGACTACATAGGAGCGGAGAAGGGGAATGACAACGGGGCCGCCACCGAAGATGATGGTGCCGGCGAGGTACATGTTGGCGAAAAGCTCGAGTTCGAGAGGCGGGCTATCGAGGGCACTACGGACCACGAGGATGGCAATGAAGGATGCTAAGAAGGGGGGAAGGGCAATATTAGTGTATGAGAGATTTGATTTATGGGGTGGAGGTGCGGGGATGGCTCACCAAAGAATCCAACGATAATGGCAATACCGACTTTCACAGGAATAGCATGTGCGAGCATGTCTGTACCCTCAATTCTGTCCCAGGTTGCGGTAGCTTCCCTGGACTCCTTGACAGGCTGTGAGGGACCTGCTTCGGGGATTTTGGGTGCTTGTTGCCTCTCAATATCCCTTTGTAGCTCCTCGCCGTCCACGGTAGTAGGTCGCCTGTGCTGAAGGTTAGTGCCCTCTGGTGTAGGGACGCCCGCCGCAGCAGTTGGCTCCAAACTGATCCCCGCATCATTGTTACTTCCTTCTCGCGCAGCAGCCTTGCCTTCCTTCCTCTGGTTCCTCCTCTCCTTGTACCTCCCAACGACCCCCCTTGCCCATAGATCCCAGAGAAGGGTTACAAGACCCCCAATTGTGATCAACAATGGAAAGTACCATAATGCAGTGTAGCATAATCCAGCACAGGCGCCAAAAAGGACCAATAACCTACTGACCTTGTCCGTAATTGCCTTCTCCGCTAACTGAACCGCTGCCAGCGCAATAATCCCTACCGTCGCACTGTTCAGTCCACTCAGCAGTGCATACACTGCCGGTGGCAGTGTCTCCTTGACATTGTTAACTCCCAATGCCAGGGCAAACATACCCAACGCTCCGGGGCTCGCCCAGATCATAAACACCAGCAACGCAGGAATAATTCCAGCGTGGACCTGTGCAATGCAGAATGCCATCTTTGTACTGGCTGGGCCCGGGAGAGATTGGCATACTGCAAAGAGCTCTTGGTAGGTTTGCTCGTCCAGCCAGGGAGGGTACTTTACGACGCTGTTGTTTCTCGCAGAAAGACCTTGGACGAACCGTTGGTGGAGGATTCGGAAGTGCACGGGAGGGCCACCGAATGCAGTGAAACCGAGATCCCAGGTGCGGGAAACGACAGAGGCAATTCGGGTAGGGAGGGAGGCAGTGTTGGCCTTGTAAGGTTGGTCAATGGTGGCAGGGTCGGAGGTGCGAATTGCACGGAGGACGGTGGACGCCATGATAGGATAGGTGCGGTAGCTATTGCACTTCAGAAACGAGAACTCGAGAATAGTCCGCAGAAGTGATTGCAACCAACCGATCTATGAAAGGAAGAAAGGGCCTCTTACCAGTGCTCGTCCGTTGGGATCAATACCATGGGCTTTTATAAAAAACCATAAACACGGCATGCTGCACCATTCAAGTAACCACTTTTATATCCTTGCGTAAGCCTACCAATTAGTTTTCATTAGTGACAGATTTCGTTCTATACGTATTTATTAGATATTCTTGGCAGTTAAATATAATTTATTAAATTATTTTGACAGCTTGAATAAAGAAATTTTAGTATTTATAATATAGCTTTTTAAGTTATATAAATATAAAGCTATTTATTTTTAATTATTATTATTATTTATTTTTATATATATAGTTTAATTTATTTATATAAAATTTATTAGTTTTTATAAATATAAAAAATTATTTATAATAATAAATAAAATAATAAAATAATAAAATATAATAATAATTATTAAATAAAAAAATAATTTATATTTTAATATAGAAAGATTTAATTATATTTATAATTAAAAATTATTTTATTTATTATTTAAATATTTAAATATATAATATTAATTTAATTATAAATATATATATAAAATATATTAAATATAAAATTAAAAAAAAAAAATTAATTAATTAATATTTAAAAATATAAATATATATATTAAAATTATTATATAAAATATTTTTAAATTTATTAAAAATATTAGATATATTTAATATTAAATTTAGGTATTTATATAATATTTAGTATAGATATTATATTATATAAATCTAGTAGTTTTTAGTAAAAATAAAAATTTATTAATTAAGTATTTAAAAGTTATTATATATATATTAGTAAAAAAAATATTTATATTAAGTATATTAAATATACCTAATACTCTAATATAAATTCATAATTTTAAAACTAACTATTTTCTATTATACTTTTAAATATAACTTCTTTAATTTAATATTTTTTAATTTCTTACTATAACTAATTACTTTTTTATTACTTTATATCTATTTTTTATTTTTTTCTTCTATTTATTCTTCTCCTTCTATCTAATATATCTTTTTTATTTTATTTTTTTCTTTATTACCTACTCAATATTATTTTCTCTTATTATATTTTTATATTTTTTTTTTATACTTATTATCTTTCTAATTCATATTTATTTCTATACTTTTCTATTTGACTTATTATATTTTATAAGTTAACTCTTCTATTCTAACTATACTTATATACTATCTTTCTTTCTTTTATTACTAATATTATTTTTTATTATTATTAATTTTTAAAATCTTTTTTACTATCTTTATACTTCTTTTATGATTATAATTCTTCTATATCTCTTATAATATATATCTATTCTTAACTAGTTCTTTAAATCTATATATATTCTAATAGTTTTATTATATTTAATAGCTAATATCCTATATTTTATATTATTATTATATTATATCTTTACTTTTTATATAAGTATTTCTTATATATTTATTTGTAACTCAGTTTTATTCTTTTACTCTCTCTATTATTACTATATTATCTATAAACTAAATATAATAATAAAATTAATCTAAAAAATTTAAAATTTTAACTTAGTCTACTTACTATTCATATAAAAGAATTATTAAAATATAAAAACAAATAATAATACATTTTTACTATAATTAACTTAATAATAAAATTAAAACCTAATAAAAAATAAAATATTCTATATATATATTTAATCTACTATATATTAATTACTAAAAAAAAATAAAATAGACTTACTTTTTAATCTAATATATTCAATTATTATTATTTTTTTATTATTATTTATTATATAATTAGTATCTACTTCTATATTATTAATATCTAATTATAAAAAGTCTATTAATTCAACTAATAAATCTTTTAACTAGTTTTACTTTTATTATTATTTATTTAGAAATATATTTAATCTATTATAAAAATATTGTAACTTTTTTTCTAGTTTAATCTTATATTTTCTTTAATCTTCTAGTTCTAATATATCTATTAGCTTAATCTTAATTATTTTCATATATATTATAGATTATTCTCTCACTTTATCTTTTAACCCTACCTAGCTTTAGTACTATATTAATAACCTATATACTTATTAGTATATATTTACTTACAGCTTTTAATCTTAATCTAGTATAACTTTACTATACTAATCTTAGTTTTCTAGCTATTACTTCTAATTTTAAACTTTAACCTACTAAATTACTAACTATATCTTAAAGATTTTAGCTAAATACTTACTTACTAGAACTTATCTAAAAGTTCTACTAGATTAGAATCTTATCTTTATATTTATTACTTATTATTATTATCTTCTAAAATATTTTTATATCTTTCTACTTATCCTTCGTATTTACTTTTTTATATTACTCTTTACTTTTTTATACCTTCATATACTTTTTTTTATCTTTTTTCTAGTTTTTTTATATTACTAGACTTCTATATATATAGGTATTTCTACCTTTCTTATTCTCTTCTCTCCTTATATAATAACTTGTTTACTTTCTTATACTTAGTTATTATAATAAATATATATTCTTTTGAGTATAATTTAATTTCTTTTATTTATATCCTCTTTTCTAATATATCTATAAGTATATTTATATATATATTATTTATTATCTATAATACAGGTAATTCTTTGACTATTTATAATACTTTATTATATACCTTATAGTCTTTATTATATATAATATTTATCTTAACCTAATTACCTACTATACTAAAATTATAATATATATTTACTATAACTCTATTATCTAATATCTTTTTTTTACTTTTAGCCTCTCCTAACTTCTTTACTATTATATCTATATTATTTTATACCCCTATTTAATAAGTATACTTTACTAGAGTCTACTCTAGCTGATATATACTTATAATATTCTAAATACTTAAGTTTGGAATAATAGCTACTACTCAAATATTTTGAGTTTATTTTAACTAAAGTTATGAATATAACTTCATAACTATATTCTTACTTCAAGGTACTTCTATAGTATAACTATTTTTCTATATATCAAAAGTTTATGAACTTAAAAACTTTGATAATACTTAATTAAAATTTATATAGTTTATAACTAAATTATCTTTAGTTTTCTCTTTTAATCTACTCTAATACTCTAATAATATTTTTAAGATTACTTATATAGCCTTCTAATTAATAACCTCTACTACTAATTAGTAGTATATGCCATAGGGTGAGTTGGTTCGAGTTTATAACCTTGAGAACTTATTTAGTTATCACCTTGCCTCGGTCCTGGCTAGTAGCAACTCGCCTCGTACTGACTTAGCGATTATTTGGTAATCTATAGAATACTCACTAAGACACCCTACTAATCTTCTTTATCTTTAGGTATCTGCCAAGCCCTGCTATTTCCCACTCTTATCTCATTCATCACTTGCCATGGTTTTGTTCATCTTTTTAACTTATTATATTCATGCCGTCCTTTCAAGACATAATTTTCAGTTCCCTATCCTTTGTATGGAATTACCCTCTTCCACCTCTTATTACAGATTACCCCTCTTATGATGGATTGTACTTTTTATAACTAATTCCACCTTTTGTTACGGATTGTACCTCTTGTCACGGATTGTTCCTTTTGTCACTATATAGTACCTATTGTCATAGATTGTATCTCTTATTATAGATTGTGTCTCTTGTCATTTCTATTTATATCAAAGATTGACTCTTGTCACGGATTGCACCTCTTATCTGATTCTACCTCTTATCATAAATTGTACCTCTTATTATGGATTGCACCTCTTGTCACCGATCTTACCTTTTGTTACAGATTACATCTTTTGTTATAGATTGTACCTCTTATTACTGTATAGTACCTATTATTATAGATTGCATCTCTTATCACAGATTGTATTTCTTGTCATTTCTATTCTTGTTACGGATTGACTTTTATCATGGATTGCATCTCTTGTCACTGATTCTACCTTTTATCATAGATTGCACCTCTTATTATAGATTATACCTCTTGTCACCAATTCTACCTACGGATTACACCTCTTGTTACAGATTGTACCTCTTGTTATAGATTGTACCTCTTGTCACTGATTCTACCTCAAGTCACAGATTGCACCTCTTGTTACAGCTTGCACCTCTTATTACCGATTCTACCTTTTATTACGGATTGCGCCTCTTGTTACTAATTCTACCCCAAGTTACAGATTGCACCTCTTATCACCGATTCTACCTTTTATCATGGATTGCACCCCTGGTTATAGATTATACCTCTTGTTACAGATTGCACCTCTTACACTGATTCCACCTCTAGTCATAGATTGTACCTCTTGTCATAGAATATACTTGTTATTACAGATTGCACCTCTTGTTATGGATTACACCTCTTATCACGGAATGTACCTCTTGTTATGGATTGTACTTCTTGTCATGGATTGCACCTCTAGTTACAGATTGTACCTCTTATCATGGATTATACCTATTATCATGGATTATACCTCTTATCACTAATTCTACCTCTTGTCATCGATTCCACTTCTAGTTACAAATTGTACCTCTTGTTACGGAATGTACTTCTTATCATAGATTGCACCTCCAGTCACGGATTGTACCTCTTGTCACAGATTGCACTTCTTGTGATGGATTGTACCTATTGTTAGGGATTGTACTTTTTATTACCGATTCTACCTCTTATCACTGATTCTACCTTAAGTTATAGATTACACCTCTTGTCATGGAATGCACCTCTGGTCACAAATTGTACCTCTTGTTACTAGATAGTACCTATTATCATGAATTGTATCTCTTTTCATGGATTGCATCTATTGTTATAGATTGCATCTCCTGTTATTTCTATTCTTGTCACGGATTGATTCTGCTGTCCCAGTTTGCCCAACCTTTCGTCTTATATTTATCCTCTTATGTACTTTATGCCTCTCCTACTCATCTCACCCTTCTCTATTCTGCTATACATCATTTGCCCTCCCACATACTGTATATCCTAAGTCCTACCTACTTGCCCCTGCCTGCAATCCCTTACACACCCAAAAAAATATCCCTTACTTGAACTGCCTATCTCTAAGCCTCTTCATTCATATTACCCTACCCCTCAATAATAATAATTCCTATTTAACTACTTCTCGCATACCTCAGGATATGCCCCCCAAACTCAATTTATATATAAATAATAAATAATCTAAGCAACAAAAATAAAACAAATTATATTCACCAATGTAAACCCACTGTATAGTCATTATAAGACAAAATACATCCGTATGACCCTATAGCTCATCATAGTTCCCCATTAAGACCGAATATCAGTAATAACTATCCAAAAAAAAAATTGATTAAGAACAACACCCAGAAAAATCCACACACTATAGCAAACTAGCCCATGAATGAAACCTACATACATAAAGGAAACTTATACACACAAAGGAAACTCACGCCTACAAAGGAAACCCACACACACAAAAGAAACTCATATACACAAAGGAAACCCATATACATAAAAGAAACCTATACACATAAAGGAAACCCATGCACATAAAAGAAAACTAACAGAATAAATCAAAACTCACTTATAAAGGAAAATAAACAAAAAAAAAAACCCATAAAGGAAAACTCTCCTACAAAGGAAACCAATGAATAAAGAATACTCAGAAACCAAATTAACCATACCTTATTTCCTATAGCCCTAACCAAATATACGTAATTACACTTTATAATTCTTACATTGAGTGGGCCGTAGCTTCTTTTAGACTCTTATTGCCATTAAAGAAGTCAGGCTGATAGTTAGAGATACAGGGTGCTTAGTTCCACGACATAGGGTAGAGGGTATTGGTGTCTCTAGTTCCTCCTACAATAGACTGCGTTAGAATGTAATACCCCTTCCTTCTATTAACTGTATACTAAAACTATTAAATAGGCTAGAAACCTGATTTGTTGTGTCTACTACGTTAGGATTATCTGCCTCAAACTCTTTATCTGCCTCTGTACTACTCCTGTACTCTGAATCTATATCATCATTTCTCGAGAGTCCATCCAGAGTGACTGGCACTATATGGCAGAGGAATTCTGTATCATATCTGAGTACTTGTCTCTTCTCACTTATATCAATTTCATTGGGATTGGCTAGGCCATTTTCCACATAGATAGGAGTATCTTCTGGGTCTAAAACTATATATTTCGCATGTATCGAGTTCTAAGATTTGGTCAATATTAATGCAGTAATCATCTGGTTACTTATTTAGTTTTGGCAGTAAAGTAAAATATCTTGAATACTACTAAATACATGCTCGACTGCTATAGATATTAATGGAATACTCAATATATCCTTTGCCATTCATGCTAGCATAGGGTATTCAGTTACATGAACCTTCTATCAGGATAAGGAGTACTGTCAATCTAGTATGGCCAGATCACTGGTTAAGTATCTCTTGACCTCCGAAATATGTACTGATTGGGTCATTATCTGCTCTTGTAGTCGACGTAGGATATAAGATTGTTCTGAATCATCGAAGCGACTCTTCTGAGCCTAGGGCTCTAGTGCATATTTGGCATAGTTGAAATCAAAATAGTCTTTAAACTGTACCCTAGGCACCTAATAAAGTTAGAATCTTATTTTTTTTACTATGTTATAGATGTATCTATTATTACAGAATCAACTCTATACAAACGTTGGTAGAATTGATACTTACTTATAATATTCCGAGTATGGTATATAGTCCGTAGTCTTCGAGTTCATAGTAGGATCCTGTACTATGATATTTCCCCATTCCCTATATAAGGATAACTTCTTCGATAGATCCAGGATAGTTGCTAGATTGTAAATAAGTGATTGCTTTTCCATCCTCAAATAATACTTCTGCAATATCACCTGACACCCTTTCATTGTGTACAGAAATCCTACTGCCTACGTCATACTAGATGGAAGTTTGTGTATATGTTTATATTGTTTCTTGATGTGGTTGAAAATGTCATTATAGATAAAAAACGCATTATGTATAATAGCATACTGGCCTGTAGAAATAGCATATGTATAATTAGACAATAATTTCAAAAAAATTGTAGCCTCCTGAACTTGAGCCCATTCATCTTGACTCAACTATAATTGGCTATACTTTCCTTCCATTGTAGCCAGACTGATTTATTACTCAATATATGACTATAGCCATAATAACTGAGTAAGCATATCAAAGGTTGAGTTCCAGCGAATTCTAACATCTTATATGAGGCCCATCAAGGCTTGAGTGTCATTTTGAAGTTCCTTGAATTATGCCAAACATTGTGGACTAGCTACTATAGCTTTATAGAGCTCCCAAACCTAGAAAAATATTAGCAGATGGGTATGGGGTATAGGATTCTATAACAATGTGCAATTCCGTAATATTATGGAATTCTGCAACAAATTAGAGTAGCATCTCTAGGAAGCATGATACTAGTTCTATACTATAGGGTGGAGATGACTAATCGTGTAGACTAATCATGCAAATGTATCTAGGATATACTTTTGCAGTATATTGATTGAAGTCTCGACTTAAGGAGCAGATGAGATAGTGTCATCATTATCTGGGCCCGACTTGAGTTCCTTCATGAACTGGTTACTGACTAAAGCAATAACATGTGCAAGGTAGAGTAGTCTATATTACTCTGCATCCCATTTTGGACAGAATACATTCGCCTGTAGATACTTAGCCAATACTATATTGACACTAGCATTGTCTGAGACAATAGCTAAGACTTGGTTAGTGATACCCAAGTTCCGGATTATTTGGCTTAGCTTATTAGCCAGTTGTACTATATTATGAGATTCCTCTTCAAGGAATTGAAATCCAATTGTATATTGATGTAGTTGCCATTCTTTATCTATATAGTGGAGCATTGTATCTATGAATGCTAATTTATTTGGCGATATCCAATAGTCTGTAGTGAGGTGGAGCAATGTATTATCTGGAAGGCTTTTCTTGAACTTCGCTTGAATTTCCACTGCATATTGATATATACTTTACCAAAGTGTAGTAGTACTAGGGATATTAATTTGAGGCCTGAACAGATTAAGTAGGCAGTGGAACTGTAGATGCTCGATAGTCCGGAAAGGTAAGTTAGAGGTAATGACCATTTTCATTAGCTTATATTGAAAGACATCGTCACTAAATTGAGGAACTTACATAGTAGTAGTTGTAATGGTAGTAGTCTATGTATGATATGAGTCTATGTTCTTTATTATACTGGCATAGATTATATAATTACTCTTCTAAACATCTTAGCAATATCTATCTTCTTTTGCCCAGTGATGGCACAGTATCTCCTAAAGCTTAGGTATAATTTTATGTGTGTTGTGCCTATATTGAATGCACTCGGGTACTGTAAGGTAGTATTATAACCTAAGCAATATATAAAAGGTTCCCTACTACTTATCTTTGCACTTTGACCGAATTCAGCCCAGTACATTATTGTGTATAATTTCAAATCCCATCGGGGTGGATAAATATTATTTCATTCCACCAAGTTCTTGGCAAGATTGTTATAGAGTTTGCTAGCCTAGTCGGTAGTTTCCCACTATTCCATGAAAGAGGCCGCCTTCTCTGCCTCCCACTTAAACCCAGTACCTTCTAGAATCCTGATGAAGGAATCTATTGGAGATGAACTAGGAACTAGGATATTGAGAGAACCAGACATATTAGTAAAAAGGGTTAGTGCTTGATTGTTTTTGGACTATTGTACTTGGTAGACTTGTTAAGTAATACAGCAGAGAAGTGAACGTATTTATTAACCCTACTAGAGCAGAAAAGACGATATCATAGAAAACCACTTCTGTCACAGAATACAGCAGGGAAGTGAACGTATTTATTAACCTTACTAGAGCAGAGGAGACAATATTATGGAAAACTACTTCTGTTACAGAATACCGCTTCTGTCACGGAATACCACTTCTGTCACAGAAAATGTCTTGCCTCATAGATCCTCTGGGAGGCTTGGTAGAGGTGTATTTCCAATGCCATAGGTATATACAGTACTTGTCCAAATAAAAAACCCAAGTGATATATATAACTAAGGATAGAGAGCATATACTTAGGCTCTTTTGCTACAGTGATAGATGCTGAGATATTCGGAGTGGTGCCAATATGGAAGGCGGGGAGGTTAGTAGTAGCTCTTGATAGCCAGAGCGCTATCAGCCGGCTATGGAATCTGCACTTTGAGTAACCACAGTCGTGGATAGAGGAACTAGTAGTAGAAGAGATGAGGAGTGGTAGCAAGACGATGATATAAGTAAAGAGACATAGTAGGGTAGAAGGAAATAAGAGGGCGAATAGGAAGGCGGAGGAGGTAGCAAGAGTGGGTAAAAGGATACTGAGACCTGATATCATCATACTGGCAGGCATCCGACAGACCTTCCCCATAGGATGACCTTCTAAGTAGATGAAATAAAATCAAAAAGTGCTATAGCAGTTGACATATATAGTGACTGACTATAGACCGCAGCGCTAGTGGCTATACAAAATAAGCTGGGCAGATGACCCATGGTACGGGCTGTATGAAGAGGGCATGGCCCAGAATGCTGCATACCTATTAAGCTGTCCTAAAGTAGAGGATGGGAAAGGGCAGAAGTGGGAGCTGTAGGAGTATTCCATTGTAGTAAGGTGCATCTTTAAGTCCAGTTAAGCATTACGTAGAAGTTGATTATCTCTGGAGGTCTATATAGGAGTTAGCCTAATATTGTGACTAGACACAAGATCAAGAACATGCCTTAAGGAAGGTAAAAGTAAGAGACGTTTCCTACAATATTATATTATTATCTTTAGCGATAGGTACTAACCAGCAAGGTGTCTAGTATTCGATATATCTCAGAAAGTACCTACAATAGGGTAAGCTGAGGCCCAAACTTTCTTCAGCTTAGTATCAACTGACAGATGGGAATTGATAATTTTCGTATAAGCCTTAGGATAGTGCCCACATGCTATTGATAGTTGATCACTAGTGAGTGAGGTAAAAGCTGAAAAGAGTAACCCATAATAAATTATAGAGAATATAGTCATCTAAGTAAAACAGGTCTTAAGTAGATGCTGCCCTAGAATATAAGTTATATCGACCTATCCAAATCTTCTCAAGGAGCACTTGGACTATTACCCGAGAGCCAATCTGGCTAGATTCAAATCGATCTATAACTAACAGTATAGCCTCAGATCTTACCAATTCACTACTGCTTAAGTTAAGGAAGTATTATAGTTCATTCCCCTATTCCTACAACTCTTCATCATGAGAATTCTGATAGTACTCTACTATATTATTAAGCTAATATAAGATATCAATACCCACATACTATATACAATACCCTGGTAAAAGTATTTGTGAGGCTCCCCATATATATTTGTAGAGGGAGTTGCAAATACTTTGGCTGGGGTCCTATACTTTTGAAAACTCCATACTTATATATATATAAGCGAAGTTACAATTGCCTATTATAGTAAGAATAATATCTAATTTATATACCTACTTTATCTGACTTTAGATCCGCCTATGTGAATATATTTCAGAATATTTGACTAAGATGAACATATCGAAATACACTAGATTGGGATTAGTATAAATGCATAACTATACCAATTCTAACCCAGTCTGTAATAAGACAATCAGTTCGACAAGACAATTAGTCTATAACAAGTCAACAAATTCATGATAAGATAAGCAGTCTATATAAGTCAACTATTCCCTTATAAGATAATTACTATAGCAAAAAAATCAGTCTGTAATAAGACAATCAGTCCATGACAAGTTAACTAGTCTATAATAAGACAATAACTCTGATAAAAAAATCAGTATGTAATAAGTTAATGAGTCCGTAACAAGTCAATGAGTCTGTAACAAGTCAACCAGTCCATGATAAGACAATTACTCTAACAAAAAAGTCAGTCTGTGACAAGCTAACAAGTCTGTAATAAGATAATTAGTCTATGACAAGTCAACTAGTCTATGACAAGATAATTACTCTGACAAAAAAATCACTCCATGACATGACAATCAGTTTATGATAAGTCAATAAGTCTATGACAAGATAATCAGTCCATGACAAGTTAACTAATCCATGACAAGATAATCACTTCGACAAAAAAAATCAGTCTATAACAAGCCAATAAGTTTATGACAAGATAATTAGTCCATAACAAGTCAACCAGTCTATGACAAGATAATTACTCTGACAAAAAAAATCATTCTGTAATACAACAATCAGTCTGTGATAAGTCAACTAGTATATGATAAGACAATCACTCTGACAAAATTAGTCTATGTCAAGTCATAAAGCTAGTGACAAGACAATTAGTTAGTGATAAGTCTTTTTTATTTTTATAATTTTTCTAAAAAAAACACCCATCTGTGACAAGAGAATCAGTAGTCTATGATAAGGATTTTTTATATTTATTTTTATTTAAAATACTCGTCTCTGATAAGAGAATCAGTCTGTAATAAGTCTTTTTATTTTTTTATCCTAAAAAAAAAATACTTGTATATTATGGGGGGAATATAAGTTTTGATTAGTAAGTTAACCACTTTAGATTAATCTATTTGTTTTGATCAGCAGTTTATACATAATATTTACATATAAGTCATTCAATTTATGGGGATCTGTTAATCTGATTGGTACAATGAGGGGCTTGTACCGTGACAGTTATGCTTGTATCGGTACAACTATTATGTGAAAAGAGGTCTCAGTAATATGCAGTGATCTTTGCACTATAGAATCCTGAAAGTCGTGCCAAAACTGGCATGACTGTCAGTATCACATGAGTCATATATGCTACTTGGTTGCGGTTATTGGTAGGAAAGTTCTAATAGATATGAGAGTTATCCTAGTGTTCACTGATTGTAGTAAGTATAAGTGGTAAAACGATTTTGGGATCTGCAAGAGTCATGCCAGTCTTAGTATGACTGTTACTTTAGAAGAAGGTCTTAGTGCTATTTGTTTATTTAAAAGTGTTTCATTCTGTATATTATTATTATATATGAAGACGTTTTTGGTGTAATATTATATATGTATTCTCATTGTCTTGTTCATATATTGTCGACTCTGTCATTATTCTCTATCTCTTACTCTTGTTGGTCTACATTCTGGTCATACTCTATATTCTCTCTATTAGGAAAGATATATCTTCATACTGTGATAAGATAATCAGTCTGTAATAAGATAATCAGGCTGTGATAACCATGTCAAGATAATAAACTAAGATTCTGACACTAGTTTACTTTAGCAATAGTGATATTAAGGGGCGGGAGGTGGAGGCTAGAGAGGGCGGCCAGAATAGGAGTAATGAGTTTTTTTTTTTTCTTTTAAAGTAAAGGGGTAGCTAGAGCAATACTACATAAAATCCATATATCCATACTTCTATTCCCTTTAATCATAGTAACAACAATCCTCACTATCTTATATACCATATATACTAATTTGAGCAGACAAATAAGTGAGTAAAGCAATGCCACAAGGTATGAAATCTCTTATACTTAGTTACTTACCTAATATCAAGTTTAGCAATTATCGTGCATAATCTTATTAGGTGTGATTCTGGACTTATGGGCTTGCCCAATTTAGACTTGTTGCACTGGATAGAATACTGATCATATTTTTATGGCTCCCTTATAGACTAAGCTTTTGGAAGCCATAGGCAGCTACATATACTAAAAGAACCGTGGCTTGTAGTAATTGAAAATGATAAAGCCTTTTGTGGACTGAAAAAAGCACTATTGCAGTATGGTGTGGTACATCACTTAAAAACTACCAGGCCTTGTTATCAGCTTGCAGCTAATTTTAACTGGTTAGTAATATTAGGACTCGATATCCATGGTGCTACCAATCTTATAGGGTAATAGAAGTGCCAGCCACCCCTAGTAAAGCATCAACCGATATTGGGGGAATTGACTTGGTAGACGATTTTAAGGAAGTTCCTAGCAAGGAGGTAGATATAGTAGAGAACAAGGAGAATGAGAAGTCCTCTTTTTTTGAAGATCGCCCCTGATTTCCTCTCCAACCTCTATATACAGAATTTATATATTCTGTCTCTCCCCTTGAACAACCTCCTATAATTAGCGACCTACCCCCTTTTGGTTGTCCAGTTACTCTCCATTCCTCATTGCAGGTAGTAAGTCAGCAGTTGCCTACTGTTAAGGTCATTATTCCTCGAAAAATACTAACTAAATAGCAGATCCGTCAGCAAAGAAAGGCTCGTATTCAGAGACAGTGGGAAAGCTAGAATATAGTTCTAAATAAAGAGTCTAAGAGTGTTGGCATACTGGGTGGGGTTATTATCGGACTTCACTATTCACATTTCTATATTGGCCCTATAACCATGCATATTACTGAATAATAAATTTTTTTATGATACCTTCATATGATTTGCAATACACTTATATATATACTTATACATACTTCTCACTTAGCGGTAATACAAGTTATATATCGGTTTTTATTTCCCGATATCTAAGTTTGCTAGCATACAAAGAAGGAATGCCTTTATTCACTTTAACATGCCCTAATATGTGGGACATCTAAGAATCCTATCTATTTCTCATAACATTTCCACCTATATAACTTATGCTTTTAATAATCAATAGGTATGTACTTCAAGTATGTAATGGTAGGTCGAGTTTGCAAGTCATGAGTGGAGAGATACTAATAGAGAGATCACAGACATTTTAACCTATATAACTTGGATAGTTAAAGGGTATGTCTGTATGGGCTGTGTCACAGGATATTTGCTAAACTGTAGAAGTCTCAGGCTCTAGATAATATCTACTATTGCCTAATATAAGTATCGACTAGAAGATCTTAATTCAGTAGGTTTGTAATCCAAATTCATACTCTAGGGGTTATGTCATAGATAGTGTCACGGACTTGTCATACTGGTATCTACAGATCTGACCAGAAAGTATGAGGCCAAAAGAAGTGTTAACTAGACTACTAAAGGAAGGGATCAAAATGGTAGGCCATATATAGAAAAAGAACAAGCTATCAAAAGAGAAGATAGTAACCAAGAAATCAATAACAGATAAACGTAAATGGAGAAAGACCTTCATGACGAGTCCAGCTACACCAGCGCCAGTTACCCCTACTCCAGTTATGCCTGCCTTAGTAAATCCATATGAGAAGTATGCAGAATTTCCTTAGGGATCAAAAGAATTCAATCCAGACACAGAGTTTAGTAGGAGTCGGAAGGTTTGGGGACCATCCACTAATCTACACATCAGAAAAATCCAGGAAAGTCAGAAAAGATTGCTAGGATCTCTTCTAGCATTCGAATGAGCGAAGAACTAGAAGGACTAAAAAGTTAATAGGGCTCTTAAAGCAGGTATGGTGGAGAGTGAGCATACGACTGTTATTGGTACACCAATTGAGATGAAGCAGAATCAGCTTAGTGATATGCAATACGGCAAGTTCGAATGACTTGTCCAAAAGACTTGGGAGGTGATGTTAGTTCGGAAGAAGATATATATTTTATATCACTAGTATACACTCTCTTAAGAGTAGTAGAGGTTTTACCTTGAGCTTGGTAAAGATAATAATATACCGGCATACATAATTCCAGAAGGTAATTTGGAAGAAACAGGAACAAAGCTAGTGAATGAGTTTAGTGTTATCATTAGTGTTGAGCTAATTTTATACTAAGTATATATATGGTTTAAGCTATATATACAGGATGATGCAATTGCAATTGCTGATTGAATCCTAGAAGAAATGGAAAGGGCTAAAGGGGGTACGATAGATTGTTTAAGTGATGCAATTAAGGATATAGAACCCATAAGTATCTCTCCCTTTAGGAAGTATGACCCATTATTCACTACAGTATAGGACTCTAAGGATGAAAGCAATGGTCAGGCTATAGAGGATAAACTTTCATCATCATCTGACGCTGAGACCAAGCTGAGTGATTCTAATGATGATACACAGCAAAATTTGGTCAAGGATAGAGTAGTCACAACTCCATTATGGTCAGCATCGAGACTGCAGCAAAAAGTGTTGCCACTTCCTAGTAGCGATTCACTTCTAAGACTCATTTCAAGTAACCCAGATGATGATAATTATAATGAGGGGAAAGAGTATGTAGAGTGAAGTGAAGAGAATAAAGAGGAGAATCAAGGAGAGGAGAAAATGGACGAAGAGGAAGTAGGCGATAAAGATGATAAAGAGGAAGAGGGTGAAGGTGATGGGGAAGATAAGGTCGAGACAGAAGAACTAAATGAATAATGACTATGAGTATATTGTTACAGAGCCTATAATTTGTCACAGACTCTACTATCTGTCACAATTTTCTTTATGTTGTCCAGCAGTTATTTTATTATTGTCTGATATATTGCATATTCTATTTGGTATTAGTTGTTTTATTATTCTATAGGTAAAGATTATTATATTTTTATTATTATTATTATTATTTTTTATTTTTTATTTTTTATACTTTTAAATACTGGGTAGTCTTATGAAGGGGGCCATGATAAGCCACCTGGAAACTCACATGGATACAAGTCGGGGCAAGTTAATATACTACATTAACACTTGTTGAGCTTTAGGTACTGCACATATTAATTTCCTCCTTTCTTCTTCTTAAGATTTGTATACATAATTAACAGCAGGGGATGTAGTCAAGAAGCAGAATATATAACTAATGATAATGAAAGAATAATATTCATAATGAAAATAATCTAAGCTTAACCTGAGCTTTGTCCAGTTTCCTTTATCTAAAAGAACAAAAAATGTTTCATACTAAACTAGCTAACTTGTGAGAACAAGCAGGAAAATTCTTTGATCTTATATTCGGTCTAGATTCCTATAATGCTCTATATTTGCTTCATTCCCTACAAGCTTATCACTTCTTCATTACCATGTTTATTGCCTTCTTTTACCACATATTATATAACTATAGCTAGAACAAAGCAAGTACCGAAGTGAAACCTCATAGCCCCACTAAAGCAATAGGCTCTGAAACAGGTACTTAAAATTATCAAAATACTCATAGGCCTAAAAAAAGCTATGGGAAAAAACAATACAAGAAAGAGGTTATAAGGATATAAGTATTCCTTTCTATTCCATACCTGGCACGCCAGTAAAAAAGATGAGACTAAAGTTAAGTGTATTATTAATGAGCCTTGTATGTCAGATTAGAGATCAATAGAAAAGTGTGGATTTGATACTTCTAAAGTTTGCTTTCTGCAGGCTGTACAAGGAGATGGTACAAGACGTGAATACTAAGTATAATAACAATTTCTTGGCCATGACAAATTGGACTAATGTGGAGTATATCCAATTGAGGGTAATAGACGCCCTAAAGGAGACGACTGAAGTATATATGTATAAGTTATTCACCAGTAGGTCAAAATGTATTACAGATACTGTCACAGACAAATACGACTAACACGAAATAGCGGTGAACCTCATTGCAACTCAAGGTGGTGAAACACACAACAGATAAATAATCTTATAGTGGGATATTAAACTCTGGCACAAAATTCAAGCAAATATATTGGTCAGGGGTAATATATCAGGTAGTGTGTAGCCAGTAATTCTATAAATATGACAACAAAGACGAACAGCAGCAGTGGTAGGAGTGGAAGCAGTGGCAGTACTAAGGGCAGCAGTAGTAACAGTAGGGGTAGGAGTAATAATAGTAGGGGTGGGAGCAGGAGTAGGAGTAGCAGCGGGAAGTATAGCAGCAGCAGCACTAGGAGCAGAGGGAGCAGTAGAGGGTACGAGAGTAGGGGCAGAAGTAGCGGCAGGAGGTAGGGTAGGAGCAGTAGGAGCAAAGGTAGTAGGAGAAGTAGCAGAGGTGGGAAGAGGGGCAGGAGGCGGGGCAGTGGCAGTAGGAGGTACAGGTACTGAATGATTATTCTATTATATTAGATTACCCTAAATTACCTAGTATATGGTTCACAGTTACTGAGTATGAAATATATAGTTACAAAGAGGGCCAGTACATCGGGGTATTAATATTCAATGTCTATGAGGAACCACAGTAATATAATACGATTCCAGTTTCGATATCAGTTACCATGTAATACAAGTACTCGAGCAACTGACAGCTAAGATGCCTATTAGAACCTTAAACAGATTAGATTTTGCTACCTAACTGCCTACTAGTTGAGGATTATTCTACAATTTGAACAGAAGATTGGTAGTCCCAAAAGCCCACAGGTTAAAAAATAAACCCTAGATGAAGAACGCTAAAAGGCAGTGGAAGGGAATACATAATAACGTAGTGGGGTTAGAGTGCTTAGAGGTATTTTGTTTAGTTGGTAGTTTATTTTTTTTGTGGTATCTCATTGGTTAATCGGATATATTTTCTTTTATTTCATATGTGATTATAATATTTGTTAGAATACATATGTTTTTCTTTTGTCTAGTACTTGACTGGGATATATAAAGGAATGGGTTGTTTGTTTGGGCGCATAATATAGTGTTTTGTAGCGATTAGTATAGGACTCTCAATAGGAACAATCTGTGACAGGTAGTTACAATCCATGACCATAGTAAAGAATACATGAGAAGTGTAAAGAAATAGTAGTGAAAGTAAGGAATAGAAGATAGGGGGTAGCAATCTGTGTATTACAGTATAGACTGTGACGTGAACTATAGATGTGACTCTAGGGAGTGCACGTAGACTTGGGGACAATAGTGTGGTCGTAGACAATAGTGTAGACTGTAGACAATAGTGTAGACGTAGACAATAGCGTTAGATAATAGCATAAACGTAGGCAATAGCATTGGATAATAGTGTAGATATGGTCAGAGTGTAGATGTGAGATAGCTTGTATTGTGAACTAGAATATATAAGGTATTGCATAAAGAGCAAGAATAAAGAATGGTAGCAGCATCCTTATATATATACAATTATCCTTACCCATGATACTTACTTTGATATAAGCTCTTCTCATTACACGCGTAAGTAAGCTTCCACGTGTGATGCTCAACATGATGTCACCTGCGATATAGGTGATAGTTCATGGCATGTGTGTATTATCTATGATCACAGGTGATAGTCCGTGATAGTCTATGACAGTCCGTGACAGCCCATGATAATATCTCCTTCTAAGGGCTGAAGTCCCTTGAGGCTTAGGTATCCTTTAGTAAAGGTCTTGGTTTGTCTGGATATCAAGCATGGAAGTCATTGATGGCTTTCAGTTTATTTACGTTGATAGCTGGTTCCCAATTTGGATTGTCATAACTTATGTATTTGATCAAATATTGGAGTTTCTTCCATCGAATGCATGAATTGAGAACTTACTCTACGTGCCATTCCTCTTCATTGTCAACTATGACTGGCAGAGGTAGTAGGTTGTTTTGGCCAGGTAGTAGATTATTATCTACAGGATCCAAGAGTGATATATATTGGACTCGATGATAGTGAACTATTGGTGGAAAGTTAAGTTCATAGGTATATGGTGATATTACTTTAGAGATCTTATAAGGTCCAATACGTTTGTAATCCAGCTTTTTGCTTGGATGTTGGGTAGCAACATGTTAAGCATTGAACTATACGAGGTCTCCTTCTTTTAGTACTGGTGCTGGACTTCATTATTTGTCTGTTTACTCCTATTATCTTGCTTAAGCTCTTGCCATCTCATTTTATAAGTGTTCCATTAGTTCTTTTATCTTCATGGCTACTTGTATGGTACTCCATTCTCCTGATTCTTTTGGTGCAGGTGAGAAGTCGAATTGCTAGAGTGAGTCTTTACCGTAATTGGCGAAGAATGGGGATACACCTGTTGTTTCCGATGCTTGGTTGTTCAATGCAAATTCAGCTAGATAAAGCTACTCTTCCTAATCGTCTTGAAGGTAGTTTATATATATACATAGGTATTATTCTAGTATAGTATTGATTCGTTTCGTTTGGCCATCAGTTTACAGATAGAATGGGCTTGAAAGTAGTAACTTCACTTGAAGAATTTGATATAGTGCTTTCTAGAATTTTATAATAAATTGAGTTCCTCGATCTGAAACAATGGTTTTAGGTAGGTCATGGAGCTAGAAAATATGTCGTACGAAGAGATCTGCTAACTTCTCAGCTATAATAGTATCCCGACAAGGTATGAAATGGCGCATTTTTGTTAATCGATACACAACTACTAAGACTATATTGTAGCTATTTGACTAAGGTAATCCCATGATGAAGTCCATTGAAATATCTTACTAAGCCCCTTGTGGTATTGGCATTGGTCATAAGATTCCGAAAAGAGTATGCTATGATGACTTAGAACGTTGACAGTAATGATAGTTCCATATATAGTGATCTACTTTCTTATGTATTCGAGGCTAGTAATATTGTCGTGATAATAGCTTGAGCGTCTTAGAGTGTCTAGGGTGTCCTGCCATTAGGGTCATATGATGTTCTTTGATTAGTCGTACCTTTAGAGGGTTATAGTTTGGTATATAAATTTTTCCCTGAAACGTTAACTTACTATTATCCTCTTAACATTCTCTTAAAGAGATATCCTTCGATTGTTTTTGTTTCTGTCGCAACTTTTCCAATGTTTCTCATGGTAGCGGATCAATAGCCAATCCTTGTTGAAATAGGTCCTCGATTAATTAGTCATTATTTACTGTCGCATTTATTACCAAATTGTATGCCAGATTGTGGGGTTTTAATACTATTTGATATTGGAATTTAGTACATTCATCCCCCTCCTTAGGGAGGTCTTCTGACCTCCAAGTGAGGGCGTCTGGCTTGCCGGTGGCTTTTCCTGGTTGGTAGACAATTTTGAAGTTGAACCGAGATAGGTATTCTGACTATCGTGCTTGGCGGCGGTTAAGTAGCTTTGTAGATATAAAGTATTCTAGATTCTTGTGGTCAGAGAGTACTTTTATTAGATGGGCGGTCGATTCCAGTTCTAGTCACCATTTCTTGAAGGATTGTATAATTGCTATGAGTTCTTTGTCGTAGATTTCATAGTTGCATTCGGCTAGAGTATGTTTCTTTGAAAAGTATGCTATAGGGTATAGTATTCCATGTTCATCATATTGCGAAAGTATGCTAGCGGAGATGTAATCAGATGTATCAGTTTTAATTAATATCTCATTATCAGAATCGAAGTGTCAAAGTATAGGGGCTGTAGTATATGCCTGTTTGAGATATTGGAATGCGAATTCGCATTCATTATCCCATTTTCAGGGTATATCCTTTTTAGTGAGCTTTATTATGGGAGCTACTATAGTGGAGAAATCTTTTATGAACCATTGATAGAAATTGATAAATCCTAGGAATGCTCTAGTGTCATAGAGATTTATTGGGGATTGCCAGTCAATGATAGCCTTTATCTTACTGGGGTCCATTTGTACTCCATCTAGGGATATAATCATATTAGATACTGTACCTTTATCTTATGGAATTCACATTTCTCCAGTTTAAAATATAGGCCTATCTTTTGTAGTGCGCGTAATACTTATGATACATGGTGTTTGTATTCTTTTAATGTATCGCTGTATATAAAGATATCATTGAGGTAAGCTAGGCAGAAATTGTGGAGGAATAGATGGAGGACGTTATTGATGAAGTGTTGAAAGCTGGCTAAGGTATTAGTGAGACCGAATAGCATGACTAATATTTCAAATAGTCCATATCGTATTCGAAATGCTATTTTCCATTCTTCTCCTTCTGCCATTCGAATAAGATTATAAGCAGTTCTGATATCTAAGGTTGTATAGTATTGTGCTTTAGATAATCTTGTAAGGGTTTCTCGAATTAGAGGTAGTAGATATCAATTTTTAATAGTGCCATCATTTAATCCTCGATAATCAATGCATAGATGTAACAATCTATCTTTCTTTTTAACGAATAATATTGGTGCTCCTGCTAGGGAGCATGAGGCTCGGATAAATCCTTTAGAGAGGTTTTCATCTATCTAGTCTTTAAATGCTTCTAATTCCAGTCTTGACAAGGAATATAGAGGTCCAAATGGTGGTGTAAATCCTTCTTTTAATAGGATTTTATAGTCATAAGGTTAGTGAGGTGGGAGTACCTCTACTACTGCTTTCCTAAAGAGTAGTAGAAATTTATGATATTCGTTGGGTAGGAGTTCTTTAATCTTGTCATCTTCAGTTTGAGGTTCTTCTTTTGGTAGTTTAAGAGCCTAATTGAGCTCATAGATAGTAAGCCGAAAAGGTTTCTCTACCTCTTTTCCTTTCCTAATTAGGTGACTGAAGGTAGAGCTAGCAATTATAGCAATTTGAGGTCGTTACAGAATTGATATAGAAATTCTGGTAATAGATGAGGGTTTGTAACAACAATACTGTATACAATATTTAGAGTCGAAGGTAACCATCTTTTATGCAAATTGCATATTTACATCATGGTAGCGAAGCCAAGGAATTCCTAATACAAGAGGGTAGTGTCCCAATTTGGTAACAAATAAGAATAGTTGTTCTTGATATTATCTGATGGTCATTTGTAGCTTTATTATATGCGTGATAATTCCTGATTCTATAGATTGTCTGTCCATTACTTCTAATGTTCGAGGTTCTTTGAGTTTGTATAGCGGGAGTTAGTGATGGCTTGTGAAGTCTTTGTCTATAAATGCATATTTAGTGGCCCCACAGTCTACAAGAGCATGAGTTAGGATATTGTTATTATCATCTTTCAATTCGCAAGTAACTACAAGATGATTCCCTTCTAACTCTTCTTCCAATATAGGCTGCAATGATAAACTAGAAATATGCAGAGAAGATTTTAGTGGTCTCACATCAGCGCCATCATGCTGAGGTAAGGCTATTCTTTTAGCGTTGGTGACATAGCATTGTCTTGTAACGTACTTTCTGCCACTTGAAGAGGGCAGTTTTGGGTTTGAGGACAGGCTTTTACCCCATAACCTAATCTACCGCAATAGTAGCAATGACTCTCAGCCATTCACTTGGTTCACTCTTCCAGAGATACTTTCCTTCATCCAGTCGAGAGGTCTATTGGTCCTGCATGTGTTCCCATAGCTGTTGATAGGGTAGTAGTGGGAGTTATAGCCTGGGCATTAGTACATAGATGGGGAGTTGGCATGGGGTCTGAATGCGCAGGGCGATTGCCGAATTGCGACTGTAGGGCTTGTCGTCGTATATTAAGACATTGACAAATAGTGACAAATTCATCGAAAGTAGCTGGTTCAGGATGTACTCTTAAAAGGTCTTGTTGAAGTTGGAAAGACAGACCTCTTTTGAGAGCAGCTAGCTTAGCTACATCGTTCCAGGTTGTCTCAGTTGCATATCATTGGAATTCGGTAAAATAGGCTGCAAAGTCACGCGTTCCTTAGGTAATAGTATGGAGTTTGTATTCGGCATTTGCTACCCTGTTGGGATCTCCAAATATATTTTCAAGGATTATGATAAGGGTATCTAGGTTAGTCAAATTCACATTGTTATTCTAGAAATATAATATGACCTGATCAAGGGCTTCGTCCAAGAGAGAGTTAATTGCCAAGCGCAGTTTGGCTTGTTTATCAGTATATGTAGCTGCTTTTAAATGTAGTTGAGTCAAGAAAGGATGTAGCTTGCTTTGGTCTTTGCCATTAAATTTCTCTGGGTTGGGAATCTCATCAACTCGATTTCTTCTCCCTTATTGATTTCTGGCTAGGGTGGTACTAATGTCTTGTGTAGCTCGCAATTAAGTACGCAAATCATCGATGACTGCTTCCTGGAGATTTATGTATTTTCTGGCCTCTTGCAATAATCATTGCGAGTTAGTAAGTTGGGTTTATAAGGTAGTGATATCTGTACTCTGATCAGGAAGGGGGAGAATTCGATCCAAAAGGGTAATAGTTTCTTGCATAATAGTGGTATAGTCAGTATTAGTATTGGCAAGGTGCACTTCTACTCACAAACGCGCAAGCAGGTCTGTAACCTCTTGTGGTAGTTTAATAATGGGTTGGGTTGGTCGAGACATGGTAGTCGTAGGACGAAGTAGCACTTAGTAGAGTATAGGGATGTAATGTAATATTACGGTGTAGACTGTGACGTGAACTATGGACGTGACTCTAGAGAGCGCATGTAGACTTGGGGACAATAGCATGATTGTAGATAATAGCATAGACTGTAGACAATAGCATAGATATGGACAATAGCATTGGACAATAGTATAAACGTGGGTAATAGTGTTGGGCAATAGCGTAGACGTAGTCAATAGCATAGATGTGAGGCAGCTTATATTGCAAACTAGAATATACAAGACATTACGTGAAGAGCAAGAACAAAGAATGGCAGTAGTATCCTCATATATATACAATTATCCTTACCCATGATATTTACTTTGATATAAGCTCTTCTCATCATATGCATAAGTAAACTTCCATATATGATACTCAACATAATGTCACCTGCGATATAGGTAATAGTTCATGGTATATGTGTATTACCTGCGATCGTAGGTGATAGTCCGTGACAGTCTATGACAGTCCGTGATAGCCTATGATACTGTGACATATACAAAGAATAAGTAATAAGTACCAACGATGAGTAGGAAGTGGAAACAATCTTTGATGAGTATAAGCAGACTATGACAGTGAAATAGATGACAGTATAAGTAATCCATAATAATGCAAGCAATCCATGATAGTACGAGCAATCCGTGACAGTGTAAGCAATCTGTGATAATGCAAGCAATCCGTGATAGTGTAAGCAATCTGTGACAGTATAGGTTGGAAAAAGTGAAGCAATAACCAAGGCAGCAGGTAGGTAGAAAAGTACAAAAGTAATCAAAATATGGGAGAAGAGATCGATAGATGTAAAAGCATAAATAGAAGTATAGACTTTTTTTTTTAAAAAAAAATAAAAGAAAAAATATAAAACAGAAGGCTTGGCGAGTATTTTGTTGATTACCGAGTAGGGGCGAGCTGAGTTAAGGCCCCGAAAAGCCGACTCAGCAAGTTGTCTATGAATGAAAACTCATTTGCTGAGGTGGTTCTTGGTGACGCAGGACGAGTTGTACTTGTCCCATGGTATATACTACTAATTAGTTTAAGCTTTACTTTAGTAAAACTAATAGAATTATTAGTTTTAATACTTATAAAGACTTTGCTATAGTATTAAAAAATATATATGATAATTCTAATACTTATACTATTACTGAGTATAAACTCTATAACCTCTATCAAGGAGATAAAGACTATTCTACTTACTATACTAAATTTATAATATATATAATTATCTTAAACTATAATAATTATACTAAAATCTTATTCTTTACTAATAGTACTAATATTAGTCTTAAGATTATTCTCTTTTACTAGGTCTCTTTCCTTAAAATATTGAATAATTTTATCTAACTATATATTAAGTTAAATAACTAAATTAAAATACTTTACTCTAACTTATTTAAAGTCTTAGACTTTACTTAATAAACTTAAGTTTCTGCCCCCTATCCTAACCTTCCTATAATGATAACTAAAACTACTTTTTATCTAATAGATCTCTCTACTATATCCAATAAGTATGGTTATCTTATTAATAAAGTTCGTAAATACTAATAAGACAACAAGCTCTCTATATACTATAGAGGTTCGAAATACTAGTCTATTGACTATTCTATTTTAGCCAAATCTAAAAAACTAGTTATAGCTAGTATTACTTTTTCTAGCCTATCTCTTAATACTTCTATTTATAGCCCTCAAACTTTTTTTAAGGTACTAAAAAAGGAGTATTCTCTTTAACTAACAATAGCTAATCGAAGAGTACTAGAATATATTCTAGTACTATCTCTCTTAACTTTATTTTCTTTATTAGTTCTAACTTATTTTTTATTTTAAAGGAAATTTACTTAGTAGATACTAGTTATATTTTACTTATTATTTTTTGAAAGTTTTATTAATAGCTAGCCTATTAATATCATTATATATATTTCCTTTAGATCTCTACTACTATTATCTTTTTTTCTTCTTCTTTCTCTTCTTTTTTTTCCTCTATCTCTTCTACTTATAATTTAGAATCTAAAAATCTACTTATTTTATCTTATTTAGTTAATAAAAACTATTTTACTACTTATATAGTAGACTTAGGAGTAAGCTTCTAGTTTATTAATATAAACTTTATCTTAAATATAAATTTATCTTTAGATTTAAAGCTAAAACTTAAAAATCTTATACTTGTTAATAGTAAATACTTCTTGATAAGGTAAATTACCTATACTTATACTCTAAAATATATGATTAACTAGTACTTATAGGTTTTAATCTTCTATATTATTAAACTAACTAGTTGGAATCTGATTGTTAGAAAACTATAGCTTTGATACTATAATCCCTTAATTAATTAGATTTACAATACTATTACCTTTACTTCTAAATATTACTATATTTATTGTTTACTTATATAAATATCAATCTATTTAGAATCTCTTTTAAATATTTTAAACTCCTTCTGAATATTAATTATTTTTTGATCTACCTTTTGAGTAGCTATTAAAGACTTTAAGGCTTACTTCTATATTATTATAATCTATAATTCTCCTAATAATAAAGATATAAAATCTTCTAATAAGTTAGTACTTCCTAAGCACTATAATTACTTGGTTCTATTATCTAAGAAAGAAGCTTAAACCTTATTCCTATACTATTATATTGACTATATAATTTTATTTTAAAAAAAAGCTAAATCTTCTTTTAGCTATATATATTCTATATCTAATACTAAACTTAAAGAAGTTAGAAAATAAATTAATAAGAATCTCTCCAAATTCTTTATATGAGCTAATTGTTCTTTAGCTATCTTCTCGATCTTTTTGATTAAGAAACAAGGTAGATTCTTCTACCTCTACATTAACTACTATATACTTAATAATATTAAAATCAAAGACTAGTACCCTCTATTATAAATAGAAGAGACCTTCAACTAGATTCATAGATATAAGTACTTTACTAGCTTTAATCTCTATATCTATTTTAACTAGATTTAAATTAAAAAAGGCAACAAATAAAAAACTACTTTTTATATCTAGTATAAGCTCTTTAAGTTTTTAGTTATGCTCTTTGGGTTTACTAATATCCCTACTAGTACTTAGTAGTTTATAAATAATATTCTTTAAGAATATCTTAATATATTCTATATTTACTATATTAATAATATCTTAATTTACTTAAAAAACCTAAAATAATATAGGAAATAAGTTAGAAAAGTTCTTTAGAAGCTCAAGAATATAAAATTATTTATCAAACTTAAGAAATATAAATTGTCTATTAATAAAACTATATTTTTTAGTTTTATCATCTCTAAGTAAGGACTTAAAACAAACCCTAAAAAAGGTAATATTATTTTTAACTAACAAACCTCTAAATTAGTCAAAGATATCTAGTATTTTCTTTAATATATCAACTTCTACTAGCACTTTATTAATAAGTATTTGTATCTTTACTACCTTTTATTTAATTTACTTTAAAAAAATATTCTTTTTACTTAGAATTCTACCTATAAGAAGGTATTTAAACTTCTTAAAGAGGTTTTTATCTTTATTCTAGTTTTTTAATATTTTAACTCTAACTTTGAAACCATTATAGAAACTAACACTTTAAATTATATTACTTTTAACATATTTTTCTAAAAGTATCTAAATAATAAAAAACTTATACTCTACCCTATTACCTTTATTTTTAAAAAAATATCCTTAACTAAATATAATTATATGATTAAAAATAAAAAACTCTTTACTATTATTTTAGCTCTCAAAAATAATATATCTATCTATACCAACTTTCTAAACTCTTTACAATTTTGACTGACTATCATAATTTTCAAACTTTTATATCTAAGGTTTTTCTTTTATATTATTAAGTATACTAAACCTAAGAACTAGTCTAATATAACTTTAAGATTATTTATACTCCAGTAGCCAAAATACTAAGGTAAATATACTAACTAGATAATTTAAAGATTTTTTTAAAGAAGAAAATAGTTATTTCTACTTCAATTAAGGTTTAATTCCTTTTGAAAATTTTTTTTAATCTATAGACTCAATTATAAATAATAAGGATATCTTTATAAATTTTAAAGCTAATAAACTTACCTTAAAGATCATATATACTCTTGAAACTAATACTAAGAAATACTTTATAGTCTTTTTATTTAAATATAAAATCTTAGATTAAAGATTATTACTTATTAATAGCTTTATCTATATTTCTAATAATCTTAAAATTTATCTTTGTATCCTACATAACTATTATAATTATTCTACGACTAGATATATAAGCTAGGCTACTAATTATAAACTTATATTATGAGATTATTGGTAATTAAAAATATACTAAATAATTATCTAATATATCTACTACTATAATATCTATACTTAAATTAAATCTATTTAGTATACTCTTTATAGCCTTTTCAAGCTTCTATAAGTCTTATTCTAGAAATAGTCTTCTATTTTCCTTAACTTTATTATACAACTCCTTAGTTCTAATATATTTAATATATTATTAGTTATAGTTAATATATTATTTAAGATAGTATAGTATATCTTAACTATTACTAATATTAATTTTTAATAAATTACTAAGCTTTTTCTAAATAATATTTTTTATTTATATAAGATTTTAGATTCTATAGTATCTAACTAGAGTATTTAGTTTATCTTACAATTTATCTAATATTTAACTTTATTTATTAATATTTAGTAGAATATTTTTACTACTTTTTATCCTTAGATTGATAGCTAAACTAAAAGAATTAATACAATTATAGAATAGTACTTATATGCTTACTATAATTACTAGTAAGATTATTGGTCTAAGTTTATTACTATAGCTAATTTTTTATATAATAATACTTTGTCCTTAATTCTTAATATTACCTTATTCTGGACTATATATAGTAAAAATTCTTATTACTAGATTAACTAGAACCTTATAATAAAACTTCTAATATCTTTAGTAATTAAGAAATATATAAACTATCTTATACAACTTGATATTTAGTTTAGATTTAAAATAATTTAGACTTAGGTAATTTATTCAAAACAACCTAATAAGTCCTAAATCTTCCTATTTAGGTTGAATATTAGTAATAAAGTATAGCTTTTCTATTGGCATATCAAAAGAACTCACTCTTTGACTAAACTAAATTTCAAAAAACTCAATAAGTTATAAATTATCTAGAAAATCTTATCTTATATTTATATACTTGATCTTTCTCCATTAATAAAAATTTATCTTATTTTTTATATTTTACTCTTTAGACCTGCCTCTACAAACTCTATATTTAACTAAATTCAACTATTTCTACCCTCCATTTTTATCAAAAATATAGCTAAGCAAGAAGTTAATAAAATTATTAATTTATATTTCTAAGGTCAAATCCTTAAAAATCTTACTTATTAGATAGGTTTCAATAAACTTACTTAAGAACCTACTACCTTATTCTTAAATACCTTATACACTATAAAAAAGTTTCATACTTCTTATCTATTTAATTTTTAATTATATAATCTATTTAAATAAGTAAATTATAAATTTACCTTAAATTCATAGAAGCTTATCCTTAGAAAAAGAACTACTATTATAGATTATCCTTTTATCTTGTCCTTCAACCTTCCTTAATCTTAGTACTATACTAGTAACCTATATATTTATAAGTAAATATTTACTTATAACTCTTAATCTTAATCTAATACAACTTTATTATAATAATCTTAGTTTTCTAGCTATTATTTCTAACTCTAAACTCTAATTTACTAGATTACTAACTGTATCTTAGAGATCTTAGTTAGGTATTTATCTACTAGAACCTGTCTGATAATTCTACTAGATTAGAACTTTATCTTTATATTTATTACTTATTATTATTATCTTCTAAAATATTCTTATATCTTTCTATTTACTTCTTCCTTTTTCTTTCTTATATTATTATTTACTTTTTTATATTTCTATATACTTTTTCTTGCCTTATCTTTGGTTTTTTTATATTACTAGACCTTTATATATATAAGTGTCTTTACTTTTCTCATTCTTTTCTCTCTTTATATAATAACTTATTTACTTTTTTATACTTAGTTATTATAATAAATATATACTTTTTTAAGTATAGCTTAGACTTTCTTGTCTATATTTTCTTTTTTAGTATATATATAAATATATTTACATATATATTACTTATTACTTATGATATAAGTTATTTTCTAACTATTTATTATAATGTAAGTTATAATCTAATATATAAGATCTATTTTAATATTATTTACAATTAATTTTTATACTTATAATATATTAATTATCTATATCTTTAAGATTTTTTTATAGATTATTACTTATATTAGTCTTTTTTTTAATATCAAGAGTATTTTTATTAATAAACTTATTTTATATAGCTTTATATTTAAACTTTTATAGACTTCTTTTATATTCTCTAGTTCTCTAATTTTTTAAATAATATTTTATTACTATAGTAATAAAGTAAATGAAAATACTATTAATATTTTATAAAAATTTAGAGTTCTAGTTATTTTTTTTCTTTAACCTTTAGAAATACTACTAGTACTTATATATAATAACTATTATATCTTTAGCTTAAAATTATATTATACTTTAAATAATTATAATACTTTATTAATATTAAATTTCTAACTATTTATATCTACTGTTACAAACCCAACCTTGTCAATCCCCGGCCTCTGTCACATATCGGCAACCTGCATACTTGCTGGCATAAGCACACTAGCCAAGACCCGATTCCCTGAAACCAATGCTCGTCGATCATTTTCGCACCCGATCTCTGTTGTGGACTAGTTCGGCTACTGACCGCATCCTGGAAGTCCAAACTAAGTACTCGCTTAACTAGGGAATCGACTAGAATAGACTAGTCAGATACCCTTACTTCCCTTGAACCGCGAGAGTCGTGCCAGTACGGGCACGACTCTCAAACAAGAAATTGATCCTCTTGCACTACCCTTATTCACTGTTTTCCTATGCCCCTTCTCATTAGTATTGAAGAATTTGCACTCCGGGAACCTTATTAGTACACCTCTTGAGTATTGCTTGCACGTCCTTCCGTTATGACTCAAATTGGGATACCATGACAGTCGTGCCAGCCAGTGGTATGACTCTCAAGAAGGAAACTGAATTATCGATAAAAAGGGCTGATTTCTGCTATGTATTTCCTTCTTCATGCAACAACTTGTTCTCCTCCTTGTACCTAGAAATAATATTCTATTTACCCTCTACTTGAGTGTAGTCCAGACTACCCTGCTCCTCCGTTCCTTGTCGACTCAGGTTTTGCCCGAGTCTCTCGCTACCTCGATCACACACATAATACCCCTACGAGTACGATGCCTGTGTAACCACTCACTAGAGTACTGGATAAAACACTTCACCCGAGTCGCAGGTGATTCTCCGAGAACGATTGATAATACTTTATTGCGTGATCAATAGTCTCCACTATACACTATAGCATCTTTCACTCAGACAGCTCTACCTTCCGAAGATGACGAATGGCAAACTCTAGCAGGTACCCTTCAGAATGCCCCTCCTCCACCTTCCTCTGTTTTTCCTACTATACCTCCGGAAACCCCGACATCCCTTTATTCACCCATCCATGAAGCCTTTGGAGCTAGAATACGCTCCGGTCGTGGAATACTGACTATCTTCAATATTCCCACAACCAACACCTCAATAATGGCAGAATGCTGTTGGGCCTACTATAATAGGGGATATGAGTATGGAGTAACCGCCTCTAGCTTGACTCCATAGACGACCACTCCAATGCAATCCTCTTCTCGTGCTCCCAAGCTCCATAAACCAGAAAACTTTGATGGTACTAGGTCTAAGTTTACCAGATTCATGACCAAGCTAGCGATAGTTTTTTCTTCTGACCCTATATGCTACCCTAACGATGCAGCAAAAATCGCCTACGCAGCCTCCTACTTGACAGGCTCTACTGCAGACTGGTTCGAACCACACCTCGACCGGACCCAAGGAACTATCGACTTCGACATCTATAACGAATTTGCAATAGCATTGAAAAATGCCTATGATGATCTGGATGCAAAAGCTACAGCAAAGCGAAAGCTCCTTGCTCTTAAGTAAGGAGGTAAAGATTGCTCTACTTACCATGCCGAATTTGCCACTTATGCTGCAATTCTTAACCTAGACTACCGAACGAAAATTTCATTTTTCACTAACAGAGCTAATCACAGCCTCAGGACAGCTCTCTCTTACCAAGCCTCTCCTCCTAAAGATTTTGATGAATTCGTCTGACTTTGTATTAAGTTGGATAACCGTGCCAAACTATTCCAATCACGAGACTCTCCCAAGACCACAGGATCTGGACAATAATCCTCTATACCAAAACCGGCCCCTTCAACTTTCACTGGAACCGCTCCTAGACCTATGGACCTTTCTATTTCTCGCAAACGTAGCCTCCTTACAGAAGAAATCCGCAAATACCGATGAGATAACAAACTCTGCATGTATTGCGGAGGACCGGGTCATTAGGCTATCGATTGCCCTATCTCCACAAAAAGCAAGAAGCTAGCCACTGCTAGTACTACTTCTCTACCGGATATTGCAACTTCCGGCCCTCAGGCCCTTTTTGAGGTGCCAAAAAACTAGTGCCCTCTTCGAATAACGATGGCAGTTCGAAGAGCGCCAGGATGCTTTCTAGTGCCATCTCTCCTGATCTTGTTTCTTTTGTTAGTCTGAATTCATTTTCTGCTCTAGAAGAGGTTCATCTCCAAGGAACTGATTATGTTCTACCTATTGTTTCTCATAAGACTCGTCGACGACTTGCTCGACGACGCCGCCTTACTTCTACTTTAATCGTTTCCACAATTTCTGTTACTTATGACTTGGGATCCGAGGATCTACTTATCTTGCCTTGCCTGGTTAATGAAAACCATTCAGCCGATTGCATAGTAAACTCGGGAGTAAGCTCCCAGTTTATCGACCTTGACTTTGCCTTGAATATAAACTTGCCTTTGAACTTGAAGCCGAAACCTGAGGATCTTATACTTGCTGATGGTAAACGCTCCCTAGTGGGGTAAATCACCCACACCTGCACTCTAAAACTTATAATCAACTAGCATCTGGAGGTTCTAACCTTTCACGTCACTAAACTAGCCGGTTGGAACCTGATCGTTAGGAAACTATGGCTCCAACTTCACAATCCCTCAATCGACTGGACTTGCAATACCATTGCCTTTACCTCAGGGTATTGCCATGCTCATTGCCTGCCTACTCGAATACTGACCTACCAAGAACCTCCCAGAAATACCCTGAACCCCCTCCGAATCTCGGTTATCTCTCGAGCTGCCTTTCGAGTAGCTATCAAAGACCCAGAGTCTCAGTTATACATTACTGCAATTTACACATCTCCAGAAGACAACAATAATGATGACCCAGAACTAGCTACCAAACTTGTCCCCCCCGAACACCATGACTATCTGAACCTTTTCTCTGAAAAAGAAGCTCAAATTTTACTCTCTCACCGATATGTCGACCATGCAATTCCACTTCAAGTAGGAGCCAAACCTCCATTTGGACGAATATATTCTATGTCAGATACCGAATTAAAGGAGGTCAGGGAATAGATTAATGAGAATCTCTCCAAATCCTTTATCTGAGCCAGTTCTTCTTCTGCAGCATCTTCTATCCTCTTTGTCAAGAAAAAAGACGGTTCCCTCCATTTTTATATCAATTACCAGGTCCTCAACGATATTACAATTAAGGACCGAAACCCCCTACTATGAATTGAAGAAACCCTTCACCAAATTCGTGGCTGTAAATACTTCACCCGTCTCGACCTCCGAGTCTGCTTCAACCAGATCCAGATCAAGGAAGGTGACGAATGGAAGACTGCTTTCAGAACCTGCTACGGACTCGTTGAATTCCTCATTATGCCTTTCAGATTAACTAATGCCCCAGCTATAGCCCAAAGGTTTATGAACGACACACTCCGAGAATACCTTGATATCTTTTGTATTTGCTATATAGACGATATCCTGATCTACTCAAAATCCTTGAAAGAGCATAAGGAACAGGTATAGAAAGTTTTACAAAAGCTGAAAGAGGCTAGACTATTTATCAAACTAGAGAAATATAAATTCTCCATCAATAAAACCACATTTCTTGGTTTTATTATCTCCGAACAAGGTCTAGAAATGGACCCCGAGAAAGTCAACGCCGTTCTCAACTGGGAAACCCTGAAATCAGTAAAGGATATTCAGTGTTTCCTCGGATTCGCCAACTTCTACCGGCGCTTCATTAACAAATACTCGCACCTCTGCCAACCCCTCTTTAACCTGCTCCGAAAGGATGTCACCTATGCTTGGGACGCCGCATGCGAGGAGGTTTTCAGCCTTCTCAAAAAGGCCTTTACCTCTGCCCCCGTCCTCCGACATTTTGACCCTGACCTTGAAACCCTCATAGAAACCGATGCTTTGGACTACGTCACTTCCGAGATACTCTCCTAGAAGTACCTAGAAAACGAGAAACTCGTACTTTACCCTGTTGCCTTTATCTCTGAAAAAATGTCCCCTGCTGAATGTAACTATAGAATTGGGGATAAAGAACTCCTCGCAATTATCTTCGCCCTTGAGAAATGGTATATCTACCTTCACCAACTCCTACGCCCCTTCACCATCATTACTGACTACCACAATCTACAAACATTCACCTCCAAAGCTCTCCTTTCATGGCGACAAGCACGATGGGTACAAGAATTAGCTTAATATGACTTTAAGATTATCTTCCGGCCCAGTAGCCAGAACACAAAAGCTGATGCACTAACAAGACGATCTGGAGATCTCCCTGAAGAGGGGAATGAACGCGGTCGCCCAATGCAAGCCCTTATACCCCCTGAAAAATTCTCTCTTTCTGCAGCCTCGGTTGCAAATAATGAGGATATTCTCACTGCCCTGAAATCTGACAAACTCGCTAAAGAAATTATTCTTGCTCTTGAGACAAAGGTCAAGAAACACTCCGTGGTCCCTTTATCCGAGTGCAAGATCTCCGATGGACTTATCCTCATCAACGATCTTGTCTATGTTCCCCACTCACCAGATATTCATCTCCGAATCTTTCGCAACTGTCACGATCACCCTGCTGCTAGACATCCTGGTCTCGCGGCAACCTATGAGCCTGTTTTACGAGACTACTGGTGGCCAAAAATGCGCCAAACTATTGCTCAATACATCCGAAACTGCAATACATATGCCCGGATTAAACCTACTCGCCATGCCCCTTACGCCCTCCTAAAACCTCTGCAAGTCCCCTTTCGGAAATGGTTATCCGTTTCTCTTGACCTTATCACAGGACTCTCTATCTCTAAAGGATTTGATGCCTTACTCGTAGTAGTTGATCAACTTTCCAAGATGGCTCACTATATTCCTACTACAACTGATGTCACTTCCAAACAGATTGCCCAGCTCTTCTTTGATAATATCTTCTGACTTCATGGAATTCCTGATTCAATCGTCTCCAACCATAGTACCTAATTTGTCTCCGAATTCATTTGTTCTCTCACATCGCTTATTGGTATTCAGCAAAAGGTTTCTACCCCCTTCCACTCCCAAACTGATGGCCAAACTGAGAGAATTAATGCAATTGTAGAACAATATTTACGAGCCTACTGTAATTACCAACAAGATAACTGATCTGAACTAATTACCATGGCCGAATTCTCGTACAATAATACTCTATCTACCACCCTTGGTATTACGCCCTTTCAAGCTATGTATAGTGAGAATCTTCGCTATCAGATCAACCCAAACGCTGCAGTAAAACTTCCAGCACCCACCATTATTAAGGAATATGCAGACCATCTTGCAAAACTCGATGCTTATCTCAGATCTGAAATGATCTGGGCCTAGGCAACCTACTCAGAATAAGCTAACAAGTCTCGCATTCTCCCACCTAAGCTGGACGTCAGCGATGAAGTATGGCTCCTCCGCTAGCATGTCAAGACAACACGCTCCTCGACTAAGTTAGATTTCAAGAAACTCGGTAAGTTTCGAATCATTCAGAAGATCTCGTCTTATGCTTATAAGCTTGATCTCCATGCCTTAATGAAAATCCACCCTGTTTTCCACATCTTGCTCCTTGAACCCGCCTCTACGGACCCCCTTCCTGGCCAAACTCAGCCACCCCCACCTCCTGTTATCATCGAAAATAAACCCGAGTGGGAAGTCGACGAAATAGTCGACTTGTACTTCCGAGGTCGATCCCTTAAATATCTTACCCGATAGGTAGGTTACGACGAACTTACTTGGGAACCCACTGCCTTGTTTTGAACGTACCTAGTGCTGTGAAAAAGTTCCACACTTTATACCCTTCAAAACCCCGACCTCGAACTCTACTAAAATAAGTAGAACCAAACACCTTGACTATGACTCGCAGGAGCTCGTCCTCAGAGAGGGGGCTACTGTTACAAACCCGACCTTATCAATCCCCGGCCCCTGTCGCATATCGGCAACCTGCATACTTGCCGGCATAAGCATACTAGCCAAGACCCGATTCCCTGGAACCGACGCTCATCGATCATTCTCGCACTTGATCCTTGTTTTGGACTAGTTCGGCTACCGACCGTATCCCAGAAGTCCAAACTAAGTACTTGCTTAACTAGGGAATCGACTAGAATAGTCTAGTCGGATACCCTCACTTCCCTTGAACCACGAGAGCCGTGCCAGTACTAGCACGACTCTTAAATAAGAAATTGATCCTCTTGCACTACCCTTATTCACTGTTTTCCTACACCCCTTCTTATTAGTATTGAAGAATTTGCACTCCGAGAACCTTATTAGTGCACCTCTCGAGTATTGCTTGCACATCCTTCCATTATGACTCGAATTGGAATACTTTGACAGTCGTGTCAGCCAGTGGCATGACTCTCAAGAAGGAAACCGAATTGTCTATAAACAGGGCTGATTTCTGCTATGTATTTCCTTCTTCATACAACAACTTATTCTCTTCCTTGTACCTAGAAATAATATCCCATTCACCCCCTACTTGAGTGTAGTCCAGACTACCCCGCTCCTCCATTCTTTGTCAACTCAGGTTTCACCCGAGTCTCCTACTACCTCGATCACACACGTAATACCCCTACGAGTGCGACGCCTGTGTAACCGCTCACTAGAGTGCCGGATAAAACACTTCACCCGTGTCACAGGTGATTCTCCAAGAACGATTCGTAATATCTACTTACTTCTTATTTTATTTATTTATAAATAAATCAATTTCTATTAAATAAGTTATTAAACTTTTCTTTAATATTTCTCTTAGATAATTAATTAATACTATAAATTATAGTAATATTATTATAATATTTAGCTATTAAATATTCTTTAGTCCTAAATATATATTTTTAAGCTATATTATATTAGTAATTATATACAATTAACTAAAAGCTTATTAATATATATAGATATCTACCTTTAATATCCTTTGTAAATATTAAATTTAGTTTTAAGGTTAATCTTTTATATTTTGAATTAATAATAAGACCTTATTTAGTATTAATAAAGATTTTTTATAAAGTATATAGTATTTAATAATCCTTTATATAGTATTTATTATTAATTAATATTAAAATAGAAGACTTATAAATATTCTAATATATTTACTAATACCTAGTACTAAATACTAGTTAGTATATTAGTAGTATTTTTACTAGTTAGTAAACTAATATTTTTTTTT